>CM038681.1:234468073-234684900 GCA_021605205.1 Aegilops longissima
CGAATCGCCATCTCTCAAATTTAATAAGCGGCCGCCTGAAAGGTAATATTTTAAATTCAAAAGTGTTGCTTAGCACATATGAACAAGTTTTGACATCTGAGGATCACAAATCTGAGTTTTACTCAAAAATTACATCTTTGGAGCACTCATCCGCTATCGGCGGGCACCTTCAGGATGCCCTCATAATACATCTCGGGCTTGCGATGCTCCTTGCCCGGCGGTGGTCCGTCCGTCACAAGCTTCTCGGCGTCCATCTTGCCCAGTGCACTTTAGCATGGGCAAGGGCCCTCTGAGCACCTTGATGCATCTGGGCGCTTGATGACTTCAAGCCTTGGACAGGCATCCACCAGCCGCCTTACCAGCCGAGTAGCTCCCGGGCATGGCTTCCCGGGCCACAGCGGATCTGAGACCCTTCATGGCTGTTCGGCCACCTTATGGAGCTCGACCAGCTGCTTCAGCTGGTCGCTCAAAAAACCGGGTGTCGGCTGAGCATCTTGAGACGAGAACACCTTCTCCGTCGAGCTCCCTCTTGGCTCGGTAGAATCTGCAGCGTCGGACACCTCGGGGAAGATCTGTGAATGCTCTGGAGAGCTCTGGACTCGGGTAAGTAACAAGTAATTCACTTTCACGTGCTTGCTTTGCATAAGAATGACTTACCCGCCGCTATCTTCTTGTCGCCTCAATTTCTGGAGGGCTTTTTGGGCTTGACCTTGGCAGTTAGGCGCTCTCAAGCGCCAGGCCTCGGACTCTCGAGTCTTTGAGTCAAGCTCAAACTGTCGTGTTTTCCACGAGCACTGGAGCTCTTGCTGCACCTCCGCCACCGCCTCCTGCTTTTCTCGCTGAGTGCGCTCCACGACCGCATTTCTTGACCTTGGACAACGCTTCCTTGAGTCGCTACAGGTTGTGGCCTGTAATACTCACGTTGGTCCTGTCATTTTTGCAACCACATCTTTTTTATATACTTACATAAGGTATTACTTACCTTCCTTGTCCTCGAGCTACTTCTTGGCAAGGCCGAGCTCGTTCTCGACCGCTCGAGCTCTGCTTCAATACATCGACCTCCTTGATCGGTCTGGCCAGAGGTCAAGCGCGCCTTGCATTCCCATATTGACATACTTCGTTAGACTCCTGCGTATATCTTTTTTGATCCTCGATTCAGCTTTTCTTTCCGAACACCAAAGCTGAGCATCGGGGCTCTTGTCTATCTTGGTAATATTTTACATATTTTAAACACATGCCACAAAGCCTGTTAGAAGGCTGGCACAGGCTTCAGTCATCCCGCTCTTGGCGGACTGAACCTTCTGGATCACCACACTCATAATAGTGCGGTGCTCCTCGTTGATGGAGGCGCCGTTAAGCACCTCCAGCAGATTATCCGGTGCCTCGGTTGGGCCGGAGGTCACCGGCGTCGTAAACTCGCCCTTCTTAGTAGGGGCCTTTGCGGATTCAGGAACTATTGAAGGTTCCGGTGCGGTGTCCGGCCCAGGGCCGGACTTGGAGCCCTTGGGGTCTTATCCCCTCTTTGGAGTCGGGAGGTCGCCTTGCCGCACCTCGGGACCACCTCCTCCTGGCTTGGACCCTTTGGGACTCCCCTCGGCATCATCTTGCTGGGGCGAGGGAGGCGGTCGGAAGTGAAGTGCTATTCACATCAGCGAACCCGAGGGAGCCGCTCGATGAGCGTCGAGCCCGGCCTTGGCGGACTGCATGATTATATTGGCGTTAGAAGATCTTGTGTGAGAGGAGCGCCGTGAGTTATTCTGGTATCCGGATATTCATGATGTTGCGGGGCTTGGCCTGGATGGTCACTCCTCTTCGCCGTCGTCGGCGTTGGTGGAGTAGTGCGGAGGAGGTTCTTCCTTTTGGACCCTCGGCCCCGGTTAGGCGGCCTTCCTTTTCATTCCTCCCCCATTTGGAGGAGAGCTTCTTCTTCTTCCTCCTCGTCTTGAGGAGGAGTGCGCCTCAGTCATCGGACGATGAATCCGGCACCACGGGCGCGGGAACTCTTTTGAGTTCCGTGGCCTTCTTCTTAGCCTTCTTCTCGGCACCACGTAAGGTCGGGACCCTTAACCCGTCAGCGGGCGTCCGCTGGAGTCTTCGGCAAGGGCAGGACGGTCAATCTGTCCGGGCGTCTTTGCCAATCTGTCAATGGTAAGGAGTTTAGATCCGCATAGAATCAAACTATGGAAAACAAGTAACCGCAAAGGGTAAAATAGCTTACGCGTTGGCTTGATGCTGCATGTTGAATCCGCGATCCTCGGTAGCGAATCACGGGAACCTCGGCGCCCTTGAACAACACCCTCCGGCGTCTTCGTGCGTAGTGTTGAAGAGCCTACTCAGGGATTCATCTTTGTGCGGATCAAACTCCCACAAACTGAAAGCCCATTGTTGCCAGGAGGATCCGGCGGATGAGCATGACACTGGACCACGTTGGCGAGTTTGAGCTTCTTGCTCACCAGGTTTTGGGCCTTGGGTTTGGAGTCGGTCAGCTCCTCAAATTACCCGGGACAAGCCCATCTCTTTCCGGGAGGTGAGCCGTGTAGGGAAGCCGGATCGGAATGGGGCGCTGCCCATTCGAGTCACCTTGGCTCGGTGATGTAGAACCACCAGTTGCCACCCCTTTATGGTCTCCACGAAGGAGCCCTCGAGCCATGTAACGTTGGGCATCTTGCCCACCATGGCGCCTCCGCACTCCGCTTAGCGGCCGCCCACTACCTTGGTTTGACATTGAAGGTCTTCAGCCATAATCCGAGTGGGGCTAGATCACGAGGAAGGCCTCGCACCTGACGGTGAGCGTCGAGATATTGAGATGAAGTTGAGGGCGGATCGTGGAAGTCAGGCCGTAGTAGAACAGGAGTCCCGGACAAATGGGTGAAGTGGGAAACCTAGTCCAGCGGAGGAAATGGGTGAGGAACACCACCCTCTCATGGGGCTGGGGGGTGGGGATGAGCTGCCCCTTGTCGAGGAGCGGTGCGCGATGTCATTAGACAAGTATCCGGCTTTCCTCGGCTTCTTGATTGTCCCTCCGTGTGGAGGAGACCATCCTGCCTCCCTCTCGGACATGGCTTGAGAAGGTTGAGGTAAGGTGTGCGGACTTAGTATTTGGAGCTCGAGTCTTGTGAAAATGGATAAACAAAGGAGGAAGAAGGCGTAGATGGAAAGGTGGATCCTTATCCCCTTATATCGTGAGGACGAAACTATGTGCCCCCACCAGCTGGTAAAACTAAGCTTATCTCCCAAGCGCCGTAAATTAATGCGCGGTTGGGTTACCCATGCCGTATTGATGAGAATCCGGAATAAGGGACACGATCTCTACTTCAACAAGGCGTGCCAAGAAACCGCCTCGCTAAGTCTTGTTTGAGGTGGGACAGTAAAAATGATTGAATAAAGGCTTGGCGTGGTGTGATGTCACGCTGCGAAATCGTCGACAGATTGGATTTGTGTAAATATTATTCTCTCTACGGTGGTATGTGGAAATTATTTTGCGAGCGGACACTATCGTTGTGTTCAAAATCTTCTATGAAGTATTAGGAGGAGGAACCCGCCTTGCAATGCGAAGACAATCTGCTGCGTCGGACTCGTCGTCATTGAAGCCTGGTTAGAGAGACTCTTGAGGAGTCTGGATTAGGGGTGTCCGGATGGCGGACTATAACCTTTGGCGGACTCTGGACTATGAAGATACAAGATTGAAGACTTAGTCCGTGTCGGATGGGACTTTCCTTGGCGTGAAAGGCAAGCTTGGCGTCTGGATATGTAGATCTCCTCCCATTGTAACCGACTCTGTGTAACCCTAGCCCTCTCCGGTCTCTATATAAACGGAGGGTTTTAGTCCGTGGGGCGAACAACAATCATACCATAGGCAAGCTTCTAGGGTTTAGCCTCTCGATCTCGTGGTAGATCTACTCTTGTACTACCCATATCATAAATATTAATCAAGCGGGAGTAGGGTTTTACCTCCATCGAGGCGCTCGAACCTGGTAAAAACATCGTGTCCCTTGTCTCCTGTTACCATCCGGCTAGGCCTTACGATTCAGGACCCCTACCGAGATCCGCGGTTTGACACCGACATTAGTGCGGTCGTCCCGGCAAGGCGCTTGCCGGGGTCTTGTGGATTTCATGGCGAGGATCCCAGCGGTCTCGTCTTGATCCTCATCGATCTTGTGTGTTTATGATCTTGACAAAGATCTGCATGCCCCACGGAGGTGCCTCACGAGCCTGGTTCCAATGTAGTTGGTCGGGTTGGAAACCATGGGCTCAAGGAGGCTCGCTCTGCGACATCGGACGAGCTCCCCGGCAAGGCCCTTGCCGGGGCTGCTGAAAACTTCCTCGGCAAGAACCTTGCCGTGGGAGTCTACGCCTTCTTGCCCTCTTGTGTTCCTGGTCTTGGCATTGCCTTAGCTATCTTGTGCTTCGGCTTCTATCCGGCTTCCCTCCTCGGCCCTGCTAAGTGTGGCCGCGACGCGTGGCTCTGACTGCCCGTGCACAAGTAAAGGGGTCAAAGGAGAGCCCTACTTTTGTACACCGGCAGGGCTCCGGGCTGGGCCATACGTAAGTCTGACGCGTTGTTGGGCCAGGCCCGAGCAGTCTTGTGGCGGTGGAGCAGATTTCCCGTAATAACTGTTTTTTCTGCTGCGCTTCCCCGACCCGATCTGAACCGCGGCGTGGAGGATCATGCGTGGCGTGGGGGTCATGCGTGGGCGGCTTCCGCCGCGTGCGTCCGCGTCGCGATTAATGGGAAAAGAAGCGGCATCGCCTTCCCGTAAAAGGAATAACCGCGAGGCGCTGCTCATTTACCCTCCGTTCTTTCCCCGATCTCAGAACCGCCGTTCCCTTCTCCTTCCTTTGCAAGCCTTCTCCCTTGCTCACCACCGCCGCATCTCCGCCATCCTCTATCCTTCGCTTCCCGCATCCACCATGGCACCCAAGACCAGTAGAGGCAAGGGTAGCCAGGGCGCCCGGAAGCGGGCGCGGAGGCGAGTTGGCGGTGCGGCCGGGCGCTGCTACGCCTACTTCCGTCGGCAGCTCGAGCTCCGGAACTACTTCAAGCACCTGTGGGGGTGCAAGACGGGAAGCGAGATGACGGGGCATTCGGCCATGGCGTCGTCCCCGCCGCCTTCGCCGAAGCCGGCCCGGATCGATACCCATTCTTCGTTGACTACTTTTCTTGCAGCCTCCGCCCCCCCATTCTCTGATTTCTTCAGCGACATCATGCACACCTATGGTTTCCACCTTCTGGATTTTACTCTGAGCGTTGTGGCGTGCATGGCTCTTTTCGCTCATCTCTGCGAGGGCTTCGTCGGAGTGCATCCCAACACAGCTCTCTTCTGCCACTACTTCTTCCCTCGTATCCAAAAGGGGGGTGCCATTTCGGTTGTGTCGCCTGGATCCCAAGGACCCAGGAGAAGAAGACATATCTGGACGGTGCCTAGAAGGAGAGGTGGGAGGAATGGCGGGGCAGTGGTGCTGGATTGAAGAAGGATCCGCCGGACTTTTCGGGTCCGCCCGTGCTTCGGTCGTGGGAAGCGGCTGGAAGCGATATCGGCGTCAATGATGAGAAGCTCACGGTCGCCACCACCAGGATTCTTCGTCTCACACGAGGCCGGGCTCACCCTCGAGATGATCGGGGCGGATTTTATCTGCTGCCGAAGCGCTCCACTGCACAACAAGGGGAGGCCGTCCTGGCTCTTCACGAACACCGCCGACATCATGAAGCTCCGCCCTGTCTTGGACCACAACCTCACGGTGATGGGGCACGCCCATTTCTGCCAGCGGCTCTTCCAGCTCGATGTGAACCGTGACGGCAAGGTCGAGCGGTCCGGCAAGGCCGCGAAGGCCGGCAAGGCCACTAGGGGCCCTTGTTTAAGTTGCAGGCGAGGGTGGTCAGTGAGCAACAACTCGCGTCGGCGACATCATCACCATGATCTTGGAGTTCAACCCTGCAGCCTCGTCCCAACTTGGGTGAGCCACGGAGGATCAGGTGCAGGAGTTTTGACACCTTGGAGAAATCGTCGGCCGAACCGCGGCTCATCGAGGACACCACCAGGCGGAGCTGGACTACATCGCCGCCCGGTCACGATGGGCGGAGCTTGCCGAGGCGGGGCGCCAGCGTGGAGGACAAGGCCGTGTGAGGCGGAGGAAAAGGAGCTCGCCCAGCGAGCGGAATCCGCTGGGGAAGCCAGCAACGCCGGCACTGGGGCCCCTCTCGTCGAGGATGTGGTCGACGAGTCATCGTCGGAGGAGGCCGAGGCTGTCAACCCTCCGGTCTTGGGAAGAGGGTGGGTCCTGCGGCGGGCCACCTCCGGCGAGCCAGTCCAGCCCGGCAGGGCCACGCAACTGCAGCAAGCCCAGGAGACGTCGGCGCGCCAGACGAAGGCTGCGGCGGTGAAGAAAGTGGTGAAGGTAGTGGTGGCAAAGAAGAAAGGATCTGCCTCTTCTTCGTCTAAGCATGCTCAGAGCCACCTCCTTCCCCTCCTCCGTGGGCGTTGGCCTGGAGTCACCTTTGACTTTGGGTCCCTAAGCCCAGGAGGAAGAGGAAGGCAGCGAGAGGAGGAGGAGGAGGAGTAAGCTTCTTGTTCCCTTCCCCTTTCTATCATCTTCGTCTCCTCAATTGTCTGCTTATCTTGGATTGTTTTCATTTCTGCGAGGGAAGTGGATCGCTGGCCTAGAGGGTGAAGAAGGTTAGGTCTTGGCGGTGGGGCAGCCCCAGTAAGGTTGTCACTTGCTCCCGTCGGCGTCGTTGAGGCGCGATCCCTAGTCTTGACAGGCGTGATTGCAGGAGGAGGCCAGCAGCGGAGGAGCCTGAGGCTACCCCAACCGCCCCCATCGACCATGCCGCCCGAGGCGTCCCGCAAGGCGCCAAGCACCGAGCCCATGCACGGACGGAGGAGGAGGCGAACTCGGGCGCTGGTGGCTTCTCCTCGGCACCAAATGTTGGTGGGGAGGGACTTACCTTCCCAGCCCGGCAGGGTAAGCCACTTGCCTTAGTCCCGTCTTTTCTTTTACATTCTTGGCCGCATTATCCCTTTTCGGTATCCGGGCCCTTCTTGGTGGATCCGGAGGACATATCACGAAATTGAGGATGTTGCCAAGGGCGCCGTGGAGGAGGCCGACAAGATCGCGCCGAGGAGGCCGCGAGGCTGCTGAGATGCCACCAAGGGCAGCAAGGCTCTTTGCCGAGGAGGCGACAAAGGGCTGCCGGGAGGCCGGCAAGGTCGGTGCCAAGGAGGAGGTGGTTGATGACCAGCCCTCCTCCTTGCTGCCTCTCAGCTCCAGCCAGTACACGAGGTGGCGGCGACCTTTTCGTCCACCTCCCGAAGTCGTTGAGCTCAGGCGCCCATTGAGGAGAGGTGTTCGATGAAGAGGTGCTTGCCGCCCGGGCTCGAGGTTGTCGGCGAACCGAGCTCCTGTGGCGGCAGTTCACGGGAGGAGCAGCTTCTCCGAGGCCATGGCGCCAACTTTGGAAGCTCAGGTGCTCCTCCATGCCCGCTGGACAAGGCCAAGTCCAGGATAGCAGCAGTGGACAAGGCGGGCGGATCTCAAAATGCAACGTCACGAGACACAAACTTGGTTCCGCCAAGCTTGTGAGGCTGAAGACCGCCCAGGCGAGCTGGCCAGCGAGTGGAGCTCACCATGAGCGGGCTGACATCGAGAAGGCCAGGGAGGCGAAGAACCTGTCCGCCCGGGCCGAGGCTTCTGAACCCAGCACGGGCCATCTTGAACTCCGGGAGGAGGACCTTGCCCAGCGAGGAGAAGCTTGCCATAGCAGCTCCGCGGCAAGGATGAGGAGGTGGAGAAGCTCGTCGTGCAGTGGACCGGGAGCTGGAGCGGAGGCACAAGGAGGCACTAAATGCCGGGATCTGGTTCATCTTGACAAGGTGAAGGAGCTAGAGGTGGGCGGGATGGGCTGAAGGACCAGGACCAGAAGCTGACCGGAGAAGAGGGCGCTCAGCGGTGCTCCAGGTCGGCGCGGCCTGACCGTCAGCGGGGCCAGGCAACTGTGTGGGGCCAACAACTCCATCAAGACCTCAAGTGACCTTTGGAGGTCTCGAGGGAATCTTGTCGGAGGCCCAAGCCCGGGAGGTATCCCTGGCCAAGGACCTGGAGGCCAAGAAGCAGCTACGGAAGAATGAGACCGCCAACCACAAAGACTTTGTGGAGGGTGAGAATCGCTGGATCGACCACCTTGAAGACGTCGTCGGCAGGATTACCATGCAGCTGGCCACCATGGGGATGCCAAACGTGAGGTACACCCCGGATCGCAGCACGACTCCCAACGCCAGGCTGATCCTGTTCTTCGAGGGTGTTCTCGGAGCCCTGGAGCATTTTCGCTCCACCATGGCGACTTTCCTGGCCAATGAGGCCCGGAGGCTTTGCCGGGGTGCCATGACCAAGGTTCTCGCCAAGGTGGCATACTGGAATCCCAACCTCGACTTGACCTCTGTTGGAGAGCTTGCGGAGGTGTGGACCTCGCGCCCGCTCGGGGCGGATCGAGCCCGTCATCAGCGGCATCGATAAAATCCAGAGGGTAGAGGGCCATCGCCGGGACTAGGCACCCCGCTTCTTTTCGTCGCTGCAGGTTCATGGCCAAGATAATTTCTATCTTTAGCTAGAACCGCAGCAATAATTGATGTAATATAACTCTGCATTACTTTTGAATCATCACATATTATTTTCATGTTCAATCTCTCTCTCTGTATGTCCACCCTACATTAATCGGGTAGGCTTGCCTGCGCGTAACCCAGGGTGCGGCGCCTCGAGGAAGGATCCTCGATAGCCTGCCGGGTGTGCTTACTGCCAGGCAAACCACCTTACCACTCTCGACGCGGCCGCTTGAACTGTCGAGCTTGACTTGAGTCAGAATCGAGAGCATTGCCAATCGCGGAAGGCTACCGTGCCGCTCTCGACGCGGCCGCTTAAGCTGTTGAGCGGACTCGAAACAGGGTAAGGGCGTTGCCAATAGCAGAACGGCCCCATTGCATGCAGGTTTTCCATACAAAAGCGAGATCTCGAGGGAATAACCTTATATAAAAGGAAAAATTTAAAGTTCGGTATGACTTAGCTTTCACATCGCCCGCCAGGCGTCCTTGGCGCTTCTTGGCGGCGTTATTCTCTTGGCGTCTTATTCTTTGGAAGCTGTGGCCACGAGCTGCTAAGTGGCTGCTAAACTAGATTCTCACATTGTGCCCCCTACAGCGGCGCCAAAGATGTCGGTGGGAGCGACACCTATGGGATCACTAGAATCCCTTCTATGGTGGTGGTGCGGGGTTGTCGAGAAAAGCAGGTCGGAGCTAGCACAAAGATCGGTTACCCAGGTTAAGACGCGAGGATGCGTAATGCCCTAGTACTGCTTTGGTGGATGTATTGAGGGTTCTCGAGCTTTCGAACTAGCTATGGTGGCTCGTAGTTCCAAAGGCGAATCCCCTCGGTATGCCTCGGGCCTCCTTTTATAGTCGAAAAGGGTTGCCATAGTAGCACCAGGGAGGTGGAAAGGTGTCTGATCTGTGAGCTTATCATCCGGCATTACGGGACAAAGTGCATTAAATCGCTACTTAGGTGTCCATTAGCTTTATCGAGGGGCGGGAGCGAGGCCCGTCCGTCCGTCGCCGCTCCGTCTCGCCCGACCGCGCGCCCGGACCAGCGATGCATGTGGTGCCACATAGGCAGCCATGTTCTTTGAGGTGGTGCTTGATGGCGAAGTCTTCACGAATCTGCATGCCACCACGCGGTGCTTCTGAGTTAGTGCGGAAGCCGCGTGTTGCCGCGAGGTGCCGCCCGGCTGGTTGGGCTGGCAGCTGCATCGAATGGCGCGGAGCCTTAGGCTGGTCGCGGTCTGGCGGTGGCCTGCTGACGCCCTCGGCAAGGGCTTTGCCGGGGGCCCGACAATGGTCTTGCCATGGCGTCGCAGTCGTCCCCGTCAAGATGCTTGCCGGGGGTCTTGTGGATTTCCTTGGCGAGGATCCCGCCGAGGGTCGTCGTCTTCTCATCCTCATCTGATCTTGTGTGTTTATGATCTTGACAAAGATCTGCATGCCTGCGGAGGTGCCTCCGAGCCCTGGTTCCAATGTAGTTGGTGGGGTTGGAAACCGTGGGCTCAAGGGAGGCTCGCTCTGCTGGCATCGGACAAGCTCCCTCGACAAGGCCCTTGCCAGGGCTGCGGAGACTACCTCGGCAAGAACCTTGCCGAGGGAGTCTACCTCGCCTTCTTGCCCTCTTGTGTTCCTGGTCTTGGCGTTGCCTTGGCTGTCTTGTGCTTCAGCTTCTATCCGGCTTCCCTCCTTGGCCCTGGTAAGTGTGGCTGCGGCGCGTGGCTCTGACTGCCCGTGCACAAGTAAAGTGGTCAAAAGGAGAGCCCCTACTTTTGTACACCGACATGGAGAGGTTCTCTCTCTGGTCCTTGTCCTTCATGGCGATGATGGGCCCTCCGGGATCCTCCTCCATGGCCTCCGGTGATGATGGCCCCCTCCAGCGGGGTGCCAGAGAGGGCCTAGATTGATTTCTCGTGGCTACAGAGGCTTGCGGTGGTGTAACTTCCGATCTAGGTTATTTTACGGGGTTTGTATTTATAGGAATTTTTGGCGTTGGTTTCACGTCGGGGGTCTCGAGTCGTCCCACGAGGCGGGGCCACGCCCAAGGGGGTGGGCGTGCCCCCACCCTCGTGGACAACCGGGACTCTTTGGCCCAACTCTTTTACTCCAGGGGCTTCTTTTGGTCCATAAAAAATCACCAAAAATTGGCACGTCAATTGGACTCCATTTGGTATTCCTTTCCTATAAAACTCAAAACTAAGGGAAAAACTGAAACTGGCACTGGGCTCTAGGTTAATAGGTTAGTCCCAAAAATCATATAAAATAGCCTATAAATGCATATAAAACATCTAAGATGGATAATATAATAGCATGAATACTTCATAAATTATAGATACGTTGGAGATGTATCAGCATCCCCAAGCTTAATTCCTGCTCGTCCTCGAGTAGGTAAATGATAAAAGAAATAATCTATGAAGTGTGAATGCTAGCAGGTGCACAAGTTTGATCAATGATAATTTCAATCACCTTTTCTGGCATCATTATATGTCATAACAGTAGCTCATCTCATAAAAATTTTCATGATCAAGTAACAAGCTACTCACATGTTAAAGTATAGATCATAAAATTTCTTGAAAACTAACAAATAATGATCTTAGTCATCAAACAATTGCAATTCATCTTATTTTCGGGAAGGGTCTATGTAAGAGCTTTGATTCAGCAAACTCCACATACTCAACTATCATTTAATCTTTCACAATTTCTAACACTCACGTGATATTTATGGGTTCAAGGTTTTAATCGGACACAGAGAAAGATAGGGGCTTATTTCGCCTCCCAACCTTTTACCTCAAGGGTAATGTCAACAATAATAGTTCAAGATAACACATCTAGTTGTATATATATATATATATATATATATATATATATATATATATATATATATATATATATATATATATATATATATATATATATATATATATATATATATATATATATATATAGATCTTTCTAACACAATGTGCTTGCCAAAGGAAAAAATGTAAAAAGGAAGGTGAAGATCACCATGACTCTTGCATAAGCTAGGAGATAAAAGTACAAGATAGGCCCTTGCGAGAGAGAGCGAGAGGTTGTCATGCGATTTTAAGGTTGGATGCACAAAATCTTAATGCAAAAGAACGTCACTTTATATTGCCACTTGTCATAGGGACCTTTATTATGCAGTCTGTCACTTTTATTGCTTCCATATCACAAGATCGTATAAAGCTTATTTTCTCCACACTAATAGATCATACATATTTAGAGATTGCAAGTACCGATGGCAGCTTACTTGAAGGATCTTACTCAATCCATAGGTAGGTATGGTGGACTCTCATGGCGAAAATCGTTTTAAGGGATGTTTGGAAGCACAAGTAGTATTTCTACTTGGTGCAAAGAATTTGGCTAGCATGAGAGGGAAAGGCAAGCTCAACATGTTGGATGATCCATGACAATATACTTTATTTCAGATATAAGGAAACATAACCCATTAAGTTGTCTTCCTTGTCCAACATCAACCTTTTAGCATGTCATATTTTAATGAGTGCTCACAATTACAAAAGATGTCCAAGATAGTATAGTTATATGTGAAATCTCTCTTCCTTCAATATTCTTTCATGAATTGTTCAAGTGACCAATTCTCGTTTGCTAACTTTCAGTGAGTTTACTACCTATACTTATTATGTGTGAAGTCATTACTCCCCATGTTATAAGCATATGAAACATATATAAATTCAGATTTATGACATTCAATTCATTCAACCATTTACTCATAGGATATACGTGAAGCACATGAGTAAATGACAAACCACTCTAAAAGATATAAGTGAAGAACACTGAGTAGTCACATGATTAACTAGCCATGGGAGGATTATTCATTCAATAATTCAGATCCAATGATTTTATTCAAACAGAAAGTAAAATTGAAACTACGCTCCAAGCAAAACACATATCATGTGACGAATAATAATATAGCTCGAGTAAGGTATCCGATAGTTTTGAAGGCGAAAGGGGATGCCTTCAGGGCATCCCCAAGCTTAGGCGCTTGAGTCTTACTTGAATATTACCTTGGGGTGCCTTAGGCATCCCCAAGATGAGATCTTCCACTCCTTATTCTCCTCATATCGATATCTCACCCAAAGCTTGAAAACTTCAATCACACAGAACTTAACGAAACTTAGTGAGATAGGTTAGTATGATAAAGAGTAAACCATTCACTTTAGTACGGTCAAAAAAAAGGTTCAAAATTGTTCCCACAATTTCTACTGTACCATATCATTTCTACAATTTATATTGAGAATATAAGCCATAGAAACTAGAAAACAAGCAAACTATGCAATGAAAACAGAATCTATCGAGAAACAGAACAGTCTGTAATGATCTAAACAGCAACCATACTTCTGCTACTCCAAAAATTATGAAATAAATTGGTGGACGTGAGGAATTTTTCTATTAATCTTCTTCAAAAAGAATCAAATCAAAATCACTCTTCTGTAAAAAATGGTAGCTAATCTCGTGAGTGCAAAGTTTCTGTTTTTTACAGCAAGATCACATTAACTTTCACCCAAGTCTTCCCAAAGGTCTTACTTGGCACTTTATTGAAACAAAAGCTATAAAAAATGATTAATACAGTAGCTTAATCATGTAAACACAAAAAAACAGTAAGGGTAAATATTGGGTTGTCTTCCAACAATCGCTTTTCATTAATGCCTTTTAGCTAGGCATGATGATTTCAATGATGCTCACATAAAAGATAAGAATTGAAACATAAAGAGAGCATCATGAAGAATGTGACTAGCACATTTGAATATAACAAACTTCCTATGCCTAGGGATTTTGTGAACACATAATTTATAGGAACAAGAATCAACTAGCATAGGAAGGCAAAACAAGTATAACTTCAAAACTTTAAGCACATAGAGAGAAACTTGATATTATTGCAACTCCTACAAGCATATATTACTCCCTCATAATAATTTTCAGTAGAATCATGAATGAATTCATCGATAAAACCATCACATAAAGCATTCTTTTCATGATCTATAAGCATAGAAATTTTCTACTCTCCACATAAGCAAAATTCTTCTCATTGGAATAGTGGGATCACTAATTCCTAAAGTTGACACTCTTCAAAACCCACTTTAGATGATAGTATTGTTCATACTCCAAAATATATAAGTGAAGTTCATGGATAATTCTACAATTAATATAGACTAACCAATATCCGAGCTCAAAACATATAAGTGAAGCACAAGAAGCATTCTATAAAGCCATACTCAAAAGATTTAGGTGAAGCACAAAGAGCAATTCTATAAAATCATACTTAAAAGATATAAGTGAAGCACATCAATCATTATATAAATTGATGAAGTGACATCTCATACTAGCATGGTTCTTAAAGAAAAAGAAAAACACAAAGGACACAAATCATGTGAACAGAACAAAAACCGAGGCATACCGATATTTGTTGAAGAAGAAAGATGGTATGCCAACCGGGGCATCCACAAGCTTAGATGCTTGAGTATCCTCTGAAATATTTACTTGGGTTGCCTTGGGCATCCCCAAGCTTGAACTCTTGCCTCTCTTTATTCTTCTCATATTGATAGCTCCTCGATCTTCGAACACTTCATCCACACAAAACTTTAACAAAAACTTTGTGAGATCCATTAGTATAATAAAGCAAATCACTACCTTTAGGTACTGTTGCAAACTTATTATTTATTTATATTGGTGTTAAACCTACTGTATTCCAACTTCTCTATGGGCCATAACCCCCGATACTAGCCATAGATTCATCAAAATAAGCAAACAACACGCGAAAAACAGAATCTGTAAAAAACAGGACAGTCTGTAGTAATCTGGAAATTTAGTAAACTTCTGTAACTCCAAAAATTATGAAATAAATTTGAAAATTTGTACATAAGTAATTTGCAAAATGTTTCAGACCCACTTGACCTTCCAGTAAAAAATGTAAAATCACGCGCTACAGCCAAAGTTTACATTTTTTGTTACGCACATAGTAAACAAGCAATCTAATCATCCTAAAACCAAAGCTTGGAACATTATTTTTATAATACAATGGATATGCACAAGGGATAATTATTTACAGAGAAACTTCCATGAAAAATTATACATTGTTTCGTGAGCATGAACACAAGTGCTCAAGGTTAGACCCTCATTTCTTCAATGCATAACTTTCCAATCACTTCTCTTTTTGAAAAACTTTTTAGGCATGAGAGGCAAGTAATGATTTTTTTGTATTTTCATTCTTTAATTTTTGTATGTTTCACCCACAACTAAACAGAAACGAAGCGAAAAACAAAATCTACTTAGTGAAGAAAGCAAACAAGCACACACATGAATATCAACCCGACGCTATTGCTCCCGAACAGCGGCCTTGAAAAAAACTTGATAATCCCCAAGTGCAGGGAATCATCGTAAAAATTCCCAAAGGTGTAAGTGATAAGTATGAAGTGTCGAACCCACAAGGAGCTAAAGGTAGGATCAATATTCTCTCAAGACCTATCTGCCACTGATACGACTCTACGTACACCGAACGTTTGCTTCCAACTAGAAACGAGAAATAAACTACGTTGTGGGTATGAAGAGGATAACTTTGCATGGTATCGGAGAGCTAAAATATAAAAGTAGGTGCTTGTGACGCCCCCGATTCAATCGTACACTAATCATGCCATAAATGTATGCGATCAAGATCGAGACTCACGGGAAGATACCACAACACAACTCTACAAATAAAATAAGTCATACAAGCATCATAATAGAAGCCGAGGGCCTCGAGGGCTCGAATACAAGTGCTCGATCATAGGCAGTCAGCGGAAGCAACAATATCTGAGTCTGGACATAAGTTAAACAAGTTTGCCTTAAGAAGGCTAGCACAAAGCGGGATCTGGTCGAAAGAGGCGGGCCTCCTGCACAGGATCCTCCTAAGCTACTCACAGTGCGTCGTCGGTGGGCTGCTGCGTAGTAGTAGGCACCTCCAGAGTAGTAGTCGTCGTGGCGGTGGCGTCGCTCTGGGCTCCATCGTGCAGTTGCAGCAATCGAGTAGAGATAGGGAAAAGGGAACAAGGCAACAGTGAGTACTCATCAAAGTACTGCTAAGCAAGGACTACACTACATATGCATGGATATATGTGTAAAGGCCATCTCGGTGGACTGAACTGCAGAATGCCAGAATAAGAGGGGATAGCTAGTCTTAAAGACTAAACCACGGACTCTGTCTTGCAACAGGTAGGAGGGACAAGCTGAAGTCCTCCAAGTAACATCACATAGCTATAATCCTACAGGCAATCCCTGCTCATATCCTGGCGAGGCGACCACGGTTATGTCGGCACTTGAAAGGGTGTGTTTTATCAAGTATCCGGTTCTAGTTGTCATAAGCTCAAGGTACAACTCCAAGTAGTCACATTACCGAAGATCACGGCTATTGAATAGATTAACTTCCTGCGGGGTGCACCATCTTACCCAACACGCAGATCCCATTTGGCGGACACACTTTCTGGGTCATGCCCGGCGGAAGATCAACACGTCGCAGCCCACCTAGGCTGTGAGAGAGGCCAACCGCCGGTCTAAACCTAAGCGCGAGTGCAGGCCCATCGCCACGAGCACACACACGTTGCGTTCGGCGGAAGCAGACCTAGCCAAACAAGCGTTCTGTCCAATCCGGTAGCAGCGCTCGTCGTGACGTCTGAAGTGCCGGTGATACCACGGCGGGATACCCATAACTACTCCAGCGTAGATGGTTAGTGCGTATAAGCTCGTAGCCAACTCAGATCAAATACCAAGACCTCGTTAAGCGTGTTAAGTATCATGAGCGCCGAGCAGGGCAGAGCCCACCTCTCTCTAGGCGGTCTCAACCTGCCACATCGCTCGCCTCAAGATCCACTCGCGGGTTCTCCATCGGCCGACCGACTTTAGTCTCACATGTATCATGTACAAGTATATAGTATATACCGTGATCAACTCCCGGTGATCACGGCCCGATAATATAACGGCGAGACGGACAAGAAAGTAGGGCCCACGAGATGAAAGTACTAGCATCCTATACTAAGCATATAGGATTGCGGTAAAGTAACAACGAAGTTACAAGGGCAGGCTATGCAGCGGTATAGGAGTATCACGAAAAGCGATAACATGCTATCTTGCTCTAATGCTAGATGTAGATAAGAGTAAGCGATATCTGGTGATCAAGGGGGGCTTGCTGGTTGCTCGGCAAGAGAGAGTCGTCAACTCCGTGGTCGAGCGGCGTGATGGCGTCGGCCTCGTAGTCTACGGAGAGGAGGGAAGAAACAATGAATACAAAGTAAACAGATGCATATCGATGCATGACATGCCAAGAAGCGATGCTAGGCGTGCCCTAACGTGGTATGAAGTCTTGGTTAAGGGAAACATCAGGAAGGTATTCCGGTGTTTAGGGATTTCGAGGCGGAAGGGCGGAGGAAAAGTTGCAGGTTCGATAGGTTAGGGGTGTGTGGCGGACGAGCGGATTGCGTATCCGGATTAAATCACCGTTCGAGCAACTTTCATGTTGAAAATATTTTAATCCAGGTTCACGGTTAAAAGATATGATTTTAAAAGATTTTAATAATTTCTGGAATTTAATTAATTATTTAATTAATTGAAAATGTATTTATGACATCGGCATGATGTCATCTTGACGTCGGCAGATCCACAGGGTTGGTGAGTCAACCTGACAGTGAGTCCCGTTAGTCATACCTTTGTTATCTAATTAACCTAATCAAATTTAATTAACGGTAGTTAATTAGGTTAATTAGTTATTAGGTTTAATTAATCGGGATAAATTAGATTAGCGATTAATTAATTAATTAATTAATTAATTAGTTTTATTTAATTTTCATTTTCTTTTACTATTAAAACCATTACGTGGGGTGGGGCCCCATGTCATAAACCCAGAGGCCAGCAGGCGTCTTGAGCTTGCGGCGTGGCCCGTTCAGGCGCCAAACGAGGGGCAGGCGTGGCGCCCGTTCGATCCCAGCGCCGGCGTGGCGGAGGCCCGGCGAGGCAGCGGCGGTCCCAGTGGGAGCTTGGCGGTGTCCGGGTCGCCCGGGCCAGCGCGGAGCTAAGCGGAGGAGTGCGGACACGGCATGGCGTCGGCATCAGCCTTGTCGCGAAAGTCGTCAGGAAGGTCGGTGGGGGTTACATGGCGGCGAGGCGCCGTCGGCGAGAAGAGGTGAGCCAAAGCGGGCAGAAGCGGTAAACGCAGGCGAGAAAGCGCCCTTCAGCGAGGAGAGAGCGAAGCGGCGTGGCGTGGCGCGAGCGTGGAAGCGGCAGGGCAGCGGCGGTGCTGAAGCTCTGATGGCCTTGTCGGGAGGGAGCGATGGGAGGCGGCAGAGGTTCGCGGGGTCTAGGGCGAAGCGCGGTGGAGTTGAGTGGCGACCGGCGGAAGAGTCGAGGCGATCGCCCGGCGTCGGGAGGACTTCGGTGGCGGCGTGGAGGGTCGAGATGACCCAGCGAAGTGCCCAGCGTGGGGCGACAGTGGCGAGGGGTTCGGGCGAGGCGCGAGGCGAGGCGACGGTGTCGAGGCGGTGGGGTCGCCCGTGACGAGAACCTGACAGGTGTCTCGCCCGATCTGGATCGGGCGGGGAGAGAAAGTGGATCGGGGAGGGCGAGTGGGAAGGTCGGCTAGGGTTAGCCGATCCGGGAGGGATAAGTGGCCGGCCAGCTGGGCCAGAGGAGGCTGGGCAGTGTGAGGGGCGGTGGGAGGGCTGGCCAGTTGGGCGATGGGGTTTCCTCCCCACTCTCTTTTGTTTTATTTTCTTTTCTTATTTTCTTTTTCTGTTTTGGTTTATTTAAAATATCAAAGCACTTTACAAAAATGTGCACCCACCATAATTAGGGTTGTCATTTTGGCAACCCCAATTTTTTAGTATTAGTTTTCGAAAACATTTATCGTTTGCTTTTGTTTTGAATTTGTTTTAGGCCGGGTTCGAATCAACGTGAGGTTAGCCACAGTAAGCGGGGTGATTACTGTAGCTTAATTATCCGGGTGTTACAGTGTTGTTATCATAAAGTTAGAATATATTACTAAATATTATAAATAACGAGTGTGGAATAATGATGGGTCGGTGTGTGGAGTTGTCCTAGGCAATTGTTAACAAGACCGGTAATCACTATTGACATTTCATATGAGGGAGAGGCATAAGCTAACATACTTTCTCTTCTTGGATCATATGCACTAATGATTGGAACTCTATCAAGCATCCGCAACTACTAAACATCATTAAGGTAAAACCCAACCATAGCATTAAAGCATCAAGTCCCTTTATCCCATCATAACAACTCCCTTACTCGGGTTTATGTACATCACATAAACAACCCACTATAAGAGAATCATGAACGTATTGCAACACCCTACAGCGGGGATCCCTCACGCTTGCGCGACACGGAGGGCACCATAGGACATCACCAAAATAAAACATACAACTCATACTAATCTAGATCATCAATCAACCCAAAGACAAAAGATATCTACTCAAAACATCATAGGATGGCAACGCACCATTGGATCATAATATGTGGCATAAAGCACCATGTTCAAGTAGGGATTACAGCGGGGTGCGGGAGAGTGGACCGCGTAAAATAGATGAGGATGGTGATGATGATGGTGATGTTGGTGAAGATGATCCTGCAGCGATGGTTCCCCTCCCGATGGCACTCCGGCGCCCTTGAGAGAGAGGAGAGGTTCTCCCCTTGTGCTTCCTCCTCCATGGCCTCCCCGTAGTTGGGGAGAGTTCTCTCTCTGTCCTTGTCCTTCATGGCGATGATGGCCCCTCTGGGATCCTCCTCCATGGCCTCCGGTGATGATGGCCCCCTCGGCGAGGTGCGGAGAGGGCCTAGATTGATTTCTCGTGGCTCTGAGAGGCTTGTGGCGGCGAACTTCGATCTAGGTTATTTTACGGGGTTTCTGTATTTATAGGAATTTTGGCGTTGGTTTAACGTCGGGGGTCTCGAGTCTTCCACGAGTGAGGGCCCCGCCCGGGTGGCGCGCCCCCACCCTCGTGGACAGCCCAAGACTCTTCGGCCCAACTCTTTTACTCGAGGCTTCTTTTGGTCCATAAAAATCATCAAAATTGGCACGTCAATTGGACTCCGTTTGGTATTCCTTTTCTATAAAACTCAAATACAAGGAAAAAAGCAGCGGCCTTTGGTCTCTAGGTTAATAGGTTAGTCCCAAAAATCATATAAAATAGCATATAAATGCATATAAAACATCTAAGATGGATAATATAATAGTATGAATACTTCATAAATTATAGATACGTTGGAGACGTATCAACAGCTACTTTAGAATCAACAATATAAGGTCGGAACTTATCCCAAGAAAATACAACTGCTAATTTTTTTTCCAGTAGTGGCATAATTTCTCTGGGCACTGTCTAGAGTTTTACTGGCATATTGAATAACATTTAATTTCTTACCAACTCTTTGTCCTAGAACAACACCTACAGCATAATCACTAGCATCACACATAATTTCAAAGGGTAAATTCCAATCAGGTGGCTAAACAATAGGTGCAAAAATCAAGGCTTTCTTAAGTATTTCAAATGCTTTTACACAATCATCATCAAAGACAAAAGGAACATCTTTTTGTAAGAGATTAGTCAGAGGCCTAGAAATTTTAGAGAAGTCCTTGATGAACCTCCTATAAAAACCGGCATGACCAAGGAAACTTCTTATACCTTTAATGTCCTTGGGACACTGCATCTTTTCAATAGCATCAACTTTAGCTTTATCAACTTCAATACCTCTTTCAGAAATTTTATGCCCCAAGACAATACCTTCATTAACCATAAAGTGGTACTTCTCCAAATTCAAGACAAGATTAGTTTCTTCACACCTCTGCAAAACTCGATCAAGGTTGCTCAAGCAATCATCAAAAGAAGTTCCATATACGGAGAAATCATCCATGAAAACCTCAACAATCTTTTCACAAAAATCAGAGAATATAGCCATCATGCATCATTGAAAGGTAACAGGTGCATTGCATAAACCAAAAGGCATACGCCTATAAGCAAAGGTACCGAAAGGACAAGTAAAAGTGGTCTTTTCTTGATCCTCTTTTGACATAAGTATTTGAGAGAAACCAGAATAACCATCTAGAAAGCAAAAATGTGTATGTTTGGATAATCTTTCTAGCATTTGATCGATAAGAGGTAAAGGGTAATGATCCTTTTTAGTAGCTTTATTTAATTTGTGGAAATCAATTACCATTATATAACCTGGAATAATTCTTTGTGGGATCAATTCATCTTTATCATTAGGAACAACAGTAATACCTCCCTTCTTAGGGACACAATGGACATGACTTACCCACTGACTATCAGCAATGGGATAAATTATACCTGCCTCCAGAAGCTTTAGTATTTCTTTTCTTACCACTTCTTTTATCTTGGGATTTAATCGTCGTTGGTGATCAACAACTGGTTTAGCGTCTTTCTCCAAATTTATTTTGTGCTGGCATAAAGTGGGACTAATGCCCTGAAGATCATCAAGAGTATATCCCATAGCAGCACGGTGCTTCTTCAGAGTTTTCAATAATATCTTTTCTTCATGCTCTGAAAGGTTAGCACTAATAATAATAGGATATATATTTTTCTCATCAAGATAAGCATATTTAAGAGTATCAGGTAATGGTTTAAGCTCAAACACGGGATCACCCTGATACGTCTCTGTCGTATCTACTTTTCCAAACACTTTTGCCCTTGTTTTGGACTCTAACTTGTATGATTTGAATGGAACTAACTTGGATGGCGCTGTTTTCAGAGAATTGCCATGATGTTGTTTATGTGCGAGAAAACAAAAGTTCTCGAGAATGACCTGAAACTCCACGAAATATCTTATAATAAACAATAAAAATCCTGTAAAGATGAAGACCAGGGGCCCACACCTGTCCACGAGGTGAGGCGACCCCCCTAGGGTGCGCCCCCCTACCTCGTGGCCCCCCTGGAGACTTTCCGATGCCAACTCCAACTCTATATATTTGCTTTCAGGGAGAAAAAAATAGAGGACAAGAAATCATCGCATTTTATGACACGGAGCCGCCGCCAAGCCCTAAAACCTCTCGGGAGGGCTGATCTGGAGTCCGTTCGGGGCTCCGGAGAGGGGGATTCGTCGCCGTCGTATCATCAACCATCCTGCATCACCAATTTCATGATGCTCACCTCCGTGCATGAGTAATTCCATCGTGAGGCTTGCTGGGCGGTGATAGGTTGGATGAGATTTATCATGTAATCGAGTTAGTTTTGTTAGGGTTTGATCCTAGTATCCACTATGTTACGAGATTGATGTTGCTATGACTATGCTATGCTTAATGCTTGTCACTAGGGCCCGAGTGCCATGATTTCAGATCTGAACATATTATGTTTTCATGAATATATGTGAGTTCTTGATCCTATCTTGCAAGTCTATAGTCACCTACTATGTGTTATGATCCGCAACCCAGTGACAATAATCGGGACCACTCCGGTGATGACCGTAGTTTGAGGAGTTCATGTATTCACTATGTGATAATGCTTTGTTCGGTTCTCTATTAAAGGAGGCCTTAATATCCCTTAGTTTCCATTAGGACCCGCTGCCACGGGAGGGTAGGAAAAAAGATGTCATGCAAGTTCTTTTCCATAAGCATGTATGACTATATTGAATACATGCCTACATTACATTGATGAATTGGAGCTAGTTACTGTGTCACCCTATGTTATGGTATTACATGATGAACCGCATCCGGCATAATTATCCATCAACGATCCAGCGCCTCTGATCTTTCCATATACTGGTTTACGCTTATTTACTTTTCCGTTGCTACTGTTACAATCACTACAAAATACCAAAAATATTACTTTTGCTTCCTTTACTTTTGTTACCATTACCACCACTATCATATTACTTTGCTACTAAACACTTTGCTGCAGATACTAAGTTTCCTGGTGTGGTTGAATTGACAACTCAACTGCTAATACTTGAGAATATTCTTTGGCTCCCCTTGTGTCGAATCAATAAATTTGGGTTGAATACTCTACCCTTGAAAACTGTTGCGATCCCCTAAACTTGTGGGTTATCAAGACCTTTTTCTGGCGCCGTTGCCGAGGAGCATAGCTCTATTCTTTGAGTCACTTGGGATTTATATCTGCTGGACACTATGAAGAACTTGAAGGCGAGAAAACAAAGATTTATCCCTCAACTACGAGGGAGGTAAGGAACGCCATCTAGCTCGCACTTGATTCACCTTCATTATGAGTAAGTTAGTGACACCTAAACACCTTACGCTATTTGCTCCGATATGTGCATGTTATTGATGATGCCACTTTTGCTATGCATGATACTTATGATGAAACTACTTCTATGCTTGATACTCATGTGCCCTTAGTGAATTTCTTGATGAACAAATTGCTAGGGCTAGAGAAAAGAAATTATTGAATCGATAATATTGATGAAAATGATGATGAGGATAGGCTGTTATTCACGAAGGTTATATTTTTGATAGAGAAGCTTGCGCTATTTTAGCTTGCAATGATAACGATGAGCTTAGAAGGTTAATAGCTAAATGGAACAAAGAATCACCTAGAGATAAAATGAGGCTGATCTTGCTTTTGCTACTTCACCTATTTGTGTTCGATAAGGATTATGAATTCTTTGTTGATCCTGATATAGTTACTTTGGTTGAGTCTGATCCTTTTCATGGTTATGAATCTGAAACTGTTGTGGAACATCTTACTAAATTAAATGATATAGCCACCTTGTTCACTAATGGTGAGAGATCTCGCTACTTTTATATTCTTAAAATATTTCCATTCTCATTAAAGGGTGATGCTAAGATATGGTTTAATTCTCTTGATCCTGGTTGTGTCGTAGTCCCCAGGATATGATTTATTACTTCTCTGCTAAATATTTCCCTGCTCATAAGAAACAAGTTGCTTTAAAGGAAATATACAACTTTGTGCAAATTAAAGAAGAGAGTCTCCCTTGGGGGAGGCTTCTCAAGTTATAATGCTTTGCTGATCATCCTCTTAAGAAAAATGAAATACTTGATATCTTTTATAATGGACTAACGATGCTTCTAGAGATTACGGATAGTTGTGTTGGTTCTCTTTTAGGGAAGAACACGGATGAAGCTGAAATTCTATTGAATAATATGTTGACAAATGAAAATAATTGGGCACCTCTGAACCAGCTCTGCTCCAATTACGAGCCTATTCCTAAACCAACTCCGAAGAAGAGGTGTTCTATTTCTCGATCTAGAAGATATGCAAGAGGCAAAGAAATCTATGAAAGAAAAAGGTATTAAAGCTGAAGATGTAAAGAATTTACCTCCTATCGAAGAAATACATGGTCTTAATTTACCACATGTTGAAGAAACATATGATCTTAATCCTTTATTTATTGAAGAACCTCCAGACCTCGATAACTCGACACAGGTAGTAAAGGTAAATTCTCTCTACAGATATGATAAAGCTGAAATCCCTCCTACTAAAATTGCTAGTCAGTGCTTGGATGAGTTTGATAACTTTATGTTTAAGCAAGAAGACTTCAATGCTTATTTTGGTAGACAATTAAAACAAGATGCTTATATGATTAAACACTTGGGTGATTATATGGCTAATATTAGAGGTGAACTTAAACTTGTTAGCAAACATGCTTCTATGGTTACCACTCAAATGGAACAAGTACTTAAAGCTCAAAAAGAATTGCTTGATGAAATGAATAGTAAGAAAAATGATTATGATGTTAGAGTGGCTACTAGAACTGGTAGAATGATTCAGGAACCTTTCTATCCTGAAGGCCACCCTAAGAGAATTGAGCAAGATTCTCAGAGAAATAATATTGATGTACCTAGTTCTTCAAGAAGGAAGAAAAAGAAAAATGATAGGACTTTGCAAGCTTCTAGTGAACCCATTGCCGAACCACCTGATAATCCAAATGATGTATCTATTTCTGATGCTGAAGCACAATCTGGTAATGAACATGAACCTAGTGAAAATGTTAATGACGATGTTCATGATGATGCTCAACCTAGTAATGATAATGATGTAGAGGTTGAACTAGCTGTTGATCTTGATAACCCACAATCAAAGAATCAACGTTATGATAAGAGAGACTTTGTTGCTAGGAAATATGGTAAAGAAAGAGAACCATGGGTTCAGAAACCATGCCTTTTCCTCCCAAACCATCCAAGAAAAAGGATGATAAGGATTTTGGCGCTTTCTTTGAAATGATTAGACCTATCTTTTACGTATCACGATTGGTGATGTGCTCAAAACTAATCCTTATGCTAAGTATATGAAGGATATCATTACAAATAAAAGAAAGATACGGAAGCTGAAATTTCCACCATGCTTGCTAATTATACTTTTAAGGGTGGAATACCAAAGAAACTTGGAGATCGAGAGTACCTACTATACCTAGCTCCATTAAAAGAAATTATGTTAAAACTGCTTTATGTGATCTTGGAGCGGTGTTAGTGGTATGCCTCTCTCTTTATATCGTAGACTTGATTTGAATAAGTTGACACCTCTGAAATATCTTTGCAAATGGCTGATAAATCAAGCTGCTATACACTGCCGGTATTTGTGAGGATGTGCTTGTTGTGGTTGCAAATGTTACTATTTTAACGGACTTTGTAATTCTTGATATTCCGAGCGATGATAGTATGTCTATTATTCTTGGAAGACCTTTTACGAATCTGCAGGGGCTGTTATTGATTACAACAAAGGCAATGTCACTTTTCATGTTAATGGTAATGAGCATACGGTACACTTTCCGAGGAAACAACCTCAAGTTCATAGTATCAATTCTATTGGAAAAATTCCATCGATTATATTTGGAGGTTTTGAATTTCCTCTTCCTATTGTCAAGAAGAAATATGATATACTTCTTATAGGGGATGTGCATATCCCCGTTGAGGTAACTTAGTGTTATTCGAAATTTCTCCGGTTCCATGTTAATCGGAATGAGTTTATTAACAAGACCTGATCAACCTTGTTAGTGGATTCTTTTTGATGAGCATGAGATGGATGAAACTAGAAACACAACCTTCTGTACCCTCTTTATACTTTCTGTTATTTAGTTGAAATAAAGTAAAAATAGTATTTTTTTTCTGTCTATTTCCTGATTTATCCGTGCAATATAAAAATATCCCAAAAATAAAAGTCCTCAGAATGACATGCCAATTTAATATGATTTTTTCGGGAATATTTGAGGATTTATATTGTAAAAATTACACAGAGGGCTGCCACACAGCCACGAGGGTGAAGGCGCGCCCTACCCCTGGCGCGCCCCTGCCTTGTGGGCCACGGTGGCCCTCCTCCACTTATTCCTGCACCATCCTCTTCTTCTTCCTCCCACAAACCACGAAAAACCAACTCAAGCACGAGTTCTAGCTCTCTTTGCTGTGATTTTGATCTCCTTGCTCAAAGCACCTCTCATAAAACTGCTTGGGAGATTGTTCCTTGGTATGTGACACCTCCATTGGTCCAATTAGTTTTGTTCTAGTGCTTTATTCATTGCAAATTTGTGCTGCATAGGTGACCATGTTCTTGAGCTTGCATGTCAAATTTATATGGTCCCAAGTAGTTCTAATGCTTGATATAGGCTCTAGGCACTTGTAGGAGTAGTTGCTATCAATTTTATTGAAGTTGATTCACTTTTGTTTGAAGTTACTACAAATTTCAGAAATTTTCAGAGAAAAACAATATGCTTAGGAAGATGTTCCAAGGTGGTTTGTCTAAGAAGCAAGGACCCAGGCTTGCTATGCGTGATGCTGACGAAGAACCACCAAGATACACTTTAGTGCGGCCTTGTGAATGGCCGTCTGAAAATTTTATGGATCGTGCAGGAATCAAGAAGAATTTAGCATATTTGCGTAATGCAGTCTTGAGGACTTTGAGGCAGACAAATGCCCCGATATCATGATCTCACAAGCTCATTTGTGAGGAGGTTTGAGTTTTCATCTTTCGTAATTCTCCTTGAGTCATGTTTGATCTTTATGACAAATCTTATACCATGGACTTAGAGTTTCACTTTTGCTTGCAAACTTCCACAATGGGGTAGTGTTAGGGATCCCCCTAAATGTGAATTTAGAAACTTTCTTGCTAGTATAACTGTAGGGAATCTAGAAATATAGCATAGCTACCATAGGGAGCATTCACTTTCTGCTATACATTATTTTGCTCTCTTCATAGGTAGATGCATAAATGCTAAGATTGAAGCATGTCACATGTGTGTCCCTGACCTTAGCATTCTCGAGTGCTGTGTTAGGAGACCAATCTTATCATATAGGAGCCATTGTGGCTCGTAGGTTGCATAATAATAGATACAATGGAGATTTCTTTGGAGGAATTTATGCAACCCGCAGCTAATTTTCATGAGATAGACATTCATGAGGGTGATCTGAGTTGCCTCCTGCATATTTAGATTATAACTCTATGGCTTGGCGCCCGGTTTGTCGAGAGGCTGAATCACCTCTCTTATATCGACTAATCTTTGATAAGCGGTGTGTTGTCCATATTACTCTCCTGCTCTTGTCTTCTTTGATTACCGAGCAAGCGAAGATATACTATTACGGGGAGGAGGCGGATGAGTCTGAGAGGAGGCGGAGGCAGCCCGACTCACGCTGCAGCCCGGGAGTGTCGATTGTACTAGAATAGGGGTACCCTAGTACCCCGAACTCATCTGCAGACAGTGGCAGCGCCCCTCGGCGGGCAGCTTGATGGCCGCCAAGATCATCGGCAGCTCCTTGGAGCCATTCAAGAACAAAGCAGTCAAGACCCGGCAAGAGGAGCTTGCCGGAAGGCCAATCAAAGCGCCAAAACAAGGCCCGGCAAGAGGAGCTTGCAGGGAAGGCTGTGGCGCTGAACCCCCAAGCGCGACAAGATTCCCTTGTGACAAGGAACTTGCCGGGGACAGGCGACCTCTCCATCTCGCTCCAGCTCACCCGCCAGCGTGTCACCAGGGGCTCTCCCAGGGCAGCGTGTCGGCGGGCTGTGCAGCCAGCGAGAATAGCGACAAACAATGCGTGACAAGCCACTATCGTGGCAGAGCGGAGGCGCCTAGCAGTCCTGTTACACTGTTGAGGCGGCCGTGGCGGGCGTGATGACCCTTGTCCCTTGCCGTCGAGTTAGGTGTAGATTCTTGTACCTTTGTACATAGCGATGTACCAACCTAGGTTATTACCATTGTAACCTTGTCTACTTGCCATATGTGGTAACCCCTTGAGCCTATAAAAGGAGGGCAGGGGCAGCGTAGAATGGGTTCGATTCGGCTGGGCTTCTAGCTAGCTCGACAGTTCATCACACTCAAGTTAGGTCTTGTAGCCAGCATCGCTCCCTAGCAAGAACACAAGATAATCCACAAAGCAGCGGTAGGAGTATTATCTCCCGGAGGCTCGAAGCTGGGTAAAACCTCTCGTGCGCATCGCCTCGACCCGCTCTTTCTTGCGGCCTCCATGGGACCTAGGTCCCGTAGGTGCTCGTGGGGCACGATCAGCTCTTCCCAGACATCTTTGGCGCGCCGGTAGGGGCGTCGAGGCTGTGTGAACCGGTCGTGATCGCACTAGCAACTCCATCGGCGTCTTCGTCGACATGGCGCGAAGAAGAAGCCTTGGCAGCAGCTGAGCCGTCCGCGTCGAACCCACCACCACCGGAGCCGTCGGCGGTGGAAAGCTTGTGGCGGAGGACGGCGTCATCGAAGGAGCCCCGATGCCGCTAGGTCCAAGGACAACGGCGGCGCTGGCGTCGGCGTCCGAAGTCTGCACCGCGTCCTTCGCGGAGGCGCGGGACGAACAACGCCATGATACCAGCGGCACCATCGCTCATTGGATCAAGGCCAAGCGGGAGGATCCCGAGGCCCTCGAGACCGCATGCGCCTCGGCATGCGGTGCAGTGGGTACGGACCCTAAGGCGGGATGCTGCTCCTCCTAACTTGGTTAGGAGTCGAGCATATCCGTTCTTACGCTCCGTATGCCCTTGCCGCCAACCACACCAGCGGAAGCCTTGGCAAAAGCTCAACTGCTCTAGATTACCCTCAACGGCCGATAAGGTCGGCGAATGGAGGCCACAATTCGAGCCTCATCGGCCGCCAGCGGCGGCGTCCCGCAACAACCAAGTGCTTCACAGCGCGGCAGGCGACAAAGCGCGAGCCGATGGCGGCAAGACTTGCGAGTGCACCCGTACCTCCCCTTCCGAAGGCCAAGATCGCCGACTCGCGGATCCACCTCGGCAGCGACTCCGCGGCGTCGTCGGATCCTGAGCTTCGTCGCGACCAACGCCAAGTTCTTGGGAAGCGACAAGAAGAGGCGCTTCGAACCCGTATCGGCGCCGAAGCGCGCTTCAATCGACCAGCGCGGGCCCCCCGTCGATATGCATGCGCCCGAGGAACCGGCGACTTGTCATCTGTGATAGGTTGCCCTGCGTTCACTCGTGAGCTGCGGCAAGTCCGGTGGCCCGACAAGAAGAACTTCAAACCAGATGTGCGGAGAAATGCGGCGGCAAGGCGCATCCATCGGAGTTCCTCGGCATATACACCATCACGGTGCAAGCTGCGGGGGGCGGGGCGACAAGCTCCTCGCCAACTACTTCCCTTGGTGCTCAAGCCAAGCGTCGGATCTTGGCTCATGCACTTGCGGATAGCTCTATTTCTTCTTAGGCAGATTTATGCCACGGTTTGTTGGCGCCTTCACGGTGACCACAAGCCTCATGGCCAGAGAGTGATCTCCACCTGCTTGCCCGAGAAGGAGGAGTCTCTGCGCAAATTCATCCGGAGATTGATTGAGTGCACTATAACATCCCGGGCGTCCACCTGCTGCGATGATCGGTGCATTCCATCGAGAATGTCGAAATCGCGAGGATGAGGAGGAGATGGCGATGTGTAAAGTGAAGGGCGTCGGCGAGCTCTCATACCTGGCCGACAAGTGTGCCTGCAGCGAAGAAGGAAGAAGGCTCGAGGAGAGAGTGTGGGGCGAGTCGGCGATGAGGGACCGCCCGGCAAGGAATAGCCGTGGCGGAACAACGGAGGAAGAAAAACCAAGAAGTACTAGTTGTCGAGCGGTCCGGCAAGGATGGCGCCGCCAACCAAGCCAAGGCAGTGGCTCCGGCAAGGAGGTTACCGTTGACACCGACCGCCAAGCTGTGGCGACCGCCGACAAGCACTGGCAGCTCCATCAAGCGATCTTGTAAAATTCACCGCACTAAGGGCCATGATCTCGAGAGCTGCAAGAAAGTCGAGCAGCTTGTTGAGCTCTGAAAGCTGAATCTGACGGCGAGACAAAGAAAGCCCAAGAAGGTGCAGGTGCGGCAAGTAAGAAGAGACCGGCCGGGGAGGGCGCGCGGCAAGGCCAAGCAGCGGCAAGGAGGCAGACCTCCCGTGGCGCGACGAAGAAGAAGATGAAGATGAAGATGGCGAGGACTATGAAGATGATGAAGGCTGATGAGCAGGGAGTTTCAAAAGGCAACAGAGGTCCTTTGCGTCGGCGGTGGTGCGTCTCGCACACCTCACACCGCCAACTCAAGCAATGGATCGTGAGGTCAATGCAGCGAACCATCCATAGAGTCCGCAAACCTCTCGAAGTGGTCCAACCGCCCATCATCTTTGACATTGAGGATCACCTGATCGCATCACTGCGGTCGGGTGCTTACCAATGTTGGTCTCACCAACCATCCATAACCTCAAGGTCACAAAGATGCTGGTTGATGGCGGGGCGGCCTGAATTTGATCTCCTCCACGGTGCTCCGAAACTTCAAATCCACGACAATGAGCTCGAAGAAGCTGGTACTTTCAAGGAATCAACCCGGAAGGAGCAAGCCCAAGGGAAGATCATGTTGCGGTAACCTTGGCGGTGAACTCAACTTCAGAACGAGAGGTCACGTTCGGCGTCGCGATTTCCCATTGCCCTACAATGGCATACTTGGCGTCCGGCACTTTCGCCAAGTTCATGGCCGCCTCTAACTATGCATACAACCTACTCAAGATGCCCGGCCCGATAAGTGTCATTTCTGTCCACGACGACAAGAAGGATGCACTTATCTGCGCCGACAAGATTTACCGGGATGCAGCAGCCGCCACAAATAGCAAACCACTTACCGCTGGAGCTCCGGGCGAAGAAGAAGACCACCAGGCCGGCAAGAGCTCTGTTGCCCACTCGGCAAGCGCACCTCTTGGTGCTGCGCTACCGTCGAGGGCGCACCATCGAGCTCCACCGGCAAGTGCAACAAGACAATGGCAGATCCGCCAAAGACCAAGAAGGTGCCGCCAAGGAGGGCGGCAGCGGTGGTACCTACACCATCGATTGCCACGCTTGATCCTAAATAGGAAGGCGAGCTCGTTGCTTTCACGTGGGCGAATGTCGATGTGTTTGCATGGCAACCATCGATATCCCGGTGTTCCCGGGAGTAATTGAGCACCACCTAGCTGTCTGTCCTCACCTTGCGGCCCGTCAAGCAAAAAGTTAGGAAGCAGGCGGTGGGCGCCAAGAATTCATAGCGAGAAGAGATCAAGAAATTGGAAGCAGCGGGGCTTGTCGGAGAGTCCTCCACCCCGTGGTTGGCCAATCCGGTAGTAATGCATAAGGCTAATGGGACATGGAGACTTTGTATTGACTTCACGGATGTTAATAAAGCTTGTCCCAGGACCCATTTCCTTGCAGCGTGTCGACCAGTTGTTGACTCCACAACCGGGTGTGATCTGCTTCGTTTCTTGATGCATATTCAGGATATCATCAGATCTTCATGGCGAAGAGGATGAAGAAAACCGCATTCATCACACCATGTAGCACGTCTTTGCTTTATCGGATGCCTTCGGTTTGAAGAATGCTGGTTCAACCTTTGCAAGGGTAGTCCATGATGCTTTTGGACCACAGATACGAAATGTAGAAGCCTACATGGGCGACATAGTGGTCAAGAGCAAGAACAGGCGACTACGATTCAGGATTTAGATGAGGCGTTTGCAAACCTGCACAAGATCAACCTCAAGCTCAACCCGAGAAGTGCGTGTTTGGAGTCCCTTCGGCAAGCTTCTCGGGTTCTTTGTATCCCAGCGAAATTGAAGCCAATCCCGACAAGATCAAGGCCATGGAGCGGATGGAAGCACCAAAGCGCGTCAAGGGCGTCGGGAGGCTTGCGGTTCGTGGCTGCTCTCGGCGAGTTCATCTCTAAGTCTGCTGGCGCGCCTGCCGTTTTCAAGATTTTGAAAAGCAGGTCAATGAAATGGACTCGAGCGGAGGCTGCGCTGCGAGACTTGAAGAGATACATCCTCCACTCCGATACTTATCGCACCTAAACCACAAGAAAAGTTGCTGCTGTATATAGCGGCGACCAATCAAGTGGCTAGTGCTGCGTTAGTAGCGGAGAGGAGGCAGATGATGAGCCGGCAACCCGGCAAGTGCGTCCAGCGACGAAGAAGGGGCTTCGCCGTCAAGCTCTGGTCCCGGCAAGGACGGATCAGCGCAGGGTTGCGACAAGATACGGAAGAAGATGGTGCAGCGCCCGATCTACTTTGTCAGTTCCATTCTGCAGGGGGCTAGATCGAGGTACTCTGGCGTGCAGAAGCTGCTTTTCGGCCTCCTCATGGCCTCGAGAAAGCTGCGCCATTACTTCCAAGCACATGAGATAACAGTTGTCACTCGCTTTCCGCTGAAGAGGATTTTGCAAAATCCGGAAGCAACAGGCAGGATTGTTGAGTGGGCCTTTGGAATTGTCAAGCTTTGGTCTTAAGTTGAAAGCACTTCAACTATCGAGCAGGGCATTGGCAGAATTCATAGCGAGTGGGCGTAGCGCCCGGATGAAGAGATTTCAGAGAGCGAGCATCCCGTCAAGGAGGCAAATAAAGAGTGGCTGTTGTACTTTGATGGTGCTTTCTCGCTGCAAAGGCGCCCGGTGTTTGCGTCTTGCTTATCGCACCCACCGGAGAGCACCTCAAGTACATAGTCCAGATGCACTTTCCCAAGGAACAAGCAACAAACAATCTTGCCGAGTATGAAGGATTGCTTGCGGCCTCGAGATTCTTTGTGGACCTTGGGATCAAGAAGCTCATTGTCGGGAGACTCACAACTTGTCGTCCGCCAAGTAAATAAGGATTACGAGTCCGTTGATGGAAGCGTCGTCGATGAAGTGAGGAAGCTGGAAGAGCACTTTGAAGGCACTGCAAATGGAACACATTCCAAGAGCGAGAATGATATAGCTGATGGCCTCTCCAAATGTGCCGCACTTAAGTTGCTGTGGAACCAGGGATTTTTGTGCTCAAGTGACTCGACCAACCGTGGCACCATCAACGAGACATGAGCAAGAAGAAAAGTTGGTTTCCGCGACTACTTTCCGGCAGAGCTCTCGAAGCCGCCGCCAAGAAGGTCCCTAGAACCAATGCAAATATCACCGAGGAGCAGTATGCTCGACAAACCATCAGATTGTATCGTTGAAGCAAGCGCTCGACAAGCTTAGCTCCGGCAAGCAGCCGGGGATCATCGAGCTCCGGCGGGCCAGCGGGTCCTTGCCGTGAAGCTGATGGTCCCGCGATGACAGAATGAGCCTTTAGTCCTTGTTGTCGAGCCACGAGGCTCCAACATGGGCACAGCAATCGTCCATTTCCTTGAGACAGGGAACTTCGAAGAGCAAGAAGAAGCGGAAAGAGTAGCCCGGCAGTCAAGTATGTACCAGTTTGTTGACAACATCCTATACAGAAGAAGACTCAACGGAGTGAAATTGAAGTGTATTTGCTGGGAAGATGGACAGAAGCTGTTGGCGGAGATACACAGAGGCATATGTGGTCACCACATTGGCGTAAGAGCACTTGCCGGCAAAGCTTTCCGGCAAGGTTTCTTTGGCGAAGCCCTCCGGGATGCAAGCGCACAAGTAACCAAGTGTGAAGCGTGCGGTTCCATTCAAAACAGATACACCAGCCAGCTCAAGCTCTCCAGACGATCCCTTTGTCCTGGCCCTTCTCGGTCTGGGGGCTCGACATCCTCGGCCCCTTCCCCGAGCTGTCGGGGCTTTGAGTACTGTTCGTCGCAATCGACAAGTTCACAAAGTGGCGAAGTGGAACCATGAGGAAGGTGACCGCCTGATCGGCCGTCAAGTTCTTGAGTCAATTGTTTGCCGTTTGGGATCCCTAACGGATCATCACCGACAACGGCACACAATTCACGAAGTCGCACCTTCATGCAGTATGCCCAAGATCTTGGCGCCAAGATCGCTTTGCTTCCGTTGCTCATCCGAGAAGCAGCGGTCAGCGAAGAGCAAGCGCTGAAATGCTGCGAGGACTCAAGACCAGAACTTTCGACGGGCTGCACAAGTCGCGGAAGGAACTGGATCGAGGCGCGGTGGTTCTTTAGTCGTCAGACGGCGCCGTCGAGCCCTTGTCCGGACACCCTTTGCTCTAGTCTACGGGCGAGCAGTTCTCCCACGGAACTTCGTATCGGGTCACCTCGAGTGCTCGCTTATGATGAGCTTGAGCAAGAGCAGCTGCGACAAGATGGCGCTGCTCCTCGAGGAAAGATCGTCTTCGAGCTGCTTTGTCACGAGCTGCTCGTTACCAGCAAGCTTTGCGTCGCTACCATAGCCGCAAAGTTAATGCGGAAGCTTCGAGGAAGCGACCTTGTTCTTGGTAGCGTTCAATCCGCCAAGAATTCCAAAAGTTGGCCTTGAAGTGGGAAGGCCCTTATCGGGTAAAACGAGTCACTAGGCCCGGCGCTGTCGCCTTGAGACGAAGCGGCTTTCCGGTGAGCAATTCACGGAACATAAAGCATCTTCGTAAGTTTTACCCATGAAGCGCGTTGCGGAATCCATTCGGCAACCACCCTTTAATACAAGTCTTGCCGCTGTTGCATGTAATCCTTTGTACAAAGCGGTAGCAGACCCCATGCATCGATAAAGCCTATGGTTGCGCACATTTTGTTAATACATGCTTTCATAATCATATATGCATGTGTTTACTAACAATCTTGTGCAGCACCCACAACGATAGCGATAATGAGCCATTAGGCTACAACTTTCTTTTCTCTTCTTTCTTCTCAAACAAGAAGATTCATCCACCCACAAGTTAACGGGGGAGAGGAGGAGATAACGATGTGGGCCGACAAGCGTCGCTCGAGGAACCATCGCCTTGCCGGAAAATGGACAACGAAAAGCTAAGTTGCTAAGTTTAAGCGACCAGTTTTAAATTTTGAGTTATCTTCCTCGAGCGATAAGTACTTTGTATGGAAAACCTGTGCGGAGGAACCAAATCGTCTTTGGTCGCACCCTTATTTTGTTTGAGTCCGCTCAACGACTTAAGTGAGCTGCGACCAGTCCTTGATGAGGTTGCTTGTCGATAGCGACCCTTGACAAGCTGCTGAAGTTCCTTTTCGGCGCTCGCATGCAAGGGTGCTGCACCGCAAGTTTCCCTAAAGGCGTGGGGTAAAAACATACAAGGAAGAAATCGAGTAAAGGAAATAACGTTGCATTCGACTGCCTAAGATAGTATATATTGCAAAATAACCTATCGTGGCACTAGCTAAATGTTCTCGGAACCGAAATAACAGCGAAGAGAAGAAAGATCTTGGCGTCCAAGCCCCGGCAAGCTAGAGTTGCCCGGGGGCTGCGGCAAGCCAGAGTTGCCGGGGGCCGCGGCAAGCAAGGGTCACCGGGCTCTGTGGCAAGCCAGAGTTGCCGGAGGCTGCGGTATCAGATAAGCCTTTCGTCCTTCTTCAAACTTCCCTCTTTCATTAAAACATTCTACTCGGATACAGTCCGTGGAGAGTGAAAAACATGAAAGAGAGGATTACGAGTTCTTAAATACAGATAAGGCCCGAAGGCTTACAAATTAAAAAGATAAGATGCCGTAATCCCTTTTCTGTCCCTATCTTGAGGGTAGGTTGAGGAGGCGGGAAGGGCAAAGAAGCGCCTCTGTGAGCTATAGGTGCGAAGGCACCAAGAGAACATGCGAGGGGCTCTCCGAAGGCTTAGCGGGGATGGCGTCGGCGAAGCGAGCTCGAAGGCAGGCGGCGGGGCGTCGGCCGTTGTCGAGGCACTCGCCTCGTACTCCGACTTGACGACCTTGTCGCCATCCCTCTTCCCTTCGCAGCCTCCCCACGACCACCCAAGGAGACGACCCCGGGGAGTTCAAGGCGCCGGCGACACGGATGATGGGGTCGCCGGTGACGCGCAGGGCGGCGCCCGGCAACTAGTGGGGCCCGCTACCCTCGTCGTCGCTGTCGCTCTCCTCTTCACTCTCGCTTGAGGAGGAATCGTCGCTGTCGGAGGAGCTATCCACGCAGCACCTCGCCCGAGTGCCAAGATCCCCGAAGACCTTGACGGAGAGGAGATCACCCTCCATTAACTTAAAATGGAGGGTAAACCCCGCCAGCAGGTTGTGGATGCGGGTGAACGTCTTCCACCCACGATCAAGGTACATCACATTAGGGGGCTGGGAATACGGGCGCGGACTCGCGTGCAGCTGATCCCACACCCCTCATGTGCAACCTTAACGTCTCGGGCGAATCCGACTCCATCGCCATCATGAGCAGGCTGGAAGCGGAGGCGGCGGCAGGCGCCCGGCGCAGCTTGACGAAGAACTTCGCAAGGGTCGTCCCCGTTATGGACCGCCCAGCGGGAAAAGGAGCCGCCCGGCGGGCGGAGGCAGCGCGCCGCTCCACCCGCCTCTTCCCCGGGCGTCTCGGGCTCGTCCACGGCCTCGCCCCCGGGGAGGAACCGCCGACGGAGGCGGAGACGGCGCACCGCCTCGCCCGCCTCTCCCTCGAGCTCCTCGGCCTCGTCCACGACCTCGCCCCTCCCTCTTCCCCTCGCGGTGGCTCAGCCACCACGGCGTGGGATTGGGAGGTGCGATGCTCAGTGCGACCCTCGCCGCCACCGACGAAGAACCAAGGTTCCCTTTCTCCATGGGGATGGGAGAAAGGGGAGCAAGAAGCTGAAGAGAGGAAGGATGGGAGAATCACGGGCTTCTGCGTCCCCTTCCGTCCCTCTTAAAAAGAGCAAGCTGGGGCTCGGCCGCCCTTTCAGCGAATCGGCCTTGAGGAAGAGCGGGGAATCGGGACAGACCTGCTGCCTCTGCTTGCAACAGCCAAGTTCCCCCTCCCACCGCCCGTGACCCAGTGCATGGGAACCACGTGGCGGAGATCTGAAGCGAGGCGACGGATGAGGCGACCTCACACGACGCCCACTTCACCCACGACGCCACAATTAACGCGTGCCGTTATAGATAAACGCGGTGGGCGCGTGCCGTTCGTGGGAGACGTGGTGGGACCAAGGCAAGTAATGGCGTAATCAAGGCCACGCGCGCCCGTGCACTGTTTTGGGCCTGGCCCAGCAGAGCTTAGCGCCATGTGTGGCCCGAGCCGAGGCTCTGTCCGGTGTACTAGAATAGGGTACCCTAGTACCCCGAACTTCGTCTGCAGACGGTGGCAGCGCCCCTCGGCCGGGCCGGCTTGATGGCCGCCAAGATCATCAGCAGCTCCCTTGGAGCCGTTCAAGAACAAAGCAGTCAAGACCCCGGCAAGAGGAGCTTGCCGGGAAGGCCATTCAAGCGCCAAAAACAAGGCCCGGTAAGAGGAGCTTGCAGGAAGGCTTAGCGGCGCTGAACCCCCAAGCGCGACAAGATTCCCGCGGCAAGGAACTTGCCGGGACGGGCGACCTCTCCATCTCCGCTCCAGCTCACCCGTAGCGTGTCACCAGGGCTCTCCCAGGGCAGCGTGTCGGTAGGCTGTGCAGCCAGCCGAGGAGTAGCGATAAACAATGACGACAAGCCACTATCGTGGCGAGACGGAGGCACATAACGGTCCTGTTACACTATTGAGGCGGCCGTGGCGGGCATTGATGACCCTTGTCCCTTGCCGTCGAGTTAGGTGTGAGATTCTTGTACCTTTGTACATAGCAGTGTACCAACCTAGGTTATTACCATTGTAACCTTGTCTACTTGCCATATGTGGTAACCCCTTGAGCCTATAAAAGGAGGGCCGGGGGCAACGTAGAAGGGGTTCGATTCGGCTGGGCTTCTAGCTAGCTCCAGCTTAGTTCATCACACTCAAGTTAGGTCTTGTAGCCAGCATCGCTCCCTAGCAAGAACACAAGATAATCCACAAAGCAGCAGTAGGAGTATTATCTCTCAGGAGAGCTCGGCTGGGTAAAACCCTCTCGTGCGCATCGCCTCGACCCGCTCTTTGCGCGGCCTCTGCCCCCCGCCGAACCACAAAGGGACCTAGGTCCCGTAGGTGCTCGTGGGGGCACGATCAGCTCTTCCCCCCGACAAGGAGGCGATAGCCGCTGCATCACAGTACAACCCCAGCTACTCTTCATCGCAGTACGACCCCAGCTACACCTACGGGTATCCGCCAGTCTATCCCTGGCAATAAACCAACTTAGGCCAAAAGCCTAAGCTTGGGGGAGTATGTATTTCTCACTGACATTACATTTATGTTCACACACACACTCATTGCTAGATGTCGGTGCTCATACTCTTTCACTGTAATTGTAACATCCCAAATTTTCAATTTGGCATGTTATACATAGGTCATCCATGCATATCATATTTATTTGCATTCTCGTTTACCATCCTCGAAAATCCTAAGAAACTCAAGGACCCTCGGAGAGAGTTGGGGATTTTTCAATTTTCATATTTCATTTTATCAAATAGTGAAGACGAGGATATTGGATTTTAATTATTTTTCTCTCCGGAAAATATTTCATCTTAAATAAATAAATGAGGGGAGATAATATGACTTCGCCAAAATAATTGAAATAACGGAGGAAAATTGTTAAATTCACTATTTGGTTTTTATTTGATTTTATTTGGAATTTTAATTGCCCTAGAAAAATTTGCACGCTTTAAAAAGTTGCATTTCAGGGGCCAAGAAAAATTCATCTAGTTCTAAAATTTTTATTTAGACGGAGAAAACTTGTTTTGGAATTTTTAGATATTTATTTATTTTTTTCTAGGTTTTTTTTATATTCGTCGGAATGTTTTTTTGAAATGGACCCTTGGCCGGGCCAAAGGCCCAGCCGAGCCAGCCGCCCATGAGCCGCCGCCTTCCCAGCGCCGGCCGTCTGCGAGGCACGACGCCGAGGGCGAGTCGAGCGGACTCCACCCCGGCGCCCCTTCCCAAGCGGAGCCGCCCGCCCCTATAAATGCCGCCGCCCGCCACCACCACCACCCGCCACCACCGAGCCCGCCCGGCACCCGGAACCCGGGCAGGCCAGAGCCCGAGCCCGATCCGCCGTCGCCGCCGCCCAGCGTCGTCGCCGCCTCTCGCCAGTCGCCGCCGCCCTCGCCGACCCCGCCCGGAACCAGCGGAGCCACCCGCCCGCCGGACGCGCCCGCCGGAGGTACCCGACCCCACCGTCGGTTTGTTTTTTTTAAGAAAACCCTTCGGTTTTTTTAAAAACCCTAGATCGTTTTTTTATGTATCGGTTTATTTCGTCGGTTTATTTACTTAGCTAGCGTCCGTTCGTTCTAACGAACGCGTTCACTGTTTAGGTTCTGTTAACGAACGTTCGTTCGTTTAGCAGTTCGTCGCTTTTCTTTTATCAGATTTATTCCGCGGTTATTCCGATCGCGATTTCTGAACCGTTTTTCAAACCTGTTTATCTTTTCGCTCGTTTATCAGATTCAGGCGATTCAAGCGCCTAGAGTTTCATCTCGAAACCCTCTTTCCGAATAATCAACTTAAACCAGTTTTTATCTTTGTAAAATTTGACTCTAGTTCAAATTAGTAAACGGACCTTGTTTTTCTCGCCGTTTGAGTTTCGTTGTTCCGTTTGGTTTGATTCTTTTTGCAAACCGGAGTTCTTAAGTTGAACTCTCCGGTCAACCTCTTTCAGTTGAAGTTTCGTTTGTGCATATTTGTTTGTTGCTTATGTATGTATTGTTTTCTTGCGATAGAATTCCCGGTCTGAAGCGTGTTACTCTGAGTCTCTAGGATTCACGGATCGTCGACAAGGCAAGTAACACTTGATCATATCTTTTCATACCCAGTTTTATGCATTAGCTCAATCCTCAAACATTGCATGATTAGGATGGCATTAATTTATGGGTTGGGAAGTAGATGATGAGGTAGGAACCTATTGCCTGTTACTTTCAAACCCTTGGGAGTTACTTCTACGTTATGCTTATATTGCCATGCTATGCTCGTAGACGTGGTTTGGGTTTGAGAGATATTCATGATAGATGTGAGATTGCTAATTAATGGTTTACTTTAAGGTGGCAACTTAAATACACATCTGGGTGGATTGAGGCACACAGGGAACCCAGGTGTTATGCATTTTTGGAAATCCCGGGGTACCGTGTGATCTTCCTATGGACCGCCACCAGGCTCAAAGGGAACTGAGATTATTCATGCTAGAAACTTCCGTGTGCAGCCAAAAGCTATTATGGGCTCTAGCATAGTTGAGTAAGTTACGTGAAGCTCTCGAAGAGGTAGGTCAGCAGGTAGTGGGTTTTATAGGTTTGGTATGATCTATCCGGAGTAGAGAGTTAATGTTTACGAAGAGCGTGTCAGGGTCATCCGTCTCTCAAACACCATGCAGTGCGAGAAATCAACGGAGGCGATCGAGTCTTGTGGGGAAAAGTGCGCAAACCTCTGCAGAGTGTACAAACTAATCATGGTTAGCCGTGTCCCCGGTTATGGACAATTCTGAGAATCTAGTACTTGAGTATTCACATGTATCTCATCACTAAATTAATACTGTTGGGTTGTTAATCACTTTAATTGGGATTGGTTTGGGGTTATACCTTCTCAATGATGTTTCAACCACCATGATAGTTAAAATAAACCTTTGATGTAGGGAAAATTTGGCTTTTTGCAAAACTGTAACCATAGAGCTTTCCACCAGCGATATATGCATGTAGTATAGCTTATTCTTTCATTACCCTATGTGTTACATTGCCAGCATATTCCATGTGCTGACCCGTTCTCGGGCTGTAACGTATTATGTTGTAGACTTTTCAGACGAGGAGTAAGGATTGTAGGTCGTTGCCGTGCAGCTCAGTTATGCCGTTGGAGTTGATGGACTCACTTTATCTTCCAAGCCTTCCGCTGTTATCGCATTAGATGGCCTTAAGCCATATTATTGTAATAAGTTCTCTTTTGAGACATTCGATGTAATAAGTGTGTGATTGCTACTCATTATAAATCCTTGAGTCTTGTGTGTGTCAAGATTACCGATCCAGGGATGACATGAAGCACGAGACTTGACCATCGAGGTTGGGTCGCTACAAGATGGTATCGAGCACACGCTGAGTGTAGGACACGACCACTAAGATAAAACCATAGGTCACTCCTCTCTACTCATTTCTGACCTCTCTCATTTTCCACTCTTTAGGATGACGGAGATGAAGTACAAGTTTGCCCAACGGATGAAGACACACCTTTGGACGCCACTTGAAGGAAGTCACTAGGTACCTGAATATTGGAATACCAAGCTTCACCGGGACGTACAACGCCACCTTACCGGAAGAAGAATCTGGAAGATTCAAGCTCTAGTTCCGGAAGGGCGTTTGCAAAGCACAGAGCCCATAGTATGTGTTTTCAATGCACCAACATGGAGTTTAGGAAAGAGTATGGCAGCTCACATTACCATGGGGCGCATTGGAGAAGTCTACAACAAGGAGCTTAAAGACACCATATACCAAATATGTGGGCGCGAGGGCGAGCAATGGGAAGTAATTAGCACCAAGAAGGATAGATCCATTGCAGCTTACATCCAGGAACTAAACCAGCACATTCGGCGTCATGAGAACCGGATGTGCTTGAGACATGCTGGATTTGAAGAAAGCGAAAACTAAGATCATCGAATTGGAGGAAGAACTCAAGTCTACACGCGATGGATATGAGGAAGAAATCAAGATACTCTTGGAGAAGAACGACGACCTAGTCAAGAAGATTGGAGTTTTCATGGGAGGACCAGCACCCAAGGAAGAGGAGCAAGAAGAGGAAGAAGACCCGCTTGTCCGGACAACTACATCATCATCGATTTACACCGACTCAGATCAAGTGATGATGACTATGAAGACGAAGCTGGAGCAGACATCATGGAGTCTTCCACCGATCAAAATTTCTAGATGAGCACCAAATATTAGTAGTATTTTTCCCCATGTAACTAGTAGTAGTTGAGCATGTATGCGATAGTCCTAGATCGTTTTGTATGCCCTTGCTTGCTTGATTGAATGAATGTGTGTTTTGCCTCATGTGCATATGGGTAGTGTTTTCTCACTAGACCTCTTTCTATTTCTAATCTCTCCCCTCTAAACCCTCAGATGCCTCCGAGACGTGACCCCGGTTTTGCTTTCCCACCGGAGCTCACTCAGTTGATCCAATAGCAGAATACTTTGATGCAATTACTAGCTCAGAACCAGGGCAATGCCAACAACAACAACAACAACAACCTGCCGCCAGTGGACAATTTAGCCCGTTTTCTGAGGTTACAACTGCCGGTGTTTTCCAGTAGCACCGAGCCAATATTTGCAGATGACTGGTTACGCCGTATTGGAAGGAGTTAACCACGCGGGATGCACGGATCTTTGAAAGAGTGCGCTTTGCCGCACATCAATTGGATGGACCAGCAGCCGCTGGTGGGAGAATTACGGCTACTTTTCCTATAGCCAATGTCACTTGGGACCAGTTCAACAAGCTTTTCGCGGCCCATGTTTCAACTGGAGCCATGCAGATAAAGAAGCGTGAGTTCCGCAACTTACGCCAGAGAACCGTCTTGTGGCCCGATGCGTGGATGAGTTTAGCAAGTTATCACGCTATGCCCACGATGATGTGGCCACGGATGCATGAAGCAAGAGAAGTTCATGGAAGGGCTGAATGATGAGATGAGTATGCAGTTGATGGTGGCAACTTTCAACAACTACCAGGAGTTGGTAGATAAGGCCCTAATGATTGAAGGAAAGTAGCAAAAAATTGAGAGTCGTAAGAGGAAGTATGGATAGGGGCAGTATAACTCAGGAGCTCACCATAAACCTCGCTTAACTCCGAACTCGGGAGGACTAGTTCATAACCATGGAGGACATAACCATACTGGAGGAGGATCACATAATGGTGCGAAGAATGGGAATGGAAATGCAGCCAACAATAATCAGAATCGCTCTAACCCAGCTACACCCACCAAGAGGGACTTGAGCCAAGTTATTTGCTTTAAGTGCGGGAAGACAGGGCACTATGCCAATGACTGCCCTGAAGGAAAGAATGGAAACGGAAATGGGAGCGCTGGGAAGAAGCCTAATCCATTCAACAAAGGACAAGTGAACCACGTTAACGTGGAGGAGGTTGAAGAGCAGCCGGATGCGGTAATAGGTAAGTTTTTGGTTCAGTCATTTACCGCTATTGTTCTTTTCGATACTGGTGCATCGCATTCATACATATCAAGGGATTTGTGGATAAGTTTAAGTTACCAACCCGGACCCTTAGAACCCCTCTTTAGTGAGCTACTTTGGAGCAGAATATATGGCTAGCGAGATGGTGCACCCAGATACCTAATCATTGGCACACATGTTTTCCGTCGACCTAATTATCTTGGAGTCGCAAGGATTGGATGTGATATTAGGTATGGATTGGATGTCGAAGTTTGGAGGAAGTATCATTGTGCTAGCAAGTCAATTTATCTTACCACCCAGGAGGAAAAAAGGATTAAGTATGTATCTAGGCATGTGCCTAGGAGGAGCCAAGTGAATGCCCTCACGGGAGTTGTACAGAGGAAGTACCATAGTAAAGGATTATCCAGATGTTTTTCGGAAGAGTTACCGGGCATGCCACGGATCGAGACATCGAGTTTCTGATAGAGCTAATGCCAGGTACAGGGCCAATATCAAAGAGACCCTATCGGATGCCCGCAAATGATCTGGAGGAAATTAGGAAGCAGATCAAGGAGCTATTGGAGAAAGGTTACATTCGTAGAAGTTCATCACCTTGGGGAGCACCAGTACTTTTGGTGGAGAAGAAAGATAAATCCCTAAGGATGGTTGTTGATTACCGAGCTCTGAATGAAGTAACGATAAAGAACAAGTATCCCTTACCGATGATTAATGATCTGTTTGATCAGTTGCAAGGAGCTAAGGTGTTTTCTAAGATTGATCTACGATCAGGATACCATCAGTTGAAGATCCAAGAGAAGGATATACCAAAGACAGCATTCACCACTCGATATGGACTATATGAGTATACGATCATGTCGTTTGGACTGACTAACGCCCCTGCCTATTTTATGAGTATGATGAACAAAGTGTTCATGGAGTATTTAGACAAGTTTGTTGTGGTGTTTATCAATGATATTATGGTTTAGTCGAAAAACGAAGAGGAGCACGCAGAACACCTATGTTTGGTTCTTGAGAAACTCAGGGAACACCAGTTATACGCCAAATTCAGCAAGTGCGAGTTTTGGTAGAAGGAAGTTGGATTTCTTGGGCATGTTATATCAGGAGAGGGTATAGCCGTAGATCCCATAAAATTCAGTCGATCCTTGAATGGTTGGCACCCACTTCACCAATGAGATTCGCAGATTTCCTTGGGTGGCGAGGGTATTATCGGAGATTCATTGAGAATTTTTCCAAGATTGCAAGACCAATGACAGAATTATTAAAGAAGGAGACCAAGTTCAAATGGACAGAGGATTGTGAGACAAGCTTCCAAGAGTTGAAGAAACGGTTGACTACAGCCCCAGTGCTGACATTGCCAGATATACATAAGGAGTTTCAAGTGTATTGTGATGCCTCTCGCTTGGGACTTGGATGTGTTCTTATTCAAGAAGGGAAAGTTGTTTCGTATGCCTCACGACAACTAAAGCCTCATGAGTTGAACTATGCCACGCATGATTTGGAGTTAGCAGCTGTAGTACATGCGTTGAAGACCTGGAGACATTATCTTATGGGGAACCGTTGTGATGTGTACACGGATCATAAGAGTTTGAAGTACATTTTCACACGAAGGAGTTAAACCTCGAGCGGAGGAGATGGCTGGAACTTATAAAGGATTACGACATGAAGCTACACTATCATCCAGGAAAAGCCAACGTTGTAGCAGACGCTTTGAGTCGGAAGAGTTATGCCAATATCCTTAAAGGTAGAGGACTGCCAAAAGAGTTAGCAGAGGTTGTTATGGAATTTCAGATGGAGATTGTTCCAAGAGGTTTTCTTGCAACAATGGAGGTTCAGTCGACCTTGTTAGAGAAGATTCGAGACGCTCAAAAGGAGGATAAAGAGATTGCGGAGATAAGAGAGAAGATGGGCAAAGGAAAAGCCAAAGGTTTTCGCGAGGATGAGCACGATATCTTGTGGTTTGACGATCGGATCTATGTACCCAACAATTTGGAGATCAGGAAGTTAATACTTGAAGAGGCTCATGACTCACCATACTCGATTCACCCCGGAAACACCAAGATGTATTTGGACTTGAAGGAACATTTCTGGTGGACTGGTATGAAAAAGGATATTGCCGAGTATGTAGCCGTTTGTGATGTATGCCAGAGAGTGAAGGCAGAACATCAAAAGCCAGCAGGACTGTTGCAGCCTATGCCAATACCCGAATGGAAGTGGGACAAACTTGGCATGGATTTTATCACCGGATTACCCAGAACCAAAGCAGGATATGATTCAATATGGGTAGTAGTGGATCGGTTGACCAAAGTAGCTCACTTTATTCCAGTGAAAACAACTTATACAAGTGCCAAGTTGGCCAAGATATATATGACCAGGATCGTATGTTTGCATGGAGTTCCGTGGAGTATCGTACGATAGAGGAACACAGTTTACTTCAAAGTTTTGGCATCAACTACACTAGACTTTGGGTACCAGATTGGAGTTTAGTACGCGTTCCACCCACAGACGGATGGATGACAGAGAGAGTCAATCAGATTTTGGAGGACATGTTGAGAGCACATGCGCTAGATTATGGATCTAGTTGGGATGACAATTTGCCGTCGCAGAATTCTCATACAACAACAGCTACCAGGCCAGTTTGAAGATGGCACCGTTCGAAGCTCTGTATGGACGCAGATGCAAAACACCCTTGATGTGGGATGAGGTTGGAGACCGTCAGTTGTTTGGACCAGATTTGATCAAAGACTCAGAGGAGAAGGTTAAACTGATCAGAGACAGGCTAAAGATTGCTCAATCTAGACAGAAGAGTTACGCAGATTCAAAACGCAAGGAAGTAACCTATGAAATCGGAGACAGAGTATATCTGCGAGTATCACCCCTGAGGGGAGTGAAACGTTTTGGAGTAAAGGGAAAGTTAGCCCCAAGATTTGTAGGATCGTACCGTATTTTGGAACGGATGGGAGAAGTTGCCTACAAGCTGGAGTTACCTGAAGGACTATCAGGAGTGCATGATGTGTTTCACGTATCACAACTGAAGAAGTGCCACGCTGAGATGGCCGACATACCGCTAAAGGATACAGTACCCCTGGAGGCGATACAATTGGATAATAATTTGACCTATGAGGAGAAGCCAGTAAAGATTTTGGATTTCGATAGCCGAGTCACTCGCAACAAGGTGATCAAGTTTGTAAAGTTCAGTGGAGCCACCATACCGAGGAGGAAGCCACCTGGGAGCGAGAAGAGGATATTCGCCAGGACCATCCGCACCTATTTTCTAGCCAACCCGAATCTCGAGGGCGAGATTCATCTTAAGGGGGGTAGGTTTGTAACATCCCAAATTTTCAATTTGGCATGTTATACATAGGTCATCCATGCATATCATATTTATTTGCATTCTCGTTTACCATCCTCGAAAATCCTAAGCAACTCAAGGACCCTCGGAGAGAGTTGGGGATTTTTCAATTTACATATTTGATTTTATCAAATGGTGAAGACGAGGATATTGGATTTTAATTATTTTTCTCTCCGGAAAATATTTCATCTTAAATAAATAAATGAGGGGAGATAATATGACTTCTCCAAAATAATTGAAATAACGGAGGAAAAATGTTTAAATCACTATTTGGTTTTTATTTGATTTTATTTGGAATTTTAATTTCCCTAGAAAAATTTGCACGCTTTAAAAAGTTGCATTTTAGGGGCCAAGAAAAGTTCATCTAGTTCTAAAAATTTTATTTAGACGGAGAAAACTTGTTTTGGAATTTTAGATTTTTATTTATTTTTCTAGGTTTTTTTATATTCATGGAATGTTTTTTAAATGGACCCTTGCCCGATGGGCCAAAGGCCCAACCGAGCCAGCCGCCCACGAGCCGCCGCCGCCTTCCTCACAAGCACCGTCGTGCGAGGCACGGACGCCGAGGGCGAGTCCGAGCCGGACTCCACCCAGGCGGCCCTTCCCAAGCCGAGCCGCCACCACCTATAAATGCCGCCGCCCGCCGCCACACCACCACCCGCCACCACCCGAGCCCGCCGTCGCCGGAACCGCCGGAGCCGAGCCCGATCATTGTCGCCGCCGCCCAGCCCGTCGCCGCCCTCTCGCCGAGTCGCCGCCGCCCCTCGCCGACCCCGCCCACCCAGAACCGCGAGCCGCCGCCCGCCCGCGGGCGCTCACCGAGGTACCCGACCCCGCCGCCGGTTTGTTTTTTTTTAAGAAAACCCTTCGGTTTTTTAAAAACCCTAGATCGTTTTTTTTGTGTATCGGTTTATTTCGTCGGTTTATTTACTTAGCTAACGTCCGTTCGGCCGTTCGTTCTAACGAACGCGTTCACTGTTTAGGTTCTGTAGACGAACGTTCGTTCGTTTAGCAGTTCGTCGCTTTTCTTTTATCAGATTTATTCCGCGGTTATTCTGATCGCGATTTCTGAACCGTTTTTCAAACCTGTTTATCTTTTCGCTCGTTTATCGGAATCAGGCGATTCAAGTGCCTAGAGTTTCATCTCGAAACCCTCTTTCCGAATAATCAACTTAAACCAGTTTTTATCTTTGTAAAATTTGACTCTAGTTCAGATTAGTAAACGGACCTTGTTTTTCTCGCCGTTTGAGTTTCGTTGTTCCGTTTGGTTTGATTCTTTTTGCAAACCGGAGTTCTTAAGTTGAACTCTCCGGTCAACCTATTTCAGTTGAAGTTTCGTTTGTGCATCTTTGTTTGTTGCTTATGTATGTATTGTTTGCTTGCGATAGAATTCCCGGAGTGCGGCGTGTTACTCGAGTCTCTAGGATTCACGGATCGTCGACAAGGCAAGTAACACTTGATCATATCTTTTCATACCCAGTTTTTATGCATTAGCTCAATCCTCAAACATTGCATGATTAGGATGGCATTAATTTGTGGGTTGGGAAGTAGATGGTGAGGTAGGAACCTATTGCCCTGTTACTTTCAAACCCTTGGGAGTTACTTCTACGTTATGCTTATATTGCCATGCTATGCTCGTAGACGTGGTTTGGGTTTGAGAGATATTCACGACAGATGTGAGATTGCTAATTAATGGTTTACTTTAAGGTGGCAACTTAAATACACATCTGGGTGGATTGGGGCACCTGGGGAACCCAGTGTTGTCTGTTTTTTTGGAAATCCCGGGGTACCCGTGTGATCTTCCTATGGACCGCCACCCAGGCTCAAAGGGAACTGAGATTATTCATGCTAGAAACTTCCGTGTGCAGCCACAAGCTATTATGGGCTCTAGCATAGTTGAGTAAGTTACGTGAAGCTCTCGAAGAGGTAGGTCAGCAGGTAGTGGGTTTTATAGGTTTGGTATGATCTATCCGGAGTAGAGAGTTAATGTTTCGAAATCGTGTCTCGGTCATCCGTCTCTCAAACACCATGCAAAGTCGAGAAATCAACGGAGGCGATCGAGTCTTGTGGGGAAAAGTGCGCAAACCTCTGCAGAGTGTACAAACTAATCATGGTTAGCCGTGTCCCCGGTTATGGACAATTCTGAGAATCTAGTACTTGAGTATTCACATGTATCTCATCACTCTAAATTAATACTGTTGGGTTGTTAATCACTTTAATTGGGGTTGAGTTGGGGTTATACCTTCTCAATGATGTTTCAACCACCATGATAGTTAAAATAAAATTTATTCCTTTGATGTAGGGAAAAATTGGCTTTTTGCAAAACTGTAACCATAGAGCTTTCCACCAGCCATATATGCATGTAGTATAGCTTATTCTTTCATTACCCTATGTGTTACATTGCGGCATATTCCATGTCTTGACCCGTTCTCGGGCTGCAACGTATTATGTTGCAGACTTTTCGAACGAGGAGTAAGGATTGTAGGTCGTTGCCGTGCAGCTCGGTTATGTCGTTGGAGTTGATGGACTCACTTTATCTTCCAAGCCTTCGCATTGTTATCGCATTAGATGGCCTTAAGCCATATTATTGTAATAAGTTCTTTTGAGACATTCGATGTAATAAGTGTGTGATTGCTACTCTGTTATAAATCCTTCGAGTAATCTTGTGTGTGTCAAGATTACCGATCCGAGGATGACACGTAGCACGTAGACTTGACCATCTGAGGTCGGGTCGCTACAGTAATATCCATGCTAGTTTATTTTCTTTTTCCTGCTTTGTTCTTGTGTGTTTGTTAAACCTTAAGAAAAACCAAAAAAAATAGAAGTAGTTTACTTTTCTTGCTGTAGTAATAATTAGAAAGAAAAACCCCAAAAATATCTCCCGTTCTTATTTTTCTTGTTGGGAGCTTTCCCGTGTAAATAGTTTTATTTCTTTTCTTTTCTTTGGGGGTCGATAGGAGAAGACCATGATTAAATTGTTGAAGTGGCTCTTATAGGCATTATTGTTGATTTAACCAAGAGCCCATATTGCTTTGTCTTCTCCTGTTTATTGAATGCTCGCAGATTCCAAGCTTAGTCCAATGCACGTGCACTCTTATTATTATTCACATCGTTCGGTCGTGCAAGTGAAAGGCAATTATGATGATATATGATGGACGGACTGAGATGAGAAAAGCTGGTATGAACTCGACCTCTTTTGTTTTTGTAAATATGATGAGTTCATCGTTCTTGATTCAGCTTATTATGAATAAACATGTTTGCAATGCCAATTAGAGATCATAGTTGCTTATGCCATGCTTGATTAGCTATGAGTTATAATGGTTTACCTTTGCGTGCCAACATGTTATTGAGATGGTTATGATGTGGTATGATGGGGTGGTATCCTCCTTTGAATGATTTAAGTGACTTGACTTGGCACATGTTCACGCATGTAGTTGAAACAAATCAACATAGCCTTCACGATATTTATGTTCATGGTGGATTATATCCTACTCATGCTTGTATCCAATGTTTATTAATTTTAATGCATGTACATGACTGTTGTCGCTCTCTAGTTGGTTGCTTCCCAGTCTTTTGCTAGCCTTCACATGTACTAAGCGGGAATACTACTTGTGCATCCAATCCCTTAGACCCCAAAGTTATTCCAGATGAGTCCACTATACCTTCCTATATGCGGTATCTACCTGCCGTTCCAAGTAAATTTGTATGTGCCAAACTCTAAACCTTCAAATAAGCATTCTGTTTTGTATGCTCGAATAGCTCATGTATCAACCAAGGCTGCCCTTATCTTCCATGTTAGGCGGGTTATTCTCAAGAGGAGTGGACTCCGCTCCTCACTCACGAGAAAATGGCTGGTCACCGGGATGCCCAGTCCCATGCTTTATGCAAACTAAATCAAAATAATTGCAAACAAAACTCCCCCTGGGACCTGATGTTTGTTGGAGGTACTCGTTGTTTCGAGCAAGCCATGGATTGATGCTTATTGGTGGAGGGGGAGTATAAACTTTACCATTCTATTCGGGAACCGCCTAAAAGTGTGTAGCATGGAAGATATCTCCATCTCTTAGTTGCTATGTTGACAATGAAAGTATACCGCTCAAAATATTATTTATCTCTATTTCAAAACCGAGTTCTGGCACCTCTACAAATCCCTGCTTCCCTCTGCGAAGGGCCTATGTATTTAATTTTATGTTGAGTCATCATCCTCTTATTAAAGAACACTAGCTGGAGAGCACGGCCGTCATTTGCATTCATCACTATTAATCTATATTGGGTGTGACTATGATTGGATCTCTTTTACCATGAATTACAATGTCTAGTCAGTCCTTGATCTTTAAAGGTGCTCTGCATTTATGTTTTGCAGTCTCAGAAAGGGCTAGCGAGATACCATCTTGTTATAGCATATTATGATTGTTTTGAGAAAGTGTTGTCATCCGAGATTTATTATTATCGCTCGCTAGTTGATTATGCTATTGATATGAGTAAACATGAGACCTGAGAATTATTGCAAATGTGGTTAGTTATGATCTTTGCTGAAAATTTGAGTGCTGTCTTGACATATTTACAACAACAAGAGCAAACAGAGTTTGTAAAAGTTTTTCTTTTTCTCTTTCAGTTTGTCAACTGAATTGCTTGAGGACAAGCAAGGGTTTAAGCTTGGGGGAGTTGATGCGTCTCCGTCGTATCTACTTTTCCAAACACTTTTGCCCTTGTTTTGGACTCTAACTTGTATGATTTGAATGGAACTAACCCGGACTGACGCAGTTTTCAGCAGAATTGCCATGATGTTGTTTTATGTGCAGAAAACAAAAGTTATCGGAATGACCTGAAACTCCACGGAATATCTTATAATAAATAATAAACAATCCTCGCCAAAGATGAAGACCAGGGGGCCCACACCCTGTCCACGAGGGTGGGGGGTGCCCCCCCTAGGGCGCGCCCCCTAACTCGTGGGCCCCCTGGAGACTTTCCGACGCCAACTCCAACTCTATATATTTGCTTTCGGGGAGAAAAAATAGAGGAGAAGAAATCATCGCGTTTTACGATACGGAGCCGCCGCCAAGCCCTAAAACCTCTCGGGAGGGCTGATCTGGAGTCCGTTTGGGGCTCCGGAGAGGGGGATTCGTCGCCGTCGTTATCATCAACCATCCTCCATCACCAATTTCATGATGCTCACCGCCGTGCGTGAGTAATTCCATCGTAGGCTTGCTGGATGGTGATGGGTTGGATGGGATTTATCATGTAATCGAGTTAGTTTTGTTAGGGTTTGATCCCTAGTATCCACTATGTTCTGAGATTGATGTTGCTATGACTTTGCTATGCTTAATGCTTGTCACTAGGGCCCGAGTGCCATGATTTCAGATCTGAACCTATTATGTTTTCATGAATATATGTGAGTTCATGATCCTATCTTGCAAGTCTATAGTCACCTACTATGTGTTATGATCCGCCAACCCTGATGACCCACAAGTATACGGTATCTATCGTAGTCCTTTCAATAAGTAAGAGTGTCGAACCCAACAAGAAGCAGAAGGAAATGATAAGCGGTTTTCAGCAAAGTATTCTCTGCAAGTACTGAAATAAGTGGTAACAGATAGTTTTGTGATAAGATAACTTGTAACGAGCAACAAGTAACAAAAGTAAATAAAGTGCAGCAAGGTGGCCCAAACCTTTTTGTAGCAAAGGAAAAGCCTAGACAAACTCTTATATAAGGAAAAGCACTCTCGAGGACACATGGGAATATCATCAAGCTAGTTTTCATCACGTTCATATGATTCACGTTCGGTACTTTGATAATTTGATATGTGGGTGGACCGGTGCTTGGGTGCTGTTCTTACTTGAACAAGCATCCCACTTATGATTAACCTCTATTGCAAGCATCCGCAACTACAACAAAAGTATTAAGGTAAACCTAACCATAGCATGAAACATATGGATCCAAATCAGCCCCTTACGAAGCAACGCATAAACTAGGGTTTAAGCTTCTGTCACTCTAGCAAACCATCATCTACTTATTACTTCCCAATGCCTTCCTCTAGGCCCAAATAATGGTGAAGTGTTATGTAGTCGACGTTCACATAACACCACTAGAGGCTAGACAACATACACCTCATCAAAATATCGAACGAATACCAAATTCACATGACTACTAACAGCAGGACTTCTCCCTTGTCCTCAGGAACAAACGTAACTACTCACAAAGCATATTCATATTCATAATCAGAGGGGTAATAATATGCATAAAGGATCTGAACATATGATCTTCCACCAAATAAACCAACTAGCATCAACTACAAGGAGTAATCAACACTACTAGCACCAATCCCGGACTTGGAGACAAGAATTGGATACAAGAGATGAACTAGGGTTTTGAGATGAGATGGTGCTGGTGAAGATGTCGATGGAGATTGCCCTCTCCCGATGAGAGGAGCATTGGTGATGATGATGGCGATGATTTCCCCCTCCCGGAGGGGAGTGTCCTCGGCAGAACAGCTCTGCCGGAGCCCTAGATTGGTTCCGCCAAGGTTCCGCCTCGTGGCGGCGGAGTCTCGTCCCGAAAGGTTGCTTCTCGTTTTTTCCTCGACGAAAGACTTCATATAGCAGAAGATGGGCATCGGAGAGCCACCAGGGGGCCCACGAGGTAGGGGGAGCGCCCTAGGGGGGGCCCGCCCCCCACCCTCGTGGACAGGGTGTGGGCCCCCTGGTCTTCATCTTTGGCGAGGATTTTTTATTATTTATTATAAGATATTCCGTGGAGTTTCAGGACTTTTGGAGTTGTGCAGAATAGGTCTCTAATATTTGCTCCTTTTCCAGCCCAGAATTCTAGCTGCCGGCATTCTCCCTCCTTATGTAAACCTTGTAAAATAAGAGAGAATAGCCATAATTATTGTGACATAATGTGAAATAATAGCACATAATGCAATAAATATCGATATAAAAACATGATGCAAAATGGACGTATCAACTCCCCCAAGCTTAGACCGCGCTTGTCCTCAAGCGAAAAGCCGATAACAATAAATATGTCCCCATGTTTAGAGGTAGAGGCGTCGATAAAAATAAAATACGGACATGAAGGCATCATGATTATTCTCATAACAGCAACATATATAGATATTGTCATATGACTACTTATGTTCAAGTGATGATCTATTCACAATGCAAAAGTATGAATCAGAAACCTTATTGAGAACCAACAAACTATAACCTCAGTCATTGAAGCAATTGCAATTTATCATAACATCAGAAAGAGTCTATGTCAGAGCTAAAAAGCAAGTCCACATACTCAACTATCATCTAGTCCTTCATAATTGCTAACACTCACGCCATACTTGTGGTTATGGAGTTTTAATCGGACACAGAGAAAGATTGGGGCTTATAGTTTTGCCCCACAACCTTTTACCTCAAGGGTAATGTCAACAATAATAACTCATGCTCCCCTACATCCAATTAGATATATATATATGTCAACAATAATAACTCATGCTCCCCTACATCCAATTAGGTTCTTTCCAACATGCTAGGCTTGCCAAAGGATAAAAAAGGTGAAGATCACCATGACTCTTGCATAAGGTAGAAGATAATAATAAAAGATAGGCCCTTCGCAGAGGGAAGCAGAGGTTGCCATGCGCTTTTATGGTTGGATGCATAAAATCTCAATGCGAAAGAACATCACTTTATATTGCCCCTTGTGATATGAACCTTTATTATGCAGTCCGTCGCTTTTATTACTTCCACATCACAAGATCGTATAAAGCTCATTTCTCCCACACCAATCAATCATACATATTTAGAGCAATTTTTATTGTTTTGCACCGATGACAACTTACTTGAAGGATCTTACTCAATCCATAGGTAGATATGGTGGACTCTCATGGCAAAACTGGTTTAAGGGTATTGGAAGCACAAGTAGTATTTCTACTTGGTGCTGAGAATTTGGCTAGCATGAGGGGGAAAGGCAAGCTCAACATGTTAGAGGATCCATGACAACATACTTTATCTCGGATATAAGAAAACATAACTGATTACGTTGTCTTCCTTGTCCAACATCAACTCTTTAGCATGTCATATTTTAATGAGTGCTCCCAATCATAAAAGATGTCAATAATAGTATATTTATATGTGAACCCCTCTTTCCTTATTACTTCCTATTAATTGCAATGATGACCAAAGCTATGTCTGCCAACTCCCGACAACTTTTAATCATCATACTATTTCTATGTGAAGTCATTACTCTCGATAAGATCAATATGAACTCTTTGTTTCTTTTTATTCTTTTTCTTGTTTTCTTTTATTCACTCAAGATCATGGCAAAATAATCAAGCCCTTGACTCAACACTAATATTTATTATATATATATATATATATATATATATATATATATATATATATATATATATATATCACGGACTCGATTACAAAGAGATATCATAAAGCAAAACTCAAAACTAGATCATGCCATAAACTTTATTCTACTAGATCAAGATACTACTAATAGGATCGAACTAAGAAAAACGGTAAAGATAGGAGTTGTGATTGTGATACGATACCAGGGCACCTCCCCCAAGCTTGGTAGTTGCCAAGGGGAGTGCCCATACCCATGTGATTATGTCTCCTTTGTTGTTGTTGGTGAAGAAGGAGGTGATGGATAGTCGCACATTGAGCGTAAGAGGTCCTCTAGCTTGCGGATAATGCCCTTGAGTGCAACGATATGCTCCTTCAACAAAATATTTTCACTTGTGAGATACCTAATTTGAATACGAGCTAACTCAATCATCTTGAAAGCTTCGATCTCAGTTGGGGTAAGAAGATTGTGATCAAGTTGAAGGATGTCTTCTGCTGTCGGAGCTTGGTTCTCTGTGGCCTTCTTGATCCCTTCATCCTTGTTGATCTCCATGGGCTCTTCCCTCTTCAGCTCTATCTTCATTAGCCAAGCATCTTTGTCACCATTGTTGGAGGAGGGGGATGACATGATGCCTGGCCTTGACAACCGTGATAGAGAACAGCTCGAAACAAGAACAGAGGATATTTGCGTGATACGGGAGTCAAAACCTTCGGGAGTATATATAATGAATTTTTACCGACCAAAATATGTATCATGCAAGAAAATGGAGTCCATAATGCACACGAGGTGCTCACGAGGTAGGGGGCGTGCCCAGGGGGGTAGGCCGCACCCTCCACCCTCGTGGGGCCCTCGTATCCTTCCCGGACTGCTACTTATTTTTCTATTTTTCTAAATATTCCAAAACGGAGAAATATTGCCTTAAAAATTGTTTTTGAGTCGGTTTACTTACCGTACCACATACCTATTCCTTTTCGGAGTCTGAAACGTTCTGGAAAGTGTCTCTTATATATTCCTCCCGGGTTACGGTTTCAATAACTTTGGTTTCAACATTTATGGGATTACCTGAGATATAATATTTGATTCTCTAACCGTTTACCACCTTCGGATTTGTACCTTCGAAGTTGTTGATCTTTATGGCACCGGAACGATAGACCTCCTCGATAACGTAAGGACCTTCCCTTTTAGAGAGAAGTTTTCCTGCAAAAAATCTTAAACGAGAGTTGTATAGCAATACATAATCACCTACGTTAAACTCACGCTTTTGTATCCTTTTGTCATGCCATATTTTAACTTTTTCTTTAAACAACTTGGCATTTTCATAAGCTTGGGTTCTCCATTCATCAAGTGAGCTAATATCGAATAACCTCTTCTCACCGGCAAGTTTGAAATAATAATTGAGCTCTTTAATAGCCCAATATGCCTTATGTTCTAGTTCGAGAGGTAAGTGACATGTTTTTCCATAAACCATTTTATACGGAGACATACCCATAGGATTTTTATATGAAGTTCTATAGGCCCATAATGCATCATCAAGTTTCTTGGACCAATTCTTTCTAGACCTATTAACCGTCTTTTGCAAAATTAATTTGAGTTCTCTGTTGCTCAATTATACTTGACCACTAGACTGTGGGTGATAAGGAGATGCAATTCTATGATTAACGTCATACTTAGCAAGCATTTTACGGAAAGCACCATGAATAAAGTGTGAACCACCATCAGCCATTAAACATCTAGGGACTCCAAACCTCGGAAAAATAACTTCTTTAAGCATTTTAATAGAAGTGTTATGATCAGCACTACTAGTTGGAATAGCTTCTACCCACTTAGTAACGTAATCAACAACAACTAAAATATGTGTATATCCATTAGAGGCAGGAAAAGGTCCCATATAATCAAAACCCCAAACATCAATGGTTCAATAACAAGAGAATAATTCATAGGCATTTCTTGACGTCTACTAATATTACCAATTCTTTGACATTCATCACAAGATAAGACAAACTTGCGGGCATCCTTGAAGAGAGTAGGCCAATAAAAACCGGATTGCAATACCTTATGTGCAGTTCTATCTCCAGCGTGGTGTCCTCCATAGGCTTCGGAGTGGCACTTGCATAGGATCTGTTCCTGTTCATGCTCAGGTACAAAACGTCTAATAACACCATATACCCCTTCTTTACAAAGATGTGGGTCATCCCAAAAGTAATGTCTCAAATCATAGAAAAACTTTTTCTTTTGCTAGTATGTGAAACTAGGTGGTATAAATTTAGCAACAATATAATTAGCATAATCAGCATACCATGGAGTACTACGAGAAGTACTTATAACATTTAATTGTTCATCCGGAAAGCTATCATCAATAGGTAGTGGGTCATCAAGAACATTTTCTAACCTAGACAAGTTGTCTGCAACGGGGTTCTCAGCTCCTTTTCTATCAACAATGTGCAAATCAAATTCTTGTAGCAGGAGAACCCATCTAATAAGTCTAGGTTTAGCATCTTTCTTTTCCATAAGATATTTAATAGCAGCATGATCAGTGTGAATAGTTACTTTAGAATCAACAATATAACACTACAAGGATACCCCCTATATAGCAACACAAATTCTACAACGTTTTCACTATAGGTTGCAAAATTCGTAGTAGATACACATATAACCGGTGCAGCATATACGTTGCAGAGTTGCAGCTCACAGCTGTACATTAAAAGAAAGAAAAAAAACAGAGGAAAGGAGAGGGACGCGTGAGAAACAGAGCACCCGATTCCCCTTATCTCTCCCACGTCGCCGCCACCCACCACCTCCCCTTCCTTCTCTGACCCACCTCGCCGCCGGCCCTCCCCTCCTCTTGTCCCACCTCGGAGCTCCGGAGGCTGCAGGACCAGCAGCATCCCCTACCCACCCATCCCTCTCGCGTCCCATCTCTTTCTTAACGCTGCTCCTCGCTGCACCACCTACGGCGGCTGATTCAGGCGACGCCCGGCGAGTCCTGCCACCGCGACGCACATTCCGAGCTCCACCTCACTGCGGCGCCCTCCCATCCGACTAGATCTGGCGATCGAGGCCACCAAAGCCCACCCGCGACCATCCGCCCATGACTAGGGTTTCGGGCATGGGCGACGGCGCCGGTGCCCATGTCGTCCTCCTCTGTCCGGTAAGTGCACCCGTCCCCTGGCTTCTTCATCTCTCTCTTCCCCTTTCTATAACCTCTTCTCTTCTCCTGTAGACATGCAGGGAGGAATGGCCAGTGGACAACCTTGCTGCTGCTCGGGATGAAGCAGACATGGAGCAGGTGAGTCGCTCTACTCCTCCTCTCTGCTGTGGTTCGTGGCACATCAGGAGCCATTGTAGTTCTCCTGCTTGTGACCAATTTGATTTTGGTGTGCTGCTAAAGTGTTAATCGATGCTTCGATTGAACTGCAAGATTAACCCCTAGTGCTACCACCATAGATTCGATGAAGTAGGGCAGCCTTATTGCAGGTATCCAATGAGCAAGAAGGCAGTTGGTTTTCATTTTTGAGAATTTTTATGTTGTGCTCCCGCAATTTGGGACGTAGGCTCTAGTGAGAAAGTTCATCCTACAGGTCCGTTTCAGTGGATTTTGATTGCCTGACACTTCGGCTATATGAATTAATTTTTGAGAAGTGCAGGTTGATGCAGTGCTACGAGGCTTGGATGCGGTGCTGGAGGCATAAAACGCACATGATGTTCACAAGCATGGTAGCAGTAAGATGCGGATGGATCTAACTAATGCTACCAAGTAATATACTGATCAATTCTATGTTAATTTTTTATGGATATCCCTGATTTGATTACAGATAATTTCCTGAGCTTTGTAACTAATTAGTTTTCTCATATACGCAAGTAATTGTTCTGTTGAAACTTAATTCATGCCTCAGATAGCGCGTAGATATGTTGATCGGTTCCTAATCAGCTCCAAAACAGAGAAGCGCCATGGTGTACCATGGCTTGAGGAGATGCACATGTCGGCATTTTTGTGTGTATTGCTGGAACATGGTTTGCATCACTACATTCTAAGGTCATTTGCTTCCTTTCCCTCCTGTAATTTAATGTAATGCATGACTCCTTCCTTTCTAATGTTGGTTGGTAATGTATGAGCCACACCTGGAATTTGCACACATCAACATCAGCCTAAAATCATAGATGCAACGTTAACTGAAAAAGGCATTCCATCAAAAGATACAAAGAATCTGAGTATCAGCCTGCTAGGCTCCCTCCCTCTATTTCTCATTGTTTGTTGTGACGATATAATGGAGAAGCCCTTACTTGAGTAAACTAAGACTACTGCAGTTACTAATCCTTTCTGTATTGCTACATGTATTGTATAATGTGAAGGTGGACAGATCAGCATAATTACTAACAGAATTTGATACCTTTCAACGAGATGGTAGGTACTTTATGGTTTCCTGCTAGCATATATTCTAGAATTTATTTTGAACTTGATTTTGTATTTGTGCAATATATATTTGACAATAGGTGATCTAAATATTCATTCCTTTGATTAGCTCAACAATTTATTAATTAAGTTGTTATGGACAGTAAGATATCCATGCTTGGAGATTTATAATGGATTTTCTCGTAGATATCTTCTTGGTAAATATATAACTGTAAAAAATCTACATATATGTTTTTATTTTGTATTCAGTGTACATTATTTGCTAAGACTGCCATGTGTTGTTCAAATAGTACAATTTTCCTGATTATTAAGCTTTGCTAACACCCTGGATATATACATCAGGACAGTCCTCCATTTCGAATTTTATTCAGATGATAATATTTTTCCATAAAATCTCAATATAGAAACTTGGATAAAATATTGCGACAGGTGTAATTGACGGTTCAAGAAAAAATACTACTAATGTAACCCACACCTTTAGAAAATAGCCACTCGAAGGTTTAAATAATAAAGGTTTTCTAGATACATATTTATTTTGCAAATTATGATAAATGCCGTGTTACTTCCAACATCTGGGTGGAGGTGCCATACTTCATACCTCCTTTTTGAACTATTTTGTTCAAGCTAATAGGCTAAACAACAAGACATCTAAGTGGGCAGTCTCCAGAGACTTTGCTACTACATAGAGACAACACGACGTACTATTTTTAGTGTTTGTATGCCTTCAACCTTTGTACACGTCTAATATCCTGCCTCTATCACTACTTGCATCATGTCAATGCATTGTGTGTTAACAGTTCAATTTGTTATTTTCTTTGTAGATTCAAAAGATATATGGATGATTATATGGGTGTGTGGCAAGTATACTGCAATGATGATGATGTTCCAGTTCATGATGATGATGATGATGGATGCTTTTGGTTTTAGTTAAGTTGTAGGGATGTTGTTGATGTTGTTGGATGATGTTCCTCAGTTATGTTTTAGTTTAGTTGTAGGGATGTTGATGGATTCTTTCAGTTAAAGTTCTGATGTGAAGAAAATACTTGGATTGTGTAGCATATTTGGATGATGTTCCTCATGTAATATCCACTATTGTAATCCAACAGTTTTATCCAATATATGATTTCTTCCTCTCATGAGTATATTCTCTCTTTTTTCCTACATGTGGAGCATTAATTTAATTGTTGGCAATATATATATATATATATAATAATATTCACATTATATGTGTACGAACACATGAGTGTTGCAAATTCTCTGTGCCAAGCAATGAGATTTGCGGTTCTTGTACATTCAGCACCAACGTATAAAAGTGTAGTAAAAGTTCTTTTTATCCGTTGTACTCTTGCAGTGATTCCTTTTACCAACGGCTATATAAGTGTTGCATTATGCTCTAGCAACACTGGATAAGGCTACACATAGATAACCGTTGGTAAAGACACGAGCAACGCATATATGGACTCTTAGATACGAAAAAATGGGTTGCTATAGGAGGGGTCCCGTTGTAGTGTAAGGTCTGAACTTATCACAAGCAAATACAACTGCTAAGAATTCTTTTTCAGTAGTAGCATAATTTCTTTGAGCATTGTCTAGAGTTTTACTAGCATAATGGATAACATTTAATTTCTTATCAACTCTTTGCCCTAGAACAGCACCTACAACATAATCACTAGCATCACACATAATTTCAAAGGGTAAATTCAATCGGTGGCTGAACAATAGGTGCGAGATCAATGCCTTCTTAAGTATTTCAAATGCTTCTACACAATCATCATCAAAGACAAATGGTATATCTTTTTGTAATAAATTAGTCGAGGTCGAGAAATTTTGAGAAGTCCTTAATGAACCTCCTATAAAATCCGGCATGACCAAGGAAACTTCTTATACCTTTGATGTCCTTGGGACATGGCATCTTTTCAATAGCATCAACCTTGGCTTTATCAACTTCAATACCTCTTTCGAAACTTTATGCCCCAAGACAATACCTTCATTAACCATAAAGTGGCACTTTTCCCAATTCAAGACCAGATTAGTTTCTTCACATCTCTGCAAAACTCGATCAAGATTGCTCAAGCAATCATCAAAAGAGGATCCATAGACGGAAAAGTCGTCCATGAAAACCTCACAAATCTTTTCACAAAAGTCAGAGAATATAGCCATCATGCATCTTTGAAAGGTAGCAGGTGCATTACATAAACCAAAAGGCATACGTCTATAAGCAAAAGTACCAAAAGGGCATGTAAAAATAGTCTTTGATTGATCTTTAGCTGACACAGGTACTTGAGAGAAACCAGAATAACCATCTAGGAAGCAATAATGTGTATGTTTGCATAATATTTCTAGCATTTGATCGATAAAAGGTAAGGGGTAATGATCTTTCTTAGTTTCTTTATTTAATTTGCGGAAATCAATTACCATCCTATAACTTGTAATAATTATTTGTGGAATCAATTCATCTTTATCATTAGGAACAACAGTAATACCTCCCTTCTTAGGGACACAATGGACAGGGCTTACCCACTGACTATCAGCAACGGGATAAATTATACCAGCCTCCAGAAGCTTTAGTATTTCTTTTCTTACCAATTCTTTCATTTTAGGATTCAGATGTTGTTGAGGATCACGAACTGGTTTGGCATCTGCTTACAAATTTATTTTATGCTGACATAGAGTGGGACTAATGCCCTTAAGATCATCAAGAGTATATCCAATAGCGGCACGGTGCTTCTTCAGAGTTTTCAACAATCTTTATTCTTCATGCTCTGAAAGGTTAGCACTAATAATAACATGATATATCTTCTTTTCATCAAGATAAGCATATTTAAGATTGTCAGGCAACAGTTTAAGCTCAAACACGGGATCACCCTTGGGTGGAGGAGGATCCCCTAAGATTTCAACAGGCAAATTATGTTTCAGAATAGGTTCATGTTTAAGGAATACTTCATCTATTTCCCTTCTTTCATTAATAAACATATCATTCTCATGGTCTAGCAAATATTGTTCTAAAGGATCGCTAGGAGGTACGGCAATAGAAGCAAGACCAATAATTTCATCCTTACTAGGTAATTCTTCTTCACGGTGTTGTTTACTAAACTTAGAGAAATTAAACTGATGAATCATATCATCCAAGCCAATAGTAACAACATTCTTTTCGCAGTCTATCTTAGCATTAACAGTGTTCAAGAAGGGTCTACCAAATATAATGGGACAAAAGCTATCTTGTGGGGAACTGAGAACAAGAAAATTAGCAGGATATTTAGTTTTCCCACACAAGACTTCAACATCTCTGACAATTCCCATTGCTAAAATAGTATCTCTATTGGCAAGTTTAATTGTGACATCAATATCTTCTAACTCAGCAGGTGCAATTTCATGCTTAATTTCTTTATACAAGTCATAAGGTATAACACTAGCACTAGCACCCATGTCACGTAAGCCATGATAACAATGATCTCCTATTTTAACAGAAATAACAGGCACGCCTACCACAGGTCTATGTTTATCTTTAGCACAAGGTTTAGCAATTCTAGCAGTTTCACCGCAGAACTGAATAGCATGCCCATCAATATTATCAGACAAGAGATCTTTAACAATAGCAACATTAGGTTCAACTTTAACTTGTTCAGGAGGTGTATAAATTCTAATATTGCTTTTACGAACCACAGTTGAAGCTTTAGCATGATCCTTTATTCTAACAGGAAAAGGTGGTTTCTCAACATAAGAAGTAGGAACAATAGGATCATTATAAGTGACAATCTTTTATTCAACTTTAATAGGTGCAGCTACTTTTACTTCTATGGGAGGATGATATTTAAACCACTTCTCCTTAGGGAGATCAACATAAGTAGCAAAAGATTCACAGGAAGAAGCTACTATCTCTGAGTCAAGTCCATATTTAGTGCTAAACTTACGGAAAATATCGGTATCCATAAAAGATTTAACACAATCAAACTTAGGTGTCATAACTGACTCCTTACCTTCGTCGAGGTCCCAATCTTCAGAGTTGCGTTTAATTCTATCTAATAAATCCCATTTAAATTCAATAGTCTTCATCATAAAAGAGCCAGCACAAGAAGTATCGAGCATGGTGCGATTATTTTCAGAAAGCCGAGCATAAAGATTTTGAATAATTGTTTCTCTTGGGAGCTCATGATTGGGGCATGAATATAACATTGATTTAAGCCTCCCCCAAGCTTGAGCGATGCTTTCTCCTTCGCGAGGCCACAAATTATATATATAATTGCGATCACGATGAACAAGATGCATAGGATAATACTTTTGATGAAATTCCAATTTCAGTCTTCGATAGTTCCATGATCTCGTATCATCACATAGCCTATACCATGTCAATGCATCTCCCTTCAAAGATAAAGGGAAGACCTTCTTATTAGCAACATCATCGGGTATACCTGCAAGCTTAAATAATCCACAAACTTCATCCACATATATTAAGTGTTCATCAGGATGCTTTGTTCCATCTCCTGTAAAAGGATTAGCTAGCAGTTTTTCTATCATACCCGAAGGAAATTCAAAAGGAATTTCATTTTCAATAGGTTTAGTAGGTTGAGGAGCAACTCTTTGCTCTACTAGTCGGGGTGAAGATACCCCGAACAAGCCCCTCATAGGATTACTTTCCATAGTAACAAGTGACAGTAAATTTCAGCGCACTATATAAATTTTTCCTTACCAAATTCCACCTACCAAAGGCGCTTCACTCCCGGCAACGGCGCCAGAAAAGAGTCTTGATGACCCACAAGTATAGTCACCTACTATGTGTTATGATCCGGCAACCCCGAAGTGACAATAATCGGGACCACTCCCGGTGATGACCGTAGTTTGAGGAGTTCATGTATTCACTATGTGCTAATGCTTTGTTCCGGTTCTCTATTAAAAGGAGGCCTTAATATCCCTTAGTTTCCATTAGGACCCCGCTGCCACGGGAGGGTAGGACAAAAGATGTCATGCAAGTTCTTTTCCATAAGCACGTATGACTATATTCGGAATACATGCCTACATTACATTGATGAATTGGAGCTAGTTCTGTGTCACCCTATGTTATGATGTTACATGATGAACCGCATCCGCATATTTATCCATCAACGATCCGACGCCTCGAGCTTTCCATATAATTTGGTTTACGCTTATTTACTTTTCCGTTACTCTTATACAATCACTACAAAATACCAAAATATTACTTTTGCTTCCTTTACTTTTGTTACCGTTACCACCACTATCATATTACTTTGCTACTAAACACTTTGCTGCAGATACTATGTTTCCAGGTGTGGTTGAATTGACAACTCAGCTGCTAGTACTTGAGAATATTCTTTGGCTCCCCTTGTGTCGAATCAATAAATTTGGGTTGAATACTCTACCCTCAAAAACTGTTGCGATCCCCTATACTTGTGGGTTATCACACCCTTGGGTGGAGGAGGATCACCTAGAATTTCAACAGGCAAGTTATGTTTCAAAATAGGTCCCTGTTTAAAGAATACTTCATCTGTTTCACACAAGACTTCAACATCTCTGACAATCCCAACTGGTGAAATAGTGTCTCTATTGGCAAGCTTAATTGTAACATCAATTTCCTCTATCTCATCAGGTGCAATATCATGCATAATTTCTTTGTATAAGGAATGAGGTATTGCACTTGCACTAGCACCCATATCACACAAGTCATGATAACAATGATATCCTATTTTAACAGAAATAACAGGCATGCCAACAACAGGTCTACGTTTATTTTTAGTATCAGGTCTAGCAATTCTAGTAGCTTCATCACAGAAGTAAATAACATGCCCATCGATATTATCAGCCAAGAGATCTTTAACCATAGAAATACTAGGTTCAACTTTAATTTGCTAAGGGGTTGTAGGTGTTCTAGTATTACACTTACGAACTACAGTTGAAGCTTTAGCATGATCCTTTATTCTAACAGGGAAAGGTTGTTTCTCAATATAAGTAGTAGGAACAACAGGATCAACATTATAAGTAATAGTATTTTCTTCAACTTTAATAGGTGCAACTACTTTTACTTCAATGGGAGGATTATATTTAAACCACTTATCCTTAGGGAGATCAACATGAGTAGCAAAGGATTCACATAAAGAAGCTACTATGTCAGAGTCAAGTCCATATTTAGTGCTAAATTCAAGCAAAACATCGGTATCCATAAAAGATTTAACACTGTCAAACTTAGGTGTTATACCTAACTCCTTACCTTCGTCGAGATCCCAATCTTCAGAGTTGCGTTTAATTCTTTCCAATAGATCCCATTTGAATTCAATAGTCTTCATCATAAAAGAGCCAGTACAAGATGTATCGAGCATGGAGCGATTATTGAGAGAAAGTCAAGCATAAAATTTTTGAATAATAATTTCTCTTGAGAGCTCATATTGGGGCATGAATATAACATTGACTTAAGCCTCCCCCAAGCTTGAGCGACGCTTTCTCCTTCGCGAGGCCAAAAATTATATATAATTGCGATCACGATGAAAAAGATGCATAGGATAAAACTTCTAATGAAATTCCAATTTCAATCGGTTGTAGTTCCATGATCCCATATCATCACATAGATTAAACCATGTCAATGCTTTTCCCTTCAAAGATAAAGGGAAGACCTTCTTTTTGATAACATCCTCGGGCATACCTGCAAGCTTAAATAATCCACAAACTTCATCCACATAGATTAGGAGCAAATCTGGATGTAATGTTCCATCACCTATGAAAGGATTAGCTAGCAGTTTCTCTACCATACTCAAAGGAATTTCAATGTAAACATTTTCAGTAGGTTCAGTAGGTTCAGTAGGTTGAGGAGCAACTCTTTGCTTTACTGGTCGGGGTGAAGATACCCCGAACAAGCCCTTCAAAGGATTATGTTCCATAGTAACAAGTGACAGTAAATTTCAGCACACTATATAAATTTTTCCTTACCAAATTCCACTTACCAAAGGCGCTTCACTCCCCGGCAACGGCGCCAGAAAAGAGTCTTGATGACCCACAAGTATAGGGGCTCTATCGTAGTCCTTTCGATAAGTAAGAGTGTCGAACCCAACGAGGACCAGAAGGAAATGATAAGCAGTTTTTAGTAAGGTATTCTCTGCAAGCACTGAAATTATCGATAACAGATAGTTTTGTGATAAGGTAATTTGTAATGGGTAACAAGTAATGAAAGTAAACAAGGTGCAGCAAGATGGCCCAATCCTTTTTGTAGAAATGGACAAGCCTGGAGAAACTCTTATATGAAGCAAAACGCTCCCAAGGACACATGGGAATTATCGTCAAGCTAGTTTTCATCATGCTCAGATGCTTCGCGTTCGGTACTTTGATAATTTGATATGTGGGTGGACCGGTGCTTGGGTGCTATTCTTACTTGAGCAAGCATCCCACTTATGATTAACCTATTGCAACCATCCGCAACTGCAACAAAAGTATTAAGGTAAACCTAACCATAGCATGAAACATATGGATCCAAATCAGCCCCTTACGAAGCAACGCATAAACTAGGGTTTAAGCTTCTGTCACTCTAGCAACCCATCATCTACTTATTACTTCCCAATGCATTCATCTAGGCCCAAACAATGGTGAAGTGTCATGTAGTCGACATTCACATAACACCACTAGAGGAAAGAAAACATACATCTCATCAAAATATTGAACGAATACCAAATTCACATGACTACTTATAGCAAGACTTCTCCCATGTCCTCAGGAACAAACGTAACTACTCACAAATCATATTCATGTTCATAATCAGAGGGGTATTAATATGTATAAAGGATCTGAACATATGATCTTCCACCAAATAAACCAACTAGCATCAACTACAAGGAGTAATCAACACTACTAGCAACCCACAGGTACCAATCTAAGGCTTTGGGACAAAGATTGGATACAAGAGATGAACTAGGGTTTTAGAGGAGATGGTGCTGGTGAAGATGTTGATGTAGATTGACCCCCTCCCGCTGAGAGGAACGATGGTGATGACAATGGCGATGATTCCCCCCTCCCGGAGGGATGTTTCCCCGGCAGAACAGCTCCGCCGGAGCCCTAGATTGGTTCCGCCAAGGTTCCGCCTCGTGGTGGCGGCGTTTCGTCCCGAAAGCTTCCTTATGATTTTTTCCAGGGTAAAATACTTCATATAGCAGAAGATGGGCACCGGAGGCTGATACGTCTCCAACGTATCTATAATTTTTGATTGTTCCATGCTATATTATCTACTGTTTTGGACTATATTGGGCTTTATTTTCCACTTTTATATTATTTTTAGGACTAACCTATTAACCAGAGGCCCAGCCCAGAATTGCTGTTTTTTGCCTATTTCAGTGTTTCGGAGAAACAGAATATCAAACGGAGTCCAAACGGAATGAAACCATCGGGAACGTGATTTTCTCATTAGATAAGACCTAGGAGACTTGGACCCTCCGTCAAGAAAGCCACGAAGCGGTCACGAGGGTGGAGGGCGCCCCCCCTAGGGCGCGCCCCCTGCCTCGTGGGCCCCTTGAAGCTCCACCGACGTACTTCTTCCTCCTATATATACCTACGTACCCCCAAACGATCAGAAACGGAGCCAAAAACCTAATTCCACCGCCACAACTTTCTGTATCCACGAGATCCCATCTTGGAGCCTGTTCGGAGCTCAGCCGGAGAGGGCCATCATCACGGAGGGCTTCTACATCATCATAGCCTCTCGATGAAGTGTCGATGGTTTACCTCGACCTTGGGTCCATAGTTAGTAGCTAGATGGCTTCTTCTCTCTTTTTGGATCTCAATACAATGTTCTCCCCCTCTCTCCTAGAGATCTATTTGATGTAATCTTCTTTTTGCAGTGTGTTTGTTGAGACCGATGAATTGTGGGTTTATGATCAAGTCTATCTATGAATAATATTTGAATCTTCTCTGAATTCTTTTATGTATGATTGGTTATCTTTGCAAGTCTCTTCGAATTATCAGTTTGGTTTGGCCTACTAGATTGGTTTTTCTTGCAATGGGAGAAGTGCTTAGCTTTGGGTTCAATCTTGCGTTGTCCTTTCCCAGTGACAGAAGGGGCATCAAGGCACGTATTGTATTGTTGCCATCGAGGATAACAAGTTGGGGTTTTTATCATATTGCATGAAACTATCCCTCTACATCATGTCATCTTGCATAAGGCGTTACTCTGTTTTTAACTTAATACTCTAGATGCATGTTGGATAGCGGTCGATGAGTGGAGTAATAGTAGTAGATGCAGGCAAGAGTCGGTCTACTTGTCTCGGACGTGATGCCTATATACATGATCATACCTAGATATTCGATAACTATGCTCAATTCATCAATTGCTCAACAAGAATTTGTTCACCCACCGTAGAAATACTTATGCTCTTGAGAGAAGCCACTAGTGAAACCTATGGCCCCCGGGTCTATTCTCATCATATCAATCTCCATCACTTTATTATTTGCTTTGCTTTTTACTTTTACTTTTTGTTTTACTTTGCATCTTTGTATCAAAATACCAAAAATATTATCTATCATCTCTATCAGATCTCACTCCCGTAAGTGACCATGAAGGGATTGACAACCCCTAATCGCGTTGGTTACGTTGAGCTATTGTTTTGTGTAGGTACGAGGGACTCTCGCGTGGCATCCTACTGGATTGATACCTTGGTTCTCAAAAACTGAGGGAAATACTTACGCTACTTTGCTGCATCATCCTCTCCTCTTCGGGGAAATCCAATGCAGTGCTCAAGAGGTAGCAAGAAGAATTTCTGGCGCCGTTGCCGGCGAGTCTGCGCAAAAGTCAACATACCAAGTACCCATCACAATCCCTATCTCTCGCATTACATTAGTTGCCATTTGCCTCTCATTTTCCTCTCCCCCACTTCACCCTTGCCGTTTTATTCGCCCTCTCTTTACCGTTCGCCTTTATGCCTTTCTTAGCTCGTTTTCTCGCTTGGTTGAAGTAGTTGAGTATTTATTCCTAAACAGAGAAGCTAATATCTATGGCTCCTCATCCGCTTGCCAATCTTTTTAAGAGATCCAATTATGATGAACCAATTCCTAGTGATTTGGATGCACTAGGTTATCTTTATAAGCTTTTGCCTGAAATCCGTAAATCTGAAAATTGTGATGAAGTGCTTCACGATAGATCTTTGAATAAAAAGCATGATTTCAATGATTTTATTATAAATTCTATTGATGTAAATTATGCTAATAATATGCAAAACCCTAAGCTTGGGGATGCTAGTTTTGCTATGTCCAATAGTCATGATTGGGGAGATTCTTCTTATGATCTTGAAAATTTATTTAAGCCCCATGATGAATATAAGATTGATAATAGTGTTTGCAATAATATTGAAAGTGGGTTTGGAAGAGTGTCAACTTTAGATCCCACATATTTGGATAACATTCAATCTTATGAAATTTTTGATAAAAGTGGGCTTGGAGAAATCATGACTTTAGTTAACGATAATCCCACTATTTTGGAAGAGTGTCAACTTCGCATGCATGTGGATCGTGTTGAGAATATGTTATGTGATAGTTATATTGTTGAATTTTCTTATGATCCTACATGTAATTATTATGAGAGAGGAAAATATGGTTATAGGAATTTTCATGTTACTAAATTACCTCTCTTTATGTTGAGATTGCTATTGTTTCTTTCCGCTTCCTTGCATATGCTAGTTTTTGCTTGCCTTGATAATTTGTTTGCCTATAAGATGCCTATGCATAGGAAGTATGTTAGACTTAGATGTGTTTGTCACGTGTTTTATGATGCTCTTTTTGTGCTTCAACTCTTGTCTTTCTTGTGAGCATCATTGAAATCTCAATGCCTAGCTAAAAAGGCTTTAAAGAAAAGCACTTGTTGGGAGACAACCTAATATTTATATTTGCTGCCTAGTAATAAATAATCCATCTACTTTCTGTTTAGATGTGGTTTTATGTTTTAATTAGTGTTTGTGCCAAGTTAAACCTATAGGATCTTCTTGGATGATAGTTATTTGATCTTGCTGTAATTTCCAGAAACTATGCGCTCAGTGCCCGAATTGTTAAAACTCACCAGAACGTGATAAAATACTGATTAAAATTTCTGCTGATCAATAAACAAATTTTCTAGGTCTTCCTATTTTGGTAGATTTTTTGGAGTTCCAGAAGTATGCGCTAGTTACAGATTAGTACAGACTGTTCTGTTTTTGACAGATTCTGTTTTTCGTGTGTTGTTTGCTTATTTTGATGAATCTATGGCTAGTAAAATATATTATAATCCATAGAGAAGTTGGAATATAGTAGGTTTAACACTAATATAAATAAAGAATGAGTTCATTACAGTACCTTGAAGTGGTCTTTTGTTTTCTTTCGCTAACGGAGCTCACGAGATTTCTATTGAGTTTTGTGTTGTGAAGTTTTCAAGTTTTGGGTGAAATCTTTTGATGGATTATGGAACAAGGAGTGGCAAGAGCCTAAGCTTGGGGATGCCCATGGCACCCCCAAGATAATCCAAGGACACCAAAAAGTCAAAGCTTGGGGATGCCCCAGAAGGCATCCCCTCTTTCGTCTACTTCCATCGGTAATTTTACTTGGAGCTATATTTTTATTCACCACATGTTATGTGTTTTGCTTGGAGCGTCTTGTGTTATTTGAGTCTTTGTTTGTTAGTGTGCCACAATCATCCTTGCTGTACACACATTTTGAGAGAGCCATACATGAATTGGAATTTGATATAATACTCTATGTGCTTCACTTACATCTTTTGAGCTTTATAGTTTTGCTCTATGTGCTTCACTTATATCTTTTGAGCTTTATAGTTTTGCTCTAGTGCTTCACTTATATCTTCTAGAGCACGGTGGTGGATTTGTTTTATAGAAACTATTGATCTCTCATGCTTCACTTAGATTATTTTGAGAGTCTTTAATAGCATGGTAATTTGCTTAATAATAATAATATGCTTGGTATTCAAGATTTGTAGAACTTTCTTTTGAGTGCGTTGAATACTAAGAAAAGTTTGATGCTTGATAATTGTTTTGAGATATGGAGGTGATAATATTAAAGTCGTGCTAGTTGAGTAGTTGTGAATTTGAGAAATGCTTGTTTTGAAGTTTGCAAGTCCCATAGCATGCACGTATGGTAAACGTTATGTAACAAATTTGAAACATGAGGTGTTATTTGATTGTCCTCCTTATGAGTGGCGGCCGGGGACGAGCGATAGTCTTTTACTACCAATCTGTCCCCCTAGGAGCATGCGCATAGTACTTTGGTTTTTGATGACTTGTAGAATTTTGCAATAAGTATATGAGTTCTTTATGACTAATGTCGAGTCCATGGATTATACGCACTCTCACCCTTCCACCATTGCTAGCCTCTTTGGTACCGTGCATTGCCCTTTCTCACATTGAGAGTTGGTGCAAACTTCGCTAGTGCATCCAAATCCCGTGATATGATACTCTCTTTCACACATAAACCTCCTTATAACTTCCTCAAAACAGCCACCATACCTACCTATTATGGCATTTTCATAGCCATTCCGAGATATATTGCCATGCAACTTTCCACCATACCGTTCTTCATGACACATTCATCATTGTCATATTGCTTAGCATGATCATGTAGTTGACATAGTATTTGTGGCAAAGCCACTGTTCATAATTCTTTCACACATGTCACTCTTGAGTCATTGCATATCCCGGTACACCGCCGGAGGCATTCATATAGAGTCATACCTTGTTCTAGTATCGAGTTGTAATCATTGAGTTGTAAATAAATAGAAGTTTGATGATCATCATTCAATAGAGCATTGTACCAAAAAAAAGGCCAAAAAAAAGGCCCAAAAAAAGAAAATAAATAAAAAGGGGCAATGCTACTATCCTTTTTTTCACACTTGTGCTTCAAAGTAGCACCATAATCTTCATGATAGAGAGTCTCTTGTTTTGTCATTTTCATATACTAGTGGGAATTTTTCATTATAGAACTTGGCTTGTATATTCCAACGATGGGCTTCCTCAAGTGCCCTAGGTTTTCGTGAGCAAGCAAGTTGGATGCACACCCACTTAGTTTTTTTGTTGAGCTTTCATACATTTGTAGCTCTAGTGCATGCGTTGCATGGCAATCTCTACTCCTTGCATTAACATCAATCGATGGGCATCACCATAGCCTATTGATTAGCCTCGTTGATGTGAGATCTTCTCCTTTTTTGTCTTCTCCACATAACCCCCATCATTATATTCTATTCCACCCATAGTGCTATATCCATGGCTCACGCTCATGTATTGCGTGAAGGTTTATGAGTTTGAAATTATTAAAGTATGAAACAATTGCTTGGCCTGTCATCGGGGTTCTGCATGATGAGAGCATTCTTGTGTGACAAAAATGGAGCATGACTAAACTATATGATTTTGTAGGGATGAACTTTCTTTGGCCATGTTATTTCGAAAGGACATAATTGCTTAGTTAGTATGCTTGAAGTATTATTATTTTTATGTCAATATGAACTTTTGTCTTGAATCTTTTGGATCTGAATATTCATACCACAATTAAGAAGATTTACATTGAAATTATGCCAAGTAGCACTCCGCATCAAAAATTCTCTTTTTATCATTTACCTACTCGAGGACGAGCAGGAATTAAGCTTGGGGATGCCTGATACGTCTCCAACGTATCTATAATTTTTGATTGCTCCATGCTATATTATCTACTATTTTGGACTATATTGGGCTTTATTTTCCACTTTTATATTATTTTGGGACTAACCTATTAACCGGAGGCCCAGCCCAGAATTATTGTTTTTTTTGCCTATTTTAGTGTTTCGGAGAAACAGAATATCAAATGGAGTCCAAACGGAATGAAACCTTCGGGAACGTGATTTTCTCATCAGATAAGACCCAGGAGACTTGGACCCTCCGTCAAGAAAGCCACGAGGCGGTCACGAGGGTGGAGGGCGCGCCCCTGCCTCGTGGGCCCCTCGAAGCTCCACCAACGTACTTCTTCCTCCTATATATACCTCACGCACCCCAAACGATCGTAAACGGAGCCAAAACCTAATTCCACCGCCGCAACTTTCTCAGTATCCACGAGATCCCATCTTGGGGCCTGTTCAGGAGCTCCGCCGGAGAGGGCCATCATCACAGAGGGCTTCTACATCATCATAGCCTCTCCGATGAAGTGTGAGTAGTTTACCTCAGACCTTCGGGTCCATAGTTAGTAGCTAGATGGCTTCTTCTCTCTTTTTGGATCTCAATACAATGTTCTCCCCCTCTCTCGTGGAGATCTATTCGATGTAATCTTCTTTTTGCGGTGTGTTTGTTGAGATCGATGAATTGTGGGTTTATGATCAAGTCTATCTATGAATAATATATGAATCTTCTCTGAATTCTTTTATGTATGATTGGTTATCTTTGCAAGTCTCTTTGAATTATCAGTTTGGTTTGGCCTACTAGATTGGTTTTTCTTGCAATGGGAAAAGTGCTTAGCTTTGGTTTCAATCTTGCGGTGTCCTTTCCCAGTGACAGAAGGGGCAGCAAGGCACGTATTGTATTGTTGCTGTAGCGACCCGACCTCAGACGGTCAAGTCAAGCCTCCGTGTTCTTTGTGCCATCCTCGGATCAGTATGTTGGCACATACAATACATCAATGTATATATCAAAGTGCAATCACATGTATAAATAACGTAAAACTGATATATACCTCATAAGTCACAGCGAAACAAATAGTCGGGTGTGGAGTCCCATCAACGCCATCGGCAGGTTGAGTGTAGACCGTAACCTCAGATCGTAACTCTTACTCGTCGAAGAAAGTATCCTGCAACATGATACGTTGCAGCCGTGTAGGTCAATACATTGAATGTACCGCAAGATCACAACATGAGAAAACAGATGGTAAAACTATACTATATGCAATATGGCTTTGTGGCTCGTGGTCTCGATGTTTTTGCGTAAAAGCTGATTTATTTTCCCTACATCAAAGGAATAAATGAAGTCTGTACTATGGAGTTTTCTATCATGACATGGTTCCGCCAACCGATGTCTCATAGCGCAAATTCATCATAAGTTGCCCACAATTAAGTTATCAGTCCGGTGTTGAGAGTTCCGAGATAGATCCAAGTCCAGATGCTCAAATTGTCCGTAACCGGGGACACGGCTAATCGATTAGGTTTTAACCCTCTGTAGAGGTTTGTACACTTTACCCGCAAGATTCGATCCCTCTTTTCTGCGTTCTCGCACTTCAGGGTGTTTGAGAACAAGATGACCGAAACATGGTCTTCCGAAGAGTTCCCCTGACCACTGTCCGGTGCTCATCCAATCCTACCGTAGTTCTACATCTGCTAGCACCGTCCCAGCCAGAGTCACAACTAAGGTCAACCAAGCCAGAGCCCATAATGACTTGCGGTTGCACAGGTAAGCTTCCGGGCATGAAGTATTCTTCCGTCTCTTTGAGTCTGGGTGAAGCTTTCCGCAAGATGTCATGGCGCTTCTCCATGCATCCCGGCCAACCACTGGTTTCTCCAGGGTGCCCGTCAACCATCCTTCACCCAGTAGTGTGTATTGAATTCTTGTCTCGAGTCTTGAAGTCTTGAGGCTTTGAAGATGCAGTCCTTGCAGATTCCATCATGGAGTTGTCGTCATTGACGTAGATCCTCCATTCTCACACCACTCCCGAGCACTCATACCAAACCCCGTCTACTATAGCGTAGCATTAAAATAAAATATCGTCCCGGGCTTGGTAACAGTGTGATGGGTTCCTACCTCATGCATACTACTCAACTACAAGAATTCAATATCACTACTGGAGGGTTTGTTGCGAAGATGACACTAGATGCAATAAAACACATAGGTATGAAAAACATGGTCAAAGTGAACTTGCCTGGTACGTTGATGAAGATAACAACACTCTCACAAAATTTGATAGAACTATTCGTCACTCTCCGAAGAAAATCTATACAAGTCAAACATAGCATTCACATAAGCAATCATTCTAGCAAGCAATACTAACACTCAAAATAACAATTAAAGCAAAAAAAACTCAATAATAAATCTCCAACAAAGTCCAAAGAAGCTTCAAATAAAACTAGAAAGAAAAACTACTAACGAAAATCTATGACTTTGCTACAAGCATCTAACATAGTTTTGCCCTAAGTAAAAAAAAACTTAACAACAACTAAAACACTAAACTAATAATTTAACAGAAAATAAAAAGTAAAACAACTAAGTTAACAGAAAGTATTTTTTCATAAAATTTTATTTGCAAAAGAAACAAATAAAAAGCTTTTATAAAACTCTAACTATGACCTATAGAAGGTTTCATACAAAACTAAGGAAAATAAATTTTTAAAATAAAATAAATTTTCTCCTGTTTTCTAACAAAAACACAACAAATTTTGTCAAAAGTGACAAAAAGAAATAATTTAAAACTAATAAAAACAATAAAGAAAAAGCTAAAACAGAACTAATAATAAAACAGTACTGTTTTGCTAAAAACCTAATTTAAATTAACCTAGAAATAAAATACTAAATACTACTGGATAAACAAAGGTCCTAGAGACCAGGAGCAAAAAGAATCGGTCAAAATAATATTCCTAACTCAAAATAGCTCAAATCTAGTGATTTGAGAAAATTCATACAAACACAAATTTAAACTGCTCAAATGTGAAATAAAATTGAACTAACAGAAACTTCAGCAAATTTGTGACACATAGCAATTGGAATCACTCAAAATACTAAAAACTCTAAAAGATATGAATTTTCTAAGATTGCTATTTTCTGAAAAAATGAATTACGGGATTTCGTGGATCTCACCGGAGTAGTCGTCGGAGTTGGGGAAGAAGATCGGATCCGATGTTGCGTTGATCCTAGAGGAAAGGAGATCACGGACGGTGGAGAGGAGATCATATAAACCTCAGGAGAGGTCGAGGCGGCGGCGGCACTTGGCGGCGGCGGTGGTGCTGCACTGCTTGCTTGCTATGAGAGGAGAGGAGAGGAGAGGAGAGGTGTTGGTTTGATGTGTTGGAGAGGGGGGTGCTTGGGTATTTATATTGGGGAGGGAGGGCTTTGCTTGGGGTAGGGGACAAGAAATAGACTAGGATTAGGAAACAAAGAGGAAATGATCTAGAAACAAATCGGAATAAACGGAATAACGAACGGGATCAAATCCTACTAGGATTTGTAAAGAATAGGAAACCTGGGCTCCTGGCCCCTAGGTGTGTGCGTGCAATGGCCTTGGCCTTGGCCTTGGCCGGGTGGCTGGTCGGCTTGGGCCTTTGACCCAAGGCGCTGCATATTTTTTTAACAAAATTTCACAGAACTAAAACAAAAACAAAATAATTAAAACTTTTATATAGGCATATAATATATCAAAATTTACAGAAAAATATTTCCTACAAGATGAACATTATTATAATGTCAAATAAAATCCACACAAATTTTAATAATTCACACAGTGCTACTGGTCCAATAAAATCATTTTAAAATACCAAAATGACTTCAAATTAATTTCTCTCCAATTTTCTGATGTAGGGAATCATGTTACCCTATTTTCCATATATTTTGTTTTTGGAGAAAATAATTTGAATAAAACTCAAATAACTCCAAATTGGAAATAAATTCAAAAGAACTTTGAATTTAATTCTTTTAAAACTCCCAACTCATATTTCATATGTTTTGAAGAAGTCATTTTATCTTCGCCGTGAAAATCATTGAGTTGCATAAAGTTTCAGAATTGGAAAATATTTTCAACACCCTTGTCATTTAAATAAATGGAAGAAGTCATGTCATCTTCTCTCCGGGTTTTGTGATGAAAAGAATTTGAATTCGGAGATCATAAAAGAAAATGAAAGTTTGGGAAAGTCCTTTAATTCCTCTCATTTAACCTTCAAAAGTTTCAATTTCACTCAATTTCACTCAATCATTCAGACAACAATCAAACAAACAATCAAAACTATTTATTTAATATAACATTCCAAAATTTAGAATTTTGGGATGTTACAAATCTACCACACTTAAAATGAATCTCGTCCCCGAGATTCGAAGAGGCTAGCAAGAAATAGGTTAGGGTTTGGGGGTCTTCTAGCAAATCCATTGATCTGTATGGTCTAGTGTGCTACCACACTTAGAAGCATGGTTATTGTTCCGACAAAACTCATGTACTCCATTCCTTTGGGTTGAAAATGTCAGTTTTCTCATATTCTCCAGGGTAACTCTTTCCCTGGTGCTCTCCCGGTAAGGGCATAACCTCTTTTATCAAAATCATGAGTCATTCATGGTAATTAAGGTTCTTCCGAGACAGGGTCTTCATAGCTGACGGGTCTGGCGCCAATTCTAAACAAATATCGGTATCTCATGGTGGTCAACGATTTATGGTTTCCCCTGCAGAAAACGGGTCTGGGTTGAACCTCACCGTATAACCTACGGTTGGCAACAACTGCCGTGTACAAGGAAAAAATACCTATACCTTTCTAAGGTTTAAACAAGGTTTTGATCGTAGTCTCTCTACTATAGGTAAGTCACTCAGATTTTACCATCCCATATAGCAAAGCGAATAATAAGAGTAAGTCGGTATGGTGATCAATCCATCCCGCACCCAAATCATTACCCTGTATAAGTTTTAGCGAATATCGCATTTCTAACACTCGGGCATTCTCACAAGCATTGCAGAATTTCTCTTCTCAACGAACTTAGTTCGGATAATTCCATTGATTCTGCAAGCTGAACAAAACATCTATCGTTACTTCACCACTCTCGGGTCTTTGCGTAACCTCCTACGAAACGTATGCTGATTGAATCACCGATTCTTCCAAATTTCTTCCTTCATCAAGGTTACATCTGTTCCTTTTTAAAATCCTGGGCCTGTGGGTTATGAGCCCACTTCAACACTTGTACCACTTTCACTCATCCTTGGAGTTACAGTTGCTCCATTTTCCAACATTACACCACTATAAATCCAATAACATTTCATTTCTTAATACCATCATATCAAAGATAAAACTTCAACTCATTTTTTTTCCAAACTCCAACCTGTGGGACACATTTCCATTTCCATTGGTCTAGTGTTCTTCATAGGGTACTATCACCCTTAAAATGGAATTCACAAATCCATCCATAGACCATATTTCTCATATCCTCGAAAATGGTCAAAATCCGTGTTCGTAGAGTAACAACTCATACAATTGAACATATGAAAACATGTCACCTTAACTTTATTGATTTCATGAATCCATTACAAACTCTGAGCACCCATTACATAACTCAACTTATTGTACTCATAAAAATGAAATGCTTTCTATTACTCTTGTTTCCAATATCAAAATTCCAACTACTCAACTCCAACTTTCATCTTGTCGGGACATTTAGTAGCATAATGTCCTGCTTCCTTGCAATGAAAACACATAACTCTCGATAAGTCTTTGGGCTTCTTGGAGATGGTGCCTGCTCCTTGAGTTCCTTGCTTCCTTTCGAGACAATGATTGGCATAATGCCCGACGTCCTTACATTCAAAACAGGTAATATGACTCTTGTCCCTCTTTGCAGAAATTGGGTTGTTCTGAGGGTGTCTTTGTTTTCTCTTCCTGTGTTTGTTCGTTCTGATCAAACCTTCTATTCCCTGTGGATCAAACTCTATTGCTTCCGTCGGGAAGTATCCCGGATACTCTTTTATTTCCTTGGTGCAATACTGTGAAAAATGTCCTTCTTCTCCACATGAATAGCAGGCATTGGAGTAAAATCTGTTGATGCCTTCTCCATCAGGGTCTTCAACACATTCCTTCATCATATGATCTTTCATAACTTCTCGGAGGGCTTCTTTCATTCCTTCTTCCTGCCCCTGAATAGTTTGTTGCACCATGGGGTAAATGTAACACTGAGTCGGGTAGTGGGTGGTTCCTTCACACAAGAAACAAGTCACCTGACTAGTTGGGCATTCCTCAGCTGGGTGTTTCTCCTCACAATGAGGGCATCCATCCTTGTGTTCCCCCTGGGTGTGTCCTATTTCTCCGCAAATCTTGCAGGCATAAGGTTTATTTCTTGGTGTATCATGTTGCTTCCCGATAAGACGAGATCTTGTCAGGGTCTTCTTGAATTCTTTCCAAGTCTTTGCTCCATTCCATCCCTGTATAGCTTGATGCATCTGCCACCATGTTGCAGCACTTCCTTCAAAGTACTGAAGAGCGTAAGATACTTCATTCTTCCTTGAAACCAAATTGCTCCCGAAGTGATTCTCCATGTTCTGAATCCATAGCTCTGCCTCCGGCTGAGTCTTCGGTCTAGAGAATATCAGTCCAACTTCATTCATCATCTATTGGGTCCAAAAGTTTTGGGATGAGATATGAGAGAGGTGGGGAAGAATACACGCAATACAAACAATAGTTTTGAAGAAACGGGTTTTACTTTGTGGCTGTCGGAAAACATCAAACAATTGACAGCTCACAAATCATCGCATCTAACGTAAGTGTATAACAGGGGTTTGGTCTCTAAAGGTCAAATAATTCTTCAGGAACTTCAAATTCTTCAAGTCTTCAGAGTCTTCAATTGTTGCAGCTTCAACTCTTCTAATGCATGGTGAAATCCTGGTTACTCTGAAATGGCCATCAGTTGTCCGATTAATTCTTGGAGTGACTTCATTTGATCTTCCGTGTGGTCAAAAGGGAAAGGTGTATATTCTAACTATTTGAGGTGAGAGGGACTACTTGATAAAATCAGAAAAGACGAGAAGTAAAGGATCCTTTTGAAAATAAAGTTTTTTTTTGATAAATCCTGTCCTAGGGGCTTTCCGATTTCTAGGTCACGTCCTACACCAACATGTGCTCGATACCATATTCAGAGCGACCCGACCTCGACGGTCAAGCCTCGTGTTGTCTTGTGCCATCCTCGATCAAGATGTTTGGCACACACAAGACATCAATGTATATATCAAAGTGCAATCACATGTATAAATAACGTAAAACTGATATATACCTCATAAGTCACAGCGGAAACAAATAGTCGGGTGTGGAGTCCCATCAACGCCATCGGCAGGTTGAGTGTAGACCGTAACCCTGTATCGTAACTCTTACTCGTCGAAGAAAGTATCCTGCAACATGATACGTTGCAGCCGTGTAGGTCAGTACATTGAATGTACCGGCAAGATCACAACATGAGAAAACAGATGGTAAAACTATACTATATGCAATATGGCTTTGTGGCTCTGTGTCTGATGTTTTTGCGTAAAAGCTGATTTATTTTCCCTACATCAAAGGAATAAATGAAGTCTGTACTATGGAGTTTTCTATCATGACATGGTTCCGCCAACCGATGTCTCATAGCCCAAATTCATCATAAGTTGCCCACAATTAAGTTATCATCCGGTGTTGAGAGTTCCAGATAGATCCAAGTCCGGATGCTCAAATTGTCCGTAACGGGGACACGGCTAATCGATTAGGTTTTAACCCTCTGCAGAGGTTTGTACACTTTACCCGCAAGATTCGATCCTCTTTTCTGCGTTCTCGCACTTCAGGGTGTTTGAGAACAAGATGACCAAACATGGTCTTCGAAGAGTTCCCCGACCACACCGTCCGGTGCTCATCCAATCCTACCGTAGTTCTACATCTGCTAGCATCGTCCCAGCCAGAGTCACAACTAAGGTCAACCAAGCCAGAGCCCATAATGACTTGCGGTTGCACGTAAGCTTCCGGCATGAAGTATTCTTCCGTCTCTTTGAGTCTGGGTGAAGCTTTCGCAAGATGTCATGGCGCTTCTCCATGCATCCCGCCAACCACTGGTTTCTCCAGGTGCCCACAACCATCCTTCACCCAAGAGTGTGTATTGAATTCTTGTCTCGAGTCTTGAAGTCTTGAGGCCTTGAAGATGCAGTCCTTGCAGATTCCATCATGGAGTTGTCGCCATTGACGAGATCCTCCATTCTCACACCACTCCGAGCACTCATACCAAACCCCGTCTACTATAGCGTAGCATTAAAATAAAATATCGTCCGGGCTTGGTAACAGGTGATGGGTTCCTACCTCATGCATACTACTCAACTACAAGAATTCAATATCACTACTGGAGGGTTTGTTGCGAAGATGACACTAGATGCAATAAAACACATAGGTATGAAAACATGGTCAAAGTGAACTTGCCTCGTACGTTGATGAAGATAACAACACTCTCACAAAATTTGATAGAACTATTCGTCACTCTCAAAGAAAATCTATACAAGTCAAACATAGCATTCACATAAGCAATCATTCTAGCAAGCAATACTAACACTCAAAATAACAATTAAAACAAAAAAACTCAATAATAAATCTCCAACAAAGTCCAAAGAAGCTTCAAATAAAACTAGAAAGAAAAACTACTAACGAAAATCTATGACTTTGCTACAAGCATCTAACATAGTTTTGCCCTAAGTAAAAAAAACTTAACAACAACTAAAACACTAAACTAATAATTTAACAGAAAATAAAAAGTAAAACAACTAAGTTAACAGAAAGTATTTTTTCATAAAATTTTATTTGCAAAAAGAAACAAATAAAAAGCTTTTATAAAACTCTAACTATGACCTATAGAAGGTTTCATACAAAACTAAGGAAAATAAATTTTTAAAATAAAATAAATTTTCTCCTGTTTTCTAACAGAACACAACTAATTTTGTCAAAAGTGACAAAAAGAAATAATTTAAAACTAATAAAAACAATAAAGAAAAAGCTAAAACAGAACTAATAATAAAACAGTACTGTTTTGCTAAAAACCTAATTTAAATTAACCTAGAAATAAAATACTAAATACTACTGGATAAACAAAGGTCCTAGAGACCAGGAGCAAAAAGAATCGGTCAAAATAATATTCCTAACTCAAAATAGCTCAAATCTAGTGATTTGAGAAAATTCATACAAACACAAATTTAAACTGCTCAAATGTGAAATAAAATTGAACTAACAGAAACTTCAGCAAATTTGTGACACATAGCAATTGGAATCACTCAAAATACTAAAAACTATAAAAGATATGAATTTTCTAAGATTGCTATTTTCTGAAAAAATGAATTACGGGATTTCGTGGATCTCACCGGAGTAGTCGTCGGAGTTGGGGAAGAAGATCGGATCCGATGTTGCGGTTGATCCTAGAGGAAAGGAGATCACGGGACGGTGGAGAGGAGATCATATAAACCTCAGGAGAGGTCGAGGGCGCGGCGGCGGCACTTGGCGGCGGTGGTGGTGCTGCATCTTCTTCTTTGCGGAGAGGAGAGGAGAGGAGAGGAGAGGTGTTGGTTTGATGTGTTGGCGGGGGGTGCTTGGGTATTTATATTGGGGCGGGGAGGGCTTTGCTTGGGGTAGGGGACAAGAAATAGACTAGGATTAGGAAACAAAGAGGAAATGATCTAGAAACAAATCGGAATAAACGGAATAACGAACGGATCAAATCCTACTAGGATTTGTAAAGAATAGGAAACCTGGGCTCCTGGCCCCTAGGTGTGTGCGTGCGATGGCCTTGGCCTTGGCCTTGGCCGGTGGTTGAGTCGGCTTGGGCCTTTGGCCCAAGGCGCTGCATATTTTTTTTAACAAAATTTCACAGAACTAAAATAAAACAAAATAATTAAAACTTTTATATAGGCATATAATATATCAAAATTTGCAGAAAAATATTTCCTACAAGATGAACATTATTCCAATGTCAAATAAAATCCACACAAATTTTAATAATTCACACAATGCTACTGGTCCAATAAAAATCATTTTTAAAATACCAAAATGACTTCAAATTAATTTCTCTCAATTTTCTGATGTAGGGAATCTTGTTACCCTATTTTCCATATATTTTGTTTTTGGAGAAAATAATTTGAATAAAACTCAAATAACTCCAAATTGGAAATAAATTCAAAAGAACTTTGAATTTAATTCTTTTAAAACTCCCAACTCATATTTCATATGTTTTGAAGAAGTCATTTTATCTTCGCCGTGAAAATCATTGAGTTGCATAAAGTTTCAGAATTGGAAAATATTTTCAACACCCCTTGTCATTTAAATAAATGGAAGAAGTCATGTCATCTTCTCTCCAGGGTTTTGTGATGAAAAGAATTTGAATTCCGGAGATCATAAAAGAAAAATGAAAGTTTGGGAAAGTCCTTTAATTCCTCTCATTTAACCTTCAAAAGTTTCAATTTCACTCAATTTCACTCAATCATTCAGACAACAATCAAACAAACAATCAAAACTATTTATTTAATATAACATTCCAAAATTTAGAATTTTGGGATGTTACAGTTGCCATCGAGGATAACAAGATGGGGGTTTTTATCATATTGCATGAAACTATCCCTCTACATCATGTCATCTTTCTTAAGGCGTTACTCTGTTTTTAACTTAATACTCTAGATGCATGCTGGATAGCGGTCGATGAGTGGAGTAATAGTAGTAGATGCGGCAGGAGTCGGTCTACTTGTCTCGGACGTGATGCCTATATACATGATCATACCTAGATATTCTCATAACTATGCTCAATTCTGTCAATTGCTCAACAGTAAGTTGTTCACCCACCTTAGAAATACTTATGCTCTTGAGAGAAGCCACTAGTGAAACCTATGGCCCCCGGGTCTATTCTCATCATATCAATCTCCATCACTTTATTATTTGTTTTGCTTTTTACTTTTACTTTTTATTTTACTTTGCATCTTTATATCAAAATACTAAAAATATTATCTATCATCTCTATCAGATCTCACTCCCGTAAGTGACCGTGAAGGGATTGACATTGATACCTCGGTTCTCAAAAACTGAGGGAAATACTTATGCTACTTTGTTGCATCATCCTCTCCTCTTCGGGGAAATCCAACGTAGTGCTCAAGAGGTAGCAGAGGCCTGCCAGGGGGCCCACGAAGTAGGGGGCACGCCCAGGGGGTAGGGCGCGCCCCCACCCTCGGGGATGGTGGGTGGCCCCCTCTGGTTGATTCTTTCGCCAGTATTTTTTATTAATTCCAAAAAGTGCCTCCGTGAAGTTTCACGACTTTTGGAGCTGTGCAGAATAGGTCTCTAATATTTGCTCATTTTCTAGCCCAGAATTCCAGCTGCCGGCATTCTCCCTCTGTGACGCCCGGATAACTAAGCTACATTAATTCCATGCTAATGATGCCATGTCACTTCGTTTACTGTTGTTACTCTCGCGTTAGTTCAAAAACGATTCAAATTCAAATTCGAAATCAAGTTAAACAACAAAAGTTTCAAAACATTAAAACTAAAATGTCCGGTTTGTGACAAATAATCCATACATTATTTTGGTGAAGAAACCACATTTTTATAAAGTAACTAAATGTTCTAAGATAAGTAAAACAGTAGCTGAAACAATTATTTAAACATCTCTTAAATGATTAAATTATTGAAAACCTATTTTTATAACTACAAAAATAATTGTGGCAGTGGTATAACTACTATTACTAATTTTTGTGCTAACTATATGATTTACAAAACAAAAACAATTTGAAAGATTAAATAAAAAGAAAAGAAAATACAAAAAGCAGAAAACACAACTAACAAAAAGATAGAGAGGAAAACCCTCTAATCCCCTGGGCCAACCGACCCAACTGCAGCCCAATTGGCCCATCCGGTCCACCCCTCTCCCCTTATCCCCCCACCGAACCGAACCCTAGCCCACTCACCACGTTGCTCTCTCTCTCTCTCTCTCTCTCTCTCTCACGTTCCCCACGATCCCCCTTCCTCGCTGGATCTGGATCGAGGCGCTGCGCCTGCTGTCCCCGACGCGCCCCACCGCCGAGCTTCGTCACCGGATTCGCCGGCTCACGTCCCCATCCTCGTCCCCAGCGGCCTCCATCTCGTCATGCCGGACTGCCTCGACTCCGCTGCCCCTTCCTGCTCCCGGATGGATGCAGCTGCATCCACGCGTCCCCGGTGCCATCGCACTCGCCCCCGACGGCGCCGCCCGGTGCCGCCCTGGCCCCGTCGCTGGACCTTGCCGAACGCCTCGTCCTCGCCGCCCCCTCCCGGCCTTCTTCCTCACCCTCCAGCACCGCGCTCGTCTTCCCCGAGCTCCGCAGGACGTCGTGCTCGTCGCACCAACGCCAACCGCTGCCGCCTGGAACCGTCGTCCTCATCCCCACCTCGTCGGACGGCCTCGACCTCCTCCGGCTTCACCGAGCCCTCCACGAGCTCCGCAGTGAGCCTCTCCGACGACCTCCTACCTTCCCCCTCAATCTCGTTGTCGTAACCGCCGTCCATGTCCTCCTGTTGCCACGCCCGGTGCCCCGCTCTGCACACGACCTGGTCGTGCCTCGCGCGCGCACGTTCGCCCGAGGCGTGCCTCTGTCCCTACTAGATGTCGTTGTCGCACCGTGTCACTGCTCACCTGCCTACTTCCTTGGCCGCTCCCTGCAAGGCCGCACCACACACCGACGTTAGCCCCTGCTGCCAGCGCACTCGCCACGGCTTGATGCCCCGCGCCTCCTTCGGTCTCAAGCGGGCACCCAAATGGGCAGCCTCGCCCGCGGCCGTTAACCCGCCCCGTTAAGCCCCGAGGGGCCTATGACAAAGGGGGCCCATGCCCCTGGAACATTTATTAAAAAGAAGATTAAATAAAAAAAATTATTAATTAATTAATTAAAGAGTTAATTAACCTATTTTAGTTAAACTGATAACCTAATTAGTCTATTTAATCTATTAGGTTAGTAAGATAGTATATGACAAGGGGGACCCACCCCCTGTTGACCAGTCAAAGTTTGACTGGTCAACTAGGACCCCTTGGACCCACATGTCAGCCCCTCCGGTACACTTATGTGTACCCAGAGCTGGGTGCACCTAGCAATTCACATTTATTTGGAATTAAGTTAAATTCGGAAAATGAATAAAACTTTGAAAAATGTAACATCCCAAATTTCCCATTTGGAATGTTTTACAATTATAGCTAAGCATCTATGCATATTGTTTGAAATTGAGTGGCATTTGAAGTTTCAGAAGATTTTGAGTTGATGGAATTTGAATTTGAATTGGCAGTTGAAATTTTATTTCAAATCAATGCCTGACAAATACTTGAGAAAAAGTATGAGAGGAGTAAACATGACACTCCAAATATGTCAGAAGAAAACTTTGCCAAAAAGTTTGAATTCAAATTTGATTTTTATTTGGGATTTCTAGAAAAATGATTTTTTTAAAGTTTGAGTTTTGCCCCTGGAAAAATGTTCAAATTATAGGGAATATTCCCCTGATCATTTTGATATATATATGTCCTATATAAAATATATATATTTTATTCTCTCTCCCTCTAATTCAAAAAAAAGGAAAAGAAATCCCAGGCGCCAGCCAGCTAACCAGCCCAGCCAGCCGAGCCGGCCCAGGCCAGCCAGCCGGCCCAATTTCACCAATGGCCAGTTAACGGCCCGGCCCCGAGCCGACCGAGCCGCCACGAACCCCTTCTCCCGGTCGCCCGACCCAACGCCGCCTCTCTCTCGGCGACGCCTGGACCCAGCTCTCCCTTCCCCCACGCCAACCCAAGAACGCCACTGCGTCGCCGCCGCCGGATCCGGGGATCTCGGGATCGCCTCCCGATTCGCCTCCTCCAAGCTGGTTCCCCCTATATACCCCTCGACCGTTCCGCCCCGCGCTCAAACCCTCTCCCCTCGCCGCAATCGCTCGCTGGAGCCTGCCATGCCGCCGCGCCATTGCCTCTGCTCCGCCGCCCGAACCCCCGAGCTCCACCGAGTCCACCACCAACCCCCTCGCTCCGCCAAGACTCACGGAGGCCTCCGCCGTCGTCCCGACCACCGAGCCACTGCGCCTGTCGCCGCCCAGAAAGTCATTGTCGCCGTCGACCACCATGATAAGTCGCGGAGATGCCCCCACCGTTAGATCTAAATTCTAGGGTCTAGATTAGAATAGCGAAGGGGTACGGTTTAATTTAAATAGACCCGGTTTAGTTTCGGTTTAATTGGTTTATTTAGGTTTAGATAGACCGGCCCGAAGCGGTTTATTTCCTCGAGCGGATTTGAGTTATTTGACGCCCGATGCGTTAGAGAGGCCCATTAGCGCCAGCTTTCTTTTAGTTAATTTTTTTTCGTTTCTGTTTTTAACAAAATAGTTTCAGTTTTGTAAAATCCATATCTTTTAGGTTACTTAATATTTTTAATTGATTCTTTTTTTGTTGGTTTGCAAATTTGTTGTAGTTTCTGTAGAAAATATGTTTAGTCATGTTAAAATTATTAGAAATTGTTTTATTTTAGATTTAGACAGATTAGTAATTCTGCTATAAAATGAGTTAGGATTATTTTATTTTAGTGATTCTTTTGTCACTACTTTGTTTTGACCTTGCCTAACTGTAGGAATTTATTTCGCATTTTATATTTAATAAAAAATAGTTTTAATCAAAATCATGTGGTTCTTATTTATTTAACTAGCTACTGTTTTCCTATTGTTTTATTTAGCAAATAATTTTATTTTTCCTATGTGATAGTTTATTTTAGGTTAGTTTCTGTAGTTTTAGTACATGAACTTTTACTTACAATAAATAAAAATTTTATTTTATTTTTCCTTGCTAGGATTGTTATAGGCATAATAGGAGTTCTATAATAGCTTTTGATGTGATTCTTTTTGCTCCTAGTTGCATGATGTTTTCTCTTCTGTTAGTTAGCAAAAACCCATGCTTAGGTTCTGTTAAGAAAAATTTGGTTGTGTAAAACTATTTCTTGGTTGTTGTTTGATGTGGTGAAAACATTGATTTGGATTTCTTCGAGTTTTCTTTGGGTTTTTGGTCCGGTTGTTTTGTGTTTTTTATGTTAGCATGCTGTTATGTTAATTGATTGTATGCTCTTATGCTTATATGATTATTGTTTGCCTCGGTAGGATTTCCGGAGTGCGAAGCTTGCTACCACGAGTCCCTAGCTTTCGAAGATCGTCAGCAAGGCAAGTCATTTGACCATGTTTTCTTTTACAATACCTATGATTTTATTGCATTAGAATTATACCTCCCCACCATGCATGCAGTAGGAGAATTTTAAGTTATGTTCTTGAGTAGTATCATGAGGTAGGTTGAAACCAATCCCCTTGTTACCATTGCCGGGACGAAGTAGTTTATTTTGCTATGCTCGAGACGGGTTGGTTGAGTGATTCATAAGGGAGATGTGAGAGTCAAGATGATGACAACCCCATGACTTCAAGCTCAAGATGGACTTCAAAATTCACTCTTTGGGTGGAGGACGGTTGACGGGCACCTGAGAAAACCAGCGGTTGGCGGGATGCATGGAGAAGCGCCATGACATCTTGCGGAAAGCTTCACCCAGCCACGAAGAGAAGGATGTATACCCCATTGACCGGAAGCTTACTGTGCAGCCGCAAGCCATTATGGGCTCGCTTGGTCAACCCTAGGTGTGACTCTGGCGGACGGTGCTACGAGATGTAGAAGAACGGTAGGATTGGATGGGTACCGGCAGCGGCGGAGGAACTCTTCTGAAGACCCTGTTTGTTCGTCCGTCTTCAAACACCGTGAAGTGCGAAGACTTAAAAGGAGGGAACGATTCTTGCGGGTAAAGTCATAAACCTCTGCAGAGTGAAGATCTAATCGGTTAGCCGTGTCCCGATTACGGACAATTTGAGCCTCTGGAACTGGAGTATTTCGGATATCTCAACACCAAAATTAATAAATTAATTGAGGGGATTATTTAACAATTGGGAATGAGACATTGGTTGGCGGAACCATTTCAATAATTACCAACATTTCGTAGTAATTGCAAACAAGTCCTTATTGTAGGGAAAAACTGGCTTTTTCGCAAAAACAATGAAACTTAGAGCCCCACAGCCAAATTGCATATAGTGTTAGTAATTTTTATTGTTATTCTCTCTTCATGACTTGCCGGCATATTCAAAATGCTGACCTACACGGCTGCAACGTCTTATGTTGCAGAGGAGTATTCCGATCAGGAGTGAGGCTACGATCCACGCTTGGCGATTGCCCTATGGAGTCGGATGGACTCGCTATTTCGTCTACGCTTCCACAGCTTTATTTAGTTTATTTCTCATGAGTTGGCCTTCGGCCGAATTTATTCTGTTGTAATAAAGACTCGATATGAGAATCGTGTAATAAATTCAGGTGTGATTGAACTTTGATTATTTCATCAATGTACTGTGTGTGCCAGCATGATCTTGGGATGGCACAACTACACAGAGACTTGACCGATTTTGGGTCGGGTCGCTACAAAAAATAAAATATAAAATAATCCGTAGCTCGGATGTAAAAACTTTGTACATGAAAGTTGCTCAGAACGACGAGAAGAATCCAGATGCGCAGCCCGTTCGTCCGCCATGCATCCCTAGCATAGTGAACCTGCAACATTTCACCTCTGGTTCATCTGTCCGAAAACGTGAAACACCGGGGATACTTTCCCGGATGTTTCCCCCCTTCACCGGTATCACCTCCTACTGGGTTAAGTCACCTCTAGCATCGCGTATTGTCATGGCATGCATCGTCATGCATATGTTTTCATTATATTTATTGTTTCTTCCCCCTCTTCTCTCGCTAGACATCGAGATCGACGCTGCTGCTGCCCAGTTCGACTACGGAGTTGACGACCCCTCCTTCTTGCCAAAGCAACCAGGCAAGCCCCCCTTGATCACCATATATCGCCTATTCTTATCTATACTACTTGCACTAGAGTAGTGTAGCATGTTACTGCTTTCGGTTAATACTATTCTGTTGCATAGCATGTCATTGTTGCTACAGTTGTTACCCATACATGCTATCCTACTGCTTAGAATAGGATGCTAGTGTTCCATCAGTGGCCCTACACTCTTGTCCGTCTGCCATGCTATACTACTGGGCCGTGATCACTAGGGAGGTGATCACGGGTATATACTACATACTTTATATACATGACACATGTGGTGACTAAAGTCGGGTCAGCTCGTTGAGTACCCGCAAGTGATTCTGATGAGGGGGCTGAAAGGACAGGTGGCTCCATCCCGGTAGAGGTGGGCCTGGGTTCCTGACGGCCCCCGACTGTTGCTTTGTGGCGGAGCGACCGGGCAGGTTGAGACCACCTAGGAAAGAGGCGGGCCTGACCCTGGTCGGCGTCTGCGGATACTTAAAACTAACACGCTTAACGAGATCTTGGTATTTGATCTGAGTCTGGCCATTTGGTCTATACGCACTAACCAACTACGTGGGAAATTTATGGGCACTCGACGTCGTGGTATCAGCCGAAGCCTTCGTGATGCCAGCAACTGAGCGGCGCGCGCCGGATTAGAACGTAAGCCTGCTCTTGTATTAAGGGGGCTAGTTCTGCTACCGGCCGCGTTCGCAACGTGAAGATGTGCTAAGGGCGATGGGCCCAGACCCCTGTGCACTTAGGTTTAGACCGGCGTGCTGACCTCTCTGTTGGCCTAGGTGGGGCTACGATGTGTTGATCTTCCGCGGCCAGGCATGACCCAGAAAAGTGTGTCCGGCCAAATGGGATCGAGCGTGTTGGGTTATGTGGTGCACCCCTGCAGGGAAGTTTATCTATTCGAATAGCTGTGATCTTCGGTAACAGGACGACTTGGAGTTGTACCTTGACCTTATGACAACTAGAACCGGATACTTAATAAAACACACCCTTCCAAGTGCCAGATACAACTCGGTGGTCGCTCTCTAACAGGGTGACGAGGAGAGGATCGCCGGGTAGGAGTATGCTATACGATGCTACTTGGAGGACTTCAATCTACTCTCTTCTCCATGCTGCAAGACGGAGGCTGCCAGAAGCGTAGTCTTCGATAGGACTTGCTACCCCCCTCTTATTCTGGCATTCTACAGTTCAGTCCACCGATATTGCCTCTTTACACATATACCCATGCATATGTAGTGTAGATCCTTGCTTGCGAGTACTTTGGATGAGTACTCATGGTTGCTTTGCTCCATCTTTTCCCCCTTTTTCCTCTTCTTCCCGGATGCCGCAACCAGACGTTGGAGCCCAGGAGCCAGACGCCACCGTCGACGTCGACCCCTACTACACTGGAGGTGCCTACTACTACGTGCAGGCCGCTGACGACGACCAGGAGTAGTTTAGGAGGATCCCAGGCAGGAGGCTTGCGCCTCTTTCGATCTGTATCCCAGTTTGTGCTATCCATCTTATGGCAAACTTGTTTAACTTATGTTTGTACTCAAATATTGTTGCTTCCGCTGACTCGTCTATGATCGAGCACCTGTATTCGAGCCCTTGAGGCCCCTGGCTTGTATTATGATGCTTGTATGACTTATTTTACTTTTAGAGTTGTGTTGTGATATCTTCCCGTGAGTCCCTGATCTTGATCGTACACATTTGCGTGCAGGATTAGTGTACGATTGAATCGGGGGCGTCACAAGTTGGTATCAGAACCGACTGCCTGTAGGAATCCCCCTTCCATACTCCTTGGCCGAAGTCGAGTCTACACATTGCAAAACTTTTACTAACATGGCCGTGTGGCTTACGGGCCCACATCGCCATTGGGTGGTATTAGGATCTTTTACTCCTCGATCTTTACTCTAGGACTCTGAGCTCTTTTCTACTCGGGTTAAATGATTTTGCTAAAAACAAAATTAACTTTAGGTTCTCGCAAGTACTTTCTCCCAGAGAGCCCCTCACTTCAGATGATCGCCTGCTGCACTAGAAGATTCCGAAGTTACTCTACAATGTTCCCTCGAGTCTTTGTGCCATCGCATGTGCATTTCCTTCAGCCGTCAACCCCTATGAAAACTGCATGCACTTGCCATTCATACATTCAACCCAGTTGATCTTGTTATTACAAGATACACTAAAATTCTCTCTATTGTTCCGAGAATGCTTTGTGCCTACCGCCTTGCAGTTCTTTGCCACCTGAATACCCCTACGAATAATTTCTCGCACTTATCGAGTATCCGCTCATCCCCAGATGATTCATGTATTTCACAAAATTCTTCGAAATACCATTCGGTCTTCCGAAAATCCAGAGTAGCCTATTGCTCCTGAAATTCTTGCTTGTTTGCGTTATGGTTAATACCATAAATCTCGTAATCTTATTGGCATCCCTCTTCATTTTCATTTTGAGTCTGTTGAATCAATATTTTGTGAATGCTCGCAATCCTTAATCAGAACCTTCATTTCGTCCTTCCGGCTCAAACGACATTTTAAGCATGAGCTGGATCTCGACCAATCAATTGCCATCGATTGTACCCCTAAGGCTCTTCAACTTATCTATCCCTAATCAGAGCATCGCTTCTGATCCCTTGTCTGAGAATTCATAATTCATTTGCATTTGAGCTTTGAGTTAGTCAGTTGTTTCTATAATCTGATCTCCTTGCATTATTTCTTCCTCTGGTTGAGTGCCGATGCTCAAATTAGATCCCTTGTGGACCATCAGATCCTTTGTTGGATTTTATCCGACAACGTCCTTCGTGTTCAATAAGCTTGTGAGCCTTTCCTAGGGTAAATAATGCCTTTGGTAAATTATATCCTTTGCTTGTCAACCATGCTCCACTCCCGAGCTTGAGTTATTCGCTCCTGAAGTTTGTGGTATATGTTCCTAAGAGGCCCAGATGGGTTGAACCTATGCCTTTTCGAATCAGTGTGAACCCGGAAACTACTACGGGTCATACTCTACTGGTGTTATGTCAGATAAAATTTCAATACTACAACTAATGTCATTTTCGAAATACGAGAGGTGAATGAAAGGTTATGCGTTGAACAAGTGGGAGTCGACCTTGAACCCTGTGTTCATGCCCATGGACACGATGTATACCTTATCATGGAAGCTTCTCTTAAAATAATTATCCCCTTGTTATAAGTTTCTCTTGTATCTGTGGACGTGGTTCCGACCATGTTTCTCCTTGATTCTATTTCTCATGCAAGTTTGAGCACTTGTCTTCTGCAGAGCATTACCCTAGTCCAACCTCTACTTTGATCTATCATCGAGTATTACCTCCTGGTATCTCAAGATTATCATGGAACTGCATAACTTCTTATGAGTTCTTCATCAAGTGCTACATTCTCACTGATTCCAATTTTTCACGGGCTCTGAGTTATTAAACACTCAAAGACACCGATAACTGAACCGAGTCCGCACTATGGTCTAGCAACTCTTAGTAATCTTCTTTAAGTACGAGTTTGTACCGATCACGCCATTCCTAGCCTGTTTGGCTATATCATTGTCTTGACGATTTTAACTGTGCTACATGGTCCTTATTCCCGGAGCACCACTTTCGACGATGAGCTAAGCTTACGTCGATTTTCCTCGTCATATCATTTCGCCTTGAATAGCAAGCTTGATTTCGAGTTTGTGTCGTACTCGTGGTTTGTCAGGACCCCGATCCCAAGTCACGTCGACCTAGCCGGTAACACCTCATATCACTTTGCGGCCTCACGCATGGTATTCCCACGGGTGTCGCCTTACCCTGGCCCGGGACCGTTTGCGTCTTTTGGCTCACGTATATGACAGTGTTGCTAGCATCCACATGACAAAGAACCCGGGCCGACATGGCTAGTCGTGAACCCAAAGCGGCGCTAACCTATGGGGACAGGCATACATGAATCACATCGAGCATGTCGGTCATCAACGTATGTATTCGGGCTGTAGCACTGGGCTAACAGGACTCCGGTACCCCGGGCTGTAGCAGGCTAGGCAAGACTCCGAATACCACCGCGTGATTTCCCGAAGGATGACATAGGAACGGTGAAACACATGCCGGCCAGATCAAGTGTCCAAGCAGTAGTCTGGGCTAGCAGGACTCGGTGAACCGGGCAGTAGCGGACTACTATCGCTCGAAGCACGAGACTACATTTCCCCATATGAGAGGCTGCCAAGGATAAACAACTAGTTTGCGGATCCCACTCATACCAAGCATTTCAATCATACACGCATAATATGCCGATATGAGTAAATACAACAAGGCATCACAACAAAACTCTACAACTCAAGTACTTTATTTAAGAGGCTCCGAGGAGCCATACATAACATATTCATACAGGTAGGGGTCACATGACCCAACACTCAAGTCATACAATCATACAAGCACATGCGGAAGCAAACTAGTCTGAGTACAGACTCTAGAAAGAAAGAAAGCTTGTTGGAGCCTTTCTATCTACAATGGCCCTTCACAAGTCTGATATCACCACCTGGGTGGCTAGCTCACTCGTCGAAGTCGAGATCTACATAGAATCCATCGGAGGGGGTAGCGTTGTCCTCTGAAAAACATTAATTAAGCAAACATGAGTACGGAGGTACTCAGCAAGTCTTACCACAGAATCCTATCATACATGCACATTCTCAAGAAGGTGGTGGAGTTATTTGCAGCAAGCCAGCTTTGACTCTTGGCTAAGCTATCCTACGTGACACCACTTTGTAAAACATTTGTCGTACACGAGTCCACTAAACACCATCACAATACTCCACCGTGGATCCTCTCTCGTCATCCCATGAGAGGGCCATCCACGATACTCACACTTATCTTGAGGCTTTTAGTAGTATCCATTTACTTGTCTATGAACTGATATAGGTAACCCGAAGTCCTTCTCGTGGACACGGCTATTGAATAGATCATATTAAACCCTGCGGGGTGTACTTCTTCACACACGCTCTCACCACTTACCGCCGTTTACCGACATGTACTCGGCAACCTTCAAGCGGAAGCCCAACGTGGGTGTCGGCCACAGCCTACCTAAACACTCAAGTCCCTAGTCCAGGTTTATCGCCTATTCGGTTCCATCCGTAGGGAGTCCGCCGAGGTTTCCCATACAGCCCGAGCGATGTGTGCAGGGTTCCCGAGATACCAAGCGGCACTTTCGGTACACAGGCCACGTGCCTACCGCAACACAACCCACCCCTAAGGTCAGCGTTGCGTGCGGCCCCAAGATGCTACAAACACGAAACTACTTGTAACTCCGGACTAAGAACAAGGGTGGTTAAGAAGCGAGAGGGTCCATTGGTTTCGGGCCCAATGCGTGGTAGTAGCTAATTCATGGATCACAAACACAGATCTCAGTTCTTAGGATCGGCTTCAATGAAACAACCCACCATGTACTCCTACATGGCCTCTCATCGATACCTTTACCAAAACGTGTTCAACACTTTCACTCTCGATCCAACACAACCTTTCACTCCAGTTCATCATCCCGATGAGCCAGACCTGACACAACTCTAAGCATAGCAAGCATAGCATGGTAGGAATCACAAACATGGCTCAATCAACTCCTACACATACTAGTGGGTTTCATCTAGTTACTGTGGCAATGACAGGTCATGCAAAGGAAGTGGGTTCAGCTACCGCAACACACAACAGTTTGAATCGCGTTGTCTTAATGCAGATGCGAGAGCGAGAAGCAAGAACATGGGTTTGTATCGGAATGATCAATGAGTTGCTTGCACGATGGAGCGGGGTAGAGTAACGCCTTTGGATGGATAGTCGAGGTTATCCTCGGGGGACAGGACCTGTCACGAAAAGCATACCGAAAGTAAACACACATGACAATATGCAACAATATGATGCATGCTATGACATGGCAATGTGGATGTGTGTTGGCCTAATGCAAGCTGAAATAATAGGGGATGAACTCATTTGAATCAAAGATTCAAATGATAGCTCATTTGGATTAGCCCTAAAGGTGCATTATCTTATTCTGGTTAAACAGCAAGGTTAACTTGTTTTAACATGCATGAAACCTGTACCAATGGATAGAATGGATTTTTCTGATCATTTTCATATATAAATCTTTGCATTTGGAGTTCTGAGTTAAAAGTTATAAGCATTTGAAATTTGAGTTATATTCGGAATTTCTTCAGTATTAGAATAAATCCAGAAATTAGATTAATCGTCGACCATCGTCGACATGACGTCGAGGTCAACAGAGACGTCCAGGTCAAACTGACAAAGGGTCCCGTGTCGGGGTAATTAGCTTAGCTAATGTTTAATTAAAACTAAACCTATTTAGTTAGCGGTGGGCCCCATCTCGCCGATGACTCATCGGAGTCAACCAGGCCCACGTGGTCAAAGTCCACGTCGGCTGTCACGGCGACTAGCCGCCGCGAGCCCGACGCAAGGAGGAAGTGCTTTTGGCGATTCCGCGACCAAATGAACCGCGGAGGGTGGCTACGGGTAGCTAGGAGCAAGCCGCGGCTGTTGGTGGAGTCGGTTGGGGTCGGGGTGGCCGGAGTTGGCGCCGGCGACGAGCTAGGCGGCCGCCGAGGTTCGGCCGAAGACGAACTTGGGGCTAGAGGGGTCGGTGAGGTGCGAGGAGTGCATGGTTAGACCTCATGGGGTGCGGTGAGTGTGATGGACACCATGGGGTGGCCGGAGAGTGACCGGGAGCACGTCGGCGACGAGCTCCACGGCGGCGGGTGCGGGTGAGCGTGGTTCGGTTGCTACGCTGCTCAGGAGCGAGAGGGAGAGGGAAGGGGAGGTAGATGGGCTCACGGGCGACGCGTAGGAGCTCTCGTCGAGGTCGGGGACGGACCGGAGCGACGACGGCGTTGAAGGGGATCTCCGGCGACGGTGGACTCGGTCGAGGGCGGTGTGGTGGATTCGGCACTAGAGCGAGCGGGCTCGGCTGGTTCGGGTAGTGAAGTCTTGGCGGAGCTCCTGGACAAGGTGAGGAGGAGAACGCACGGTGGGGAGCACGATTCTGGCGATGGTCTTGCGCCGGCGGCGGCATCGGCCAAGGCGGGAAGCACGAGGGAGAGGAACCGGGAGGAGAGGAGGTGTCCAGGGGTTCGGGAGAGAGAGAGGGTGATCCTCGGCGGCAACAAGTAGAGGAGCGGCGAGGCTGCGACCAGGTGCGTGGCACCCATGCGGTGCCGCCGCCGAGCACTTGGCTGCTGCTGGCCGAGCCAAGCAGCTCATTGGCCAGGCTCTTGGGCTGGGCAGCAGGTGGGCCGTAGTGAGGCGCTGTAAGTCCTTCCTGTTTTATCTTTTCTAATTTTCTGCAACTTTGTGGAGTTTTCTAAAATACCAAAACAGTTTTAAAATTCACCAAAATGCTCCTGGTCCATTGTTGGAATATTTCCAACATGAAACATTTTGTTTAGCAATTTTGGACATTTAAAATATTTTATATAATTTGAAATGCTCAAGTTCAAAAACTTATGAATTAATCCAAGGACCTTTGGATGACCTAGAAAATGATGCACCACTTTTGACATAGGCTCAAACCAAAGCAAAGATGATGAGCATTTTGAAGGGCATTTCAGGTTCATTGAAATAATTTTAGTAAACCCTAGTTGAATTAAGGGGGTGTTACGGGGTTTCTGCCTTCCCCATTTCAAATTCAAATGAAATTTAAACATGATGCACACCCTAATGCATGGTCTAACTGGGATGTGACAACTCACCCCACTCAAAAGAATCTCGTCCCCGAGATTTAGGATCTGTTGGGAAAAAGTGTGGGATACTCAAGTCGTAGACGATCCTCCCTTTCCCAAGTTGCTTCTTGCTCGGAATGGTTTGACCATTGAACTTTTAGAAACTTGATATTCGGCGTTGAGTGGTACGCTCGGCTTGATCGAGAATCTGAACGGGATATTCTCGATAGGTGAGGTTGTCTTGGAGATCAAGCGTTTAGTGGTCCACTCCACGGATAGGATCCGAGAAGCAACGCTGAGTTGGGAAGCGTGGAAGACATCATGGACTCGAAAGATGCGGGGTAGTTCAATTGGTAGGCAACTTCTCCTCGTTTGGCAAGAATGCGAAAGGGTCCAATGTAACGAGGAGCCAACTTGCCTTTGATACCGAATCGATGGGTTCCTTCATAGGAGTAACCCAAGGTAAGCCTTCGCCAATTTCATAAGCCATAGGCTTATGCTTGCGATCATATTGGCTCTTTTGACGAGATTGGGCTGTTTTCAATTTCTCACGAATATCGCGAACCTGCTCTTACGCTTCCTGAATCATGTCCGGGCAAAGAGTTGTCTCTCCCGGTTTCGACCGCTTAAGAGGCGTTCGACATTTCCGTCCATAAAGAACTTCGAAGGGGCTTTGCCCAAGCTGGCTTGATAACTATTGTTATAAGCGAACTCGGCGAATGGAAGGCATTTCTCCCAATTCATGCCGAAAGAGATGATGAAACTCAAGCATATCCTCTAGGATTTGATTGACTCGTTCTACTTGACCACTTGATTGAGGATGGAAAGCGGTGCTAAAGGAGAGACGAGTTCCCATAGCGTTTGGAAACTTTCCCAAAATCGAGAGGTGAAGAGACTTCCATGGTCTGAGTTAATCTCTAATGGAACACCATGAAGAGACACTATTCGAGAGATGTACAAATCAGCTAGCTGGCTAGCGGTTATACTCTCACGAACGGGTAGGAAGTGGGCTACTTTGGAAAGACGATCAACGACAACGAAGATAGCGTTATTCCCTCTCTTGGTCTGGAAAACCCAAAGAATGAAATCCATACCGATTTTATCCCATTTCCATTCAGGAATTTCCAAAGGTTGAAGGGTACCAGCAGGCCGTTGATGCTCGACTTAACTCGACGACGACGTCGAATTAGCAATGTATTGAGCGATTTCTCTCTTCATCCTAGTCCACCAAAACCTCGGCGTGGTCTTGATACATTTTAGTACTACCGGATGAATGGTGAGAGGAGAGTCATGAGCTTCCTTAAGGATCAATCGCCTCAGGTTGCGCACCTTGGGAACCACTAGACGGTCTCCAAAGAACACGACACCTTGTTCATCAATGGAGAAACAATCTGCGACTCCTTTCTTGATGTTTCTCCTGATACGGGAGATTCCCGGATCTACCTTCTGTGCTTTGATGATCTGATCCGTAAGGGTAGGTTTCGCCACCAGGGTAGAAAGGAATCCTCGAGGAACAATGTGGAGATTAAGCTTACGAAATTCCTCGTGGAGAAATGGTTGACTTTGTTGTAACATCAGGTTGTTACAATAAGATTTTCGACTTAGGGCGTCGGCCATGACATTGGCTTTGCCTGGGGTGTAAGATATTCCTAAGTCGTAATCTGTAATCAACTCGACCCAACGTCTTTGCCTGAGATTCAAATCCGGTTGGGTGAAGATATATTTCAGACTTTGGTGATCAGTGTAGATTTCGCAACGATTACCAAGAAGGTAATGTCGCCAGGTTTTGAGTGCATGAACCACTGCTGCAAGCTCTAGATCGTGTGTGGGGTAGTTATCCTCATGTGGACGAATCGCCGAGAAGCGTAGGCAATCACATGACGATCTTGCATGAGTATGCAACCTAGTCCTTGTCGTGAGGCGTCGCAATAGATAATAAAGTCCTTAGAAAAATCTGGGGGAACAAGTACGGGAGCAGATGTCAGGCGTCTTTTCAGTTCCTGAAAGCTGAACTCGCACTGTGGCGTCCATTCGAACTTTTTATCTTTCTTGAGGAGTTCGGTTAGAGGTTTAGCAACTTTAGAGAAATTCTCGACGAAGCGGCGGCAATAGCTCGCTAAACCGAGGAAACTTCGAACTTGCTTAACCGATTCAGGTGGGGTCCAGTCAAGGACGGCTTGAACTCGCTCGGGATTGACAGCAATGCCCTTACCAGAGATTACATGGCCTAGGTAGGTCACTTCTGGTAACCAGAATTCACACTTAGAGAATTTGGCATAAAGGCGGTGCTCTCGAAGTTTCATCAATACTAGCCGTAAATGTTCGGCATGCTCTTCTTCATTCTTGGAGTAGATGAGTATATCGTCGAGGTATACCACGACGAATTTATCCAAATACTCCATGAAGATTGAGTTCATTAACCGAGAGAAGGTGGCTGGAGCATTGGTTAAACCGAAAGACATGACGGTGTACTCGTATTGGCCATAACGGGTAATGAAGGCCGTTTTAGGAATGTCCCCGATCTTGATTTTGATTTGATGGTAGCCCAACCTCAAATCCATCTTGGAAAAGACTGAGGATCCAGCGAGCTGATCATACAGATCGTTGATCCTGGGAAGCGGATACTTGTTCTTGATGGTGACCAAATTGACAGGTCGGTAATCTACAACCATCTGATCCGTACCATCCTTCTTCTTGACGAAGAGGACGGGCAAGCCCATGGAGATGAACTAGGACGGATGAAACCTTTTGCAAGGACTCATCGAGTTGTTTCTTAAGTTCAGCTAGTTCTAGGGTGCCATCTTATAAGGTCTCCTAGAGATTGGAACGGTTCCGGAACAAGATCTATCACGAACTCGACATCCTGTCGCTGTGGAACACCTGGCAGTTCCTCTGGAAAGACATCCGGAAAATCACGGACTACCGGAATATCTTCGAGGTCTGGAAGGGGGTTGGCATTTAAGGAGTAAAGCTGGCGCTTAGACACTCGGGTTAAAACATTCACTGTCTTGCCCGAAGGATGGGTGAGTTGAACAGTTCTAGTAGAGCAATCAATCTTAGCATAATGGGCTGACATCCAGTCCATACCCAAGATGATGTTTATGTCCGAGGACTTAAGAGCTATTAGAGAAGCAAGAAAGACTAATCTGTCGACAAGAATTTCATTCCCATGACTTACTCTAGAGGTTTGCCATCTAGAACCAGGAGTTTGAATTTCCATGGAGGTATGCATGTCACAGAATGTGGTGTTGTGCAATCGAGCATAGCTCTCAGAAATAAATGAATGAGATGCTCCAGTATCAAAAAGAACAGTTGCCGGATGGCAATTAACAAGGAGCGTACCGAGAACGACGTTGGGATCCTCATAGGTTTCTTCAGCAGAAACATAGTTGACGTGGCCACGAGCAGTGGCAGCTGGTTTACCATAGAGTACCTTTCCTGCTGGCTTGCCACGGCCAACAGACTTTCCAACTTGACTGGGGTTGTTTTGGGGACACTCACGGATGTAGTGGCCCGTCTCTCCACACTTGAAGCAAGTTATCACATTTGGGCGTGGAGCAGCATTAGCGATGGGGCCTTCATAAGTCTTAGGCGGAACATCTTGCTGGTTGGGGCGGCGCCTCAAAGGATGGCCTCGGGGTGAACCTGGTGGTAGAGCAGTATTTGGAATCCAAACCCGCGCTTCGGGATCCAGAGCGGATGAAGATCCGAGTCACGGATGTGCTTGCGTGAAGCCTCAAAATCAGACTGCCTGGCCAAGCCCGATAGCCTTATTGACTAGCTTCGAAAAGAGGTGCACTCATGCGGGCGAAGGTCTCGGCGTAGCTCGGGGCTAAGTCCTTGCGGAACCTTGCACCTTCTTGGCGTCGGTAGAAACTTCTTCGGAGCATAACGTGCTAACTTCCCAAATTCACGGTCAGTAGGCATCCACCGTCGACCTACCTTGGGTGAAACTGCAGAATTCCTCCCTTTGCGGTCCATAAGACCTTACGGGATATGATGCTCACGGAAGGCGGCACTGAATTCAGCCCAAGTTGTAACTTGTCCAACCGGACGCATAGCCTCATAATTCTCCCACCAGAGACTAGCAGGGCCTTCAAGATGATAAGCGGCAAAAGTAACCTTGTCAGCCTCAGCCACGTTGGCGGAACGCAGCTTGTGGTGGATGCTGCGAAGCCAATCATCCGCGTCGAGAGGCTCAACGGAATATTTGAACTTTGGGGGGTACAGCTTGACGAAGTCATTGAGTGAAACCACATCATTTCTTGGCTGGCGTGCGGTGTTTTGTTCAATCCGCTCCAGTGAGCGATTGGTTTCACGCTTATTATGCTCGCTTCCAACATAACCTCGGCCAAAGATGGCGGTTGCGGCAGATTCACATTCCTGGCTGCACTAGCTTCTCCCTGCTCCGGAGCAGCAGGATTGTTGCGGGTGTTGACCATCCTAGGAGACAAAGCAAAGGTTTAAACCAGGATGGCAGAATTTAACAAGGAAGTGCAGAAGGTAATGGATAGCACGGAATGCAAAGATGTTCATCCGTATGACATGGTAATATAAAACTGCCATATATATATACCAACGGTCATACACACCATTCATAGTTTGGTACAAGCCTGACGGGGTACAACTATAAGGAAGGGCGTTACATCTCATCGGAAGCATCCCAACTTCTATACATTATTTTTCTACACTTCCGGAACGATACACACTAAGTCATATTCCACAAGTCACGCAGGGGCGGTGGAGATACAACTATTACCACACTAGGAATACTACTACTAACTCAGGCAGCTCCATAGTAGTCCTCATAGAAGTCACCACCCAAGCCTGGAAGTGGAACATGATCATCCGGAAACAGACAATCCTGTGGGGCCTGTGGACCATAAGGACTCGGATGTGGCCGTGGTCCAACAAACGGTGGCAGACGAGGCCCACGAGGAGGAGTGATGCCCCCAACCTCGCGCCACTCCATAAAGTCTGGTAGACTAGCCCGCACAGGGTACAAGTCCCTCATGCCCATATATCCGGCTTGCACGGCAGGTGCAAACCTAGTCAGAGTAGCCCAGTGATCAGAACGGGCATTAAAAAGCTCCATACGCAAGGCCCGGTTTTCACGGTCCTTGTCCTCCAAATCTCGGTAGTAGTGCGAAGGTGAGTCCTCATGGGATGCATCGCTGTACAAACCTCAAGGTAGCCATGCGCCCTGGGAGGGATCTTGGCATGTAGCGGAAATCGGTGTTGCCCGACAAAGGCAGTTACGCTCGAATAGTAGTCATCATAGAATAGGCTGCATCTTGCACGGACATTCCAATAGTGATCCCGAGCCCATAAGAACAGTGAAGTGGTTCAGTAGCTCCGGGATAAGATGGATAAATCCGGACCGTGCACAGATATTGGCTTTGGTTGAAATCCCTAAACTGCTCCTCGACGGTGTATTCAGGATACCATCGGTAACCAGTGTCAATCATCACCCGAACCAGCATTGCCGTGTGACCACACACACCAATGCAACGGGTCAGACGAACCACTTGGTTCTGGGGACGGGTGGCCATCTGAAAGCACAGCCACAATGCAAAGACATTAGAATTTCTAGGGAAAGTCGGGCAGCATAACATCTGTAAATGCTCAAAATCAGATTCGAGACATTCAAAATCAGATTGCAAAACCACTCAACAACATCATATCAAGGTTCTGGTTCAACTGATAGCATGCTAAAAATTAGTATAACTGAACTGAGGAGGTAACCAACAATCCTGTAAGTTACTACGGATTAGTAACACGTGAACCTGATAGAGAGAAGAGAGCCTAGTCCTATACCCACGTCGAATGAGAAGAGGATGACTCAGATCAGAGGGCATAAGATAAAGGAGTAAAAAGAGCCTTACGTTCCCTCCCACAATCAATTCCCCTACATATAACTAAAGCATTTCTAGACTCAACATCGACCAGTTTGGCTTAGCGAACCTACAGGCAGCCCTGCTCTGATGCCAACGCTGTCAGGACCCCGATCCCAAGTCACGTCGACCTAGCCGGTAACACCTCATATCACTTTGCGGCCTCACGCACGGTATTCCCACGGGTGTCGCCTTACCCTAGCCCGGGACCGTTTGCGTCTTTTGGCTCACGTATATGACAGTGTCGCTAGCATCCACATGACAAAGAACCCGGGCCGACATGGCTAGTCGTGAACCCAAAGCGGCGCTAACCTATGGGGACAGGCATACATGAATCACATCGAGCATGTCGGTCATCAACGTATGTATTCAGTCAGTAGCACTGGCTAACAGACTCCGGTACCCGGCTGTAGCAGGCTAGGCAGGACTCGAATACCACCGCGTGACATTTCCCGAAGGACAGACATAGGAACGAAGTGAAACACATGCCGCCCGATCAAGTGTCCAAGCAGTAGTCTGGGCTAGCAGGACTCGTGAACCGGGCAGTAGCGGACTACTATCGCTCGAGCACGAGACTACATTTCCCCATATGAGAGGCTGCCAAGGATAAACAATTAGTTTGCGGATCCCACTCATACCAAGCATTTCAATCATACACTAATATGCCGATATGAGTAAATACAACAAGGCATCACAACAAAACTCTACAACTCAAGTACTTTATTTAAGAGGCTCAGAGGAGCCATACATAACATATTCATACAGGTAGGGGTCACCCGACCCAACACTCAAGTCATACAATCATACAAGCACATGTGGAAGCAAACTAGTCTCGAGTACAGACTCTAGAAAGAAAGAAAGCTTGTTGGAGCCTTTCTATCTACAATGGCCCTTCACAAGTCCGAGATCACCACCTGGGTGGCTAGCTCACTCGTCGAAGTCGAGATCTACATAGAATCCATCGGAGGGGGTAGTGTTGTCCTCTGAAAAACATTAATTAAGCAAACATGAGTACGGAGGTACTCAGCAAGTCTTACCACAGAATCCTATCATACATGCACATTCTCAAGAAGGTGGTGGAGTTATTTGCAGCAAACCAGCTTTGACTCTTGGCTAAGCTATCCTACGTGACACCACTTTGTAAAACATTTGTCGTACACGAGACCACTAAACACCATCACAATACTCCACCATGGATCCTCTCTCGTCATCCCACGAGAGGGCCATCCACGATACTCACACTTATCTTCAGGCTTTTAGTAGTATCCATTTACTTGTCTATGAACTGATATAGGTAACCCAGAAGTCCTTCTCCGTGGACACGGCTATTCGAATAGATCATATTAAACCCCGCAGGGTGTACTTCTTCACACACTCTCACCACTTACCGCCGTTTACACGACATGTACTCGGCAACCTTCAAGCGGAAGCCCAACGTGGGTGTCGGCCACAGCCTACCTAAACACTCAAGTCCCTAGTCCAGGTTTATCGCCTATTCGGGTTCCATCCGCAGGGAGTCCGGCTGAGGTTTCCCATACAGCCCCGAACGATGTGTGCAGGGTTCCCGAGATACCAAACGGGCACTCGGTACACCGGGCCACGTGCCTACCGCAACACAACCAACCCCTACGGTCAGCGTTGCGTGCGGCCCCCAGCATGCTACAAACACCAGAAACTACTTGCAACTCCCGGACTAAGAACAAGGGTGGTTAAGAAGCCGAGAGGGTCCATTGGTTTCGGGCCCAATGCTTGGTAGTAGCTAATTCATGGATCACAAACACAGATCTCAGTTCTTAGGATCGGCTTCAATGAAACAACCCACCATGTACTCCTACATGGCCTCTCATCGATACCTTTACCAAAACGTGTTCAACACTTTCACTCTCGATCCAACACAACCTTTCACTCCAGTTCATCATCCCGATGAGCCAGACCTGACACAACTCTAAGCATAGCAAGCATAGAATGGTAGGAATCACAAACATGGCTCAATCAACTCCTACACATACTAGTGGGTTTCATCTAGTTCTTGTGGCAATGACAGTCATGCAAAGGAAGTGGGTTCAACTACCGCAGCACACAACAGTTTGAATCGCGTTGTCTTAATGCAGAAACGAGAGCGAAGCGAGAACATGGGTTTGTATCGGAATGATCAATGAGTTGCTTGCACGATGGAGCGGGGTAGAGTAACGCCTTCGATGGATAGTCGAGGTTATCCTCGAGGCGTGGACCTATCACGAAAAGCATACCGAAAGTAAACACACATGACAATATGCAACAATATGATGCATGCTATGACATGGCAATATGGATGTGTGTTGGCCTAATGCAAGCTGAAATAATAGGGGATGAACTCATTTGAATCAAAGATTCAAATGATAGCTCATTTGGATTAGCCCTAAAGGTGCATTATCTTATTCTGGTTAAACAGCAAGGTTAACTTGTTTTAACATGCATGAAACCTGTACCAATGGATAGAATGGATTTTTCTGATCATTTTTCATATATAAATCTTTGCATTTGGAGTTACAGGTTAAAAGTTATAAGCATTTGAAATTTGAGTTATATTCTGGAATTTACTGTATTAGAATAAATCCAGAAATTAGATTAATGCGTCAGCATGACGTCAGGGTCAACAGAGACGTCTAGGTCAAACCTAACAGTGGGTCCCGCGTGTCAGGGTAATTAGCGTAGCTAATGTTTAATTAAAACTAAACCTATTTAGTTAGCAGGGCTGTGCCCCATCTATCAGTGACTCATCGGAGTCAACCAGGGCCCACGTGGTCAAAGTCCACATCGGCTGTACCGGCGACTAGCCGCCGGCGAGCCCGACGCGGCGGAGGAAGTGCTTTTGGCGATTCCGCGACCAAATGAACATGGAGGTGGCTACGGTAGCTGGGAGCAAGCCGCGATTGTTGGTGGAGTCGGTTGGGGTCGGGGTGGCCGGAGTTGGCGCCGGCGACGAGCTAGGCGGCCGCCGGGGTTTGGCCGAAGACGAACTTGGGGCTAGAGGGGTCGGTGAGGTGCGAGGAGTGCATGGTTAGACCTCATGGGGTGCGGTGACTGTGATGGACACCATGGGGTGGCCGGAGAGTGACTGGGAGCACGTCGGCGACGAGCTCCACGGCGGCGGGTGCGGGTGAGTGTGGTTCGGTTGCTACGCTGCTCAAGAGCGAGAGGGAGAGGGAAGGGGAGGTAGATGGGCTCACGGGCGACGAGTAGGAGCTCTCGTCGAGGTCGGGGACGGACCGGAGCGACGACGGCGTTGAAGGGGATCTCCGGCGACGGTGGACTCGGTCGAGGGCGGTGTGGTGGATTCGAGGCACTAGAGCGAGCGGAGCTCGGCTGGTTCGGGGTAGTGAAGTGCGGCGGAGCTCCTGGACAAGGTGAGGAGGAGCACGCACGGCGGGGAGCACAGTTACGGCGATGGTGCGGCGGCGGCGGCGTCGGCCAAGGCGGGGAAGCACGAGGGAGAGGAACCGGGAGGAGAGGAGGTGTCCAGGGGTTCGGGGAGAGAGGGCGATCCTCAGCGGCAGCTGGCGAGAGGAGCAGCGAGGCGGCGACCAGGTGCGTGGCACCCATGCGGTGCCGCCGCCCGAGCACTGGCTGCTGCTGGCCGAGCCAAGCAGCTGCATGCTGGCTCTTTGGGCTGGGCAGCAGTGGGCCGGTAGGGAGGCGCCTGTAAGTCCTTCCTGTTTTATCTTTTTCTAATTTTCTGCAACTTTGTGGAGTTTTCTAAAATACCAAAACAGTTTTAAAATTCACCAAAATGCTCCTGGTCCATTGTTGGAATATTTCCAACATGAAACATTTTGGTTTAGCAATTTTTGGACATTTAAAATATTTTATATAATTTGAAATGCTCAAGTTCAAAAACTTATGAATTAATCCAAGGACCTTTGGATGACCTAGAAAATGATGCACCACTTTTGACATAGGCTCAACCAAAGCAAAGATGATGAGCATTTTGAAGGGCATTTCAGGTTCATTGAAATAATTTTAGTAAACACTAGTTGAATTAAGGGGGTGTTCTGGGGTTTCTGCCTTCCCCATTTCAAATTCAAATGAAATTTAAACATGATGCACACCCTAATGCATGGTCTAACTGGGATGTGACATGGTTCTAATAACCTTTTGCTTCATCATTCCTTTGACTTGATGTCATCGCTGATTGATTACATCTTCATGAAATCTCTCGACAATTGTGTTGTGATCATCATCAACATTCTAAGCTCTTACAGGATATCAATCGAATTCGTGATGAGAAATACCATCCTTGCCCCTCGATGATTTGTGTAATCATCGACAACATTCTTGCCTTCCCCCAACACAAACTTCTTTATGTTTTGTTTTGTACCTTGATTTCCTTGCTATCTAGCTTAGGTTATGTTCTACCTTGTAGTATTAATGTCTTCTATATCAAGAATGTTGTGAGGATTGCTCCACCTCTTAAGAATTCTTGGTATAGCGATGCTTCTCACCATCACCATTCTTTCTTGGTGCTCGTGTTGATTCCAACAGGGGTACCAACAAGTGAACGGTGCTGTTTGAATTCTGACCTTCTAGTAACTCTATTGCTTTGAAGTAAATGGTCGATATTTCATTCTTAGACCATTGGTTATCAAACCACCATTCTAACATTGATCATGCTACTTAAGCCCATATTTCGGGTGCACCTTTCGACCAATGTTTAACCGAGTATGTTTTCCTCGAGCATACATCATTATATCATTTGATCTGACTAATGTTATCTCCTTGTTCACATAATTGTGGAAACCCATCTTTTGGAAGTCTTGATGAATTGTTGCTGAGTTTATCAGCTACCTTCTCATCCTCTTCTTGGTTTAATGATGAACTCTTGTGTCGAAACTCGCTCCCATAGTTCATTTCTCGAAAATCTTACATTGTCATCTCGTCAAATTTGTGTTGCACCTTTTCTTCTTAGGCATCCTAAGTCTGAGGTATCCTGACGCCAATCGGATCTGAACCTCGATCAGATATGATGGTTGGAACATATTCCCAAGAGTTAGAACATTTGTCTTTGACCCGATAAGGTGATGTCATGCCTAGCACACCGGGCCGGAGGACCTATTGTTATAGCTTCCTTTTTAGCAAGGATATCCATTCTTCCATGAGGAAATTGTAGAACTTATTCTACAAGTTGTTCCTGATGGATCCTTCGTGCATCCAAATTCTGAACCTTACTTGATGACCATGTCAATGCTATCTCGAAGCATGTCTGTGGTACTCTGCACATTTTGAAGCACCATGCTAAATTTCCTTTATCAATTATTCCAACACTGTTGTATGGGTAATGTCATGAAATTTCTCTCCCCTTACCTAAAGAGTTTTCTACATTATATCGTGTCATGGATATCATGCTCTACTTGTCCTTGGGAAGGATATACCCCTGAAATATGTGTTTAAACGCATTTTCCTTTCCGTTGTTCTGTTTAACCCGATGATCACATTTTCCTTTCCATTGGTTTCTTTGACCTTTCTTGTGATCTATATACTCTAAGCAGTAATAATTCACTGCTTAGGTAAGCACCTCGTTGCACCACTCTGTCAGTATGACCCTGTTACTAGTGTTGATGACATTTCGGTAGCCACCGATGGACGAGAACCTTGCCTATTGGCCCGCCTCGTTCAACGAGCAGGAAAATGGTTCTCTTCGTCCCTCGCCCTTGGTATCGATGTTGTTGCCGACATAACTGACAGGCTACCCTCTGACACGCCTTACTATCGTGATCGTGCAAGATGTCGGCCCCCTTCCTACTTTCAACCACATGGTGTGCCCATAACCCACAGTTCCACAGGATCGAAACCTGAGTCTCCTGTACACCCTCGGTTTCCAAAGTTATTCCTCGCGCTTGACTTCTTATGTAACTCACGAGCCACCTTCCTGGAGATCTATTCTGGCATCAAACACAATGTTTATTTCATTGCTATGAACCCCTTTCACCTTCTGATTAGGCATTGAACGAGTGTCTGCCCGTTCGAAACTTCTCATGGTACCTCCTTACTTTGCTCTTGATATCTTCTTAAGTTTCAATTCGAGAGTTACCTTCCACCACCTTCCCCGGTGTTATCTACCAGATAGTCAACCTTGCAGAGGTCCGTTCTACCGGTATACCCCCCTTATTCTTTTGTAAGTACGACAGAGTTCCTGAAGAAAGAATGACGACTTCATCATGATGGTCTGAAACAGAGGAATGAAGACGTCAATATAATGGACCGACCTCTTCGAGAAGAACAACCAAGACCGAGAAGATTCGTTAGAATTTCGTAACCAAATCCTTTCCCCTTACTTCCCCTCTTAAATCTCGGGACGAGATTTCTTGTAGTGGAGGAGAATTGTGACGCCCGGATAATTAAGCTACAGTAATTCCATGCTAATGATGCCACGTCACTTCGTTTACTGTTGTTACTCTCGCGTTAGTTCAAAAACGATTCAAATTCAAATTCAAAATCAAGTTAAACAACAAAAGTTTCAAAACATTAAAACTAAAATGTCCGGTTTGCGACAAATAATCCATACATTATTTTGGTGAAGAAACCACATTTTTATAAAGTAACTAAATGTTCTAAGATAAGTAAAACAGTAGCTGAAACAATTATTTAAACATCTCTTAAATGATTAAATTATTGAAAACCTATTTTTATAACTACAAAAATAATTGTGGCAGTGGTATAACTACTATTACTAATTTTGGTGCTAACTATATGATTTACAAAACAAAAACAATTTGAAAGATTAAATAAAAGAAAAGAAAATACAAAAGCGAAAAACACAACTAACAAAAAGATAGAGAGGAAAACCCTCTAATCCCCTGGGCCAACCGACCCAACTGCAGCCCAATTGGCCCATCCGGTCCACCCCTCTCCCCTTATCCCCCCACCGAACCGAACCCTAGCCCACTCACCACTTTGCTCTCTATCTCTCTCTCACGTTCCCCACGATCCCCCTTCCTCGCTGGATCTGGATCGAGGCGCTGCGCCTGCTGTCCCCGCCGCGCCCCGCCGCCGAGCTTCGTCACCGGATTCGCCGGCTCGCGTCCCCGTCCTCCTCCCCAGCGGCCTCCATCTCGTCGTGCCGGACTGCCTCGACTCCGCCGCCCCTTCCTGTTCCCGGATGGATGCAGCTGCATCCACGCGTCCCTGGCGCCATCGCACTCGCCCCCGATGGCGCTGGCCGGTGCAGCCCTGGCCCCGTCGCTGGACCTCGCCGAACGCCTCGTCCTCGCCGCCCCCGCCCGGCCTTCTTCCTCACCCTCCGGCACCGCGCCCGTCTTCCCCGAGCTCCGCAGGACGTCGTGCTCGTCACACCGACGCCAACCGCCGCCGCCTGGAACCGTCATCCTCATCCCCACCTCATAGAACTGCCTCGACCTCCTCCGGCTTCACCGAGCCCTCCACGAGCTCCGCAGTGAGCCTTTCCGACGACCTCCTACCTTCCCCCTCAATCTCGTTGTCGTAACCGCCGTCCATGTCCTCCCGTTGCCGCGCCCATTGCCTCGCTTTGCGCACGACCTGGCCATGCCTCGCGCGCGCACGTCCGCCCGAGGCGTGCCTCTGTCCCTACTAGCTGTCGTTGCCGCACCGTGTCGTTGCTCACCTGCCTACTGCCTTGGTCGCTCCCCTGCGCGCGCGTCGCACCACAGCTGACGTTCGCCCCTGCTGCCCGACGCACCACGCCGCCGGCTTCGATGCCCCGGCGCCTCCATTGGTGTGGGCGGGCGCCCAAACGGGCAGCCTCGCCCACGTCCGTTAACCCGCCCCGTTAAGCCCCCAGGGGCCTATGACAAAGGGGGCCCATGCCCCTGGAACATTTATAAAAAAAGAGATTAAATAATAATAATAATAATAATAATAATAATTAATTAATTAAAGAGTTAATTAACATGTGTTAGTTAAAATGATAACCTAATTAGTCTATTTAATCTATTAGGTTAGTAAGATAGTATATGACAAGGGGGACCCACCCTCTGTTGACCAGTCAAAGTTTGACTGGTCAACTGGGACCCCTTGGACCCACATGTCAGCCCCTCTGGTACACTTATGTGTACCCAGAGCTGGGTGCACCTAGCAATACACATTTATTTCGAATTAAGTTAAATTCAGAAAATGAACAAAACTTTGAAAAATAAAATATAAAATAATTCGTAGCTCGGATGAAAAAACTTTGTACATGAAAGTTGCTCAGAATGACGAGACGAATCCAGATACGCAGCCCGTTCATCCGCCACGCGTCCCTAGCATAGTGAACCTGCAACCTTTCACCTCCGGTTCATCTGTCCGAAAACGCGAAACACCAGTGATACTTTCCCCGGATGTTTCCCCCCTTCACCGGTATCACCTCCTACTGCGTTAGGTCACCTCTAGCACCGCGCATTGTCATGTCATGCATCTTCATGCATATGTTTTCATTATATTTATTGTTTCTTCCCCCTCTTCTCTCGCTAGACACCGAGATCGACGCTGTTGCTGCCCAGTTCGACTACGGAGTTGACGACCCCTCCTTCTTGCCAAAGCAACCAGGTAAGCCCCCCCCCTTGATCACCTGATATCGCCTATTCTTCTCTATACTGCTTGCACTAGAGTTGTGTAGCATGTTACTGCTTTCGATTAATCCTATTCTGTTGCATAGCCTGTCATTGTTGCTACAGTTGTTACCCTTACCTGATATCCTACTGCTTAGAATAGGATGCTAGTGTTCCATCCGTGGCCCTACACTCTTGTCCGTCTGCCATGCTATACTACTGGGCCATGATCACTAGGGAGGTGATCACGGGTATATACTATATACTTTATATACATGACACATGTGGTGACTAAAGTCAGGTCAGCTCGTTGAGTACCCAAAAGTGATTTTGATGAGGGGGCTGAAAGGACAGGTGGCTCCATCCCGGTAGAGGTGGGCCTGGGTTCTTGACGGCCCCCGACTGTTGCTTTGTGGAGGAGCGACCGGGCAGGTTGAGACCACCTAGGAGAGAGGTGGGCCTGACCCTGGCCGGCGTCCGCGGATACTTAAAAATAACACGCTTAACGAGATCTTGGTATTTGATCTGAGTCTGGCCATTTGGTCTATACGCACTAACCAACTACGTGGGAAAGTTATGGGCACTCGACGTCGTGGTATCAGCAAGCCTTCGTGGCGTCGCCAAGAATCGAGCAGCGCGGGCGGATTGGAACGTAAGCCTGCTCTTGTATTAAGGGGCTAGTTACGCTTCCGGCGCGTTAGAACGTGCAGGTGTGCTAAGGGCGATGGGCCCAGACCCCTGTGCGCTTAGGTTTAGACCGGCGTGCTGACCTCTCCGTTGGCCTAGGTGGGGCTGTGATGTGTTGATCCTCCGCGGCTGGGCATGACCCAGAAAAGTGTGTCCGGCCAAATGGGATCGAGCGTGTTGGGTTATGTGGTGCACCCCTGCAGGGAAGTTTATCTATTCGAATAGCCGTGATCTTCGGTAATAGGACAACTTGGAGTTGTACCTTGACCTTATGACAACTAGAACCGGATACTTAATAAAACACACCCTTCCAAGTGCCAGATACAACCCGGTGGTCGCTCTCTAACAGGGTGACGAGGAGAGGATCGCCGGGTAGGAGTATGCTATACGATGCTACTTGGAGGACTTCAATCTACTCTCTTCTACATGCTGCAAGACGAAGGCTGCCAGAAGCGTAGTCTTCGATAGGACTAGCTATCCCCCTCTTATTCTGGCATTCTGCAGTTCAGTCCACCGATATTGCCTCTTTACACATATACCCATGCATATGTAGTGTAGATCCTTGCTTGCGAGTACTTTGGATGAGTACTCACGGTTTCTTTGCTCCATCTTTCCCCCCTTTTTCCTCTTCTTCCCGGATGCCGCAACCAGACATTGGAGCCCAGATGCCGCAACCACAACATGCAGGCCGCTGACGACGACCAGGAGTAGTTTAGGAGGATCCCAGGCAGGAGGCATGCGCCTCTTTCGATCTGTATCCCAGTTTGTGCTAGCCATCTTATGGCAAACTTGTTTAACTTATGTCTGTACTCAGATATTGTTGCTTCCGCTGACTCGTCTATGATCGAGCACCTTTATACGAGCCCTCGAGGCCCCTGGCTTGTATTATGATGCTTGTATGACTTATTTTACTTTTAGAGTTGTGTTGTGATATCTTCCCGTGAGTCCCTGATCTTGATCGTACACATTTGCGTGCATGATTAGTGTACGATTGAATCGGGGGCGTCACACCCTCTTCATGTAAACTTTGTAAAATAAGAGAGAAAAGGCATACATATTGTGACATAATGTGTAATAACAACCCATAATGCAATAAATATCGATGTAAAAGCATGATGCAAAATGGACGTATCAATGACATATATGATGTTGAAAGTAGGCACTGCAGGGCAACATATGCATGATATGACTAACATCATCATGCCAAGTTAGTGCAAACACCTTCTGGGGAAAATAGGAGTGGTCAACTGCGTCTGAATCCGCCTCAGAACAGATATCTTCCTCTGGATTACAATCTGGAGGGGGGGGGGGAGGGTTTGCCATTCAACCCACCGCGGAGAGATGTCTGCATGACATTGTATTGCCGCGCAAAACTCTTCTCTTTTTTTCTACAAGTTCAGCATGACTGTGTACAATATCTGACATGCATACGCAAAAAATATGGTGAGATTATGTAAGGAGAGCATGCAGAAATCTAGAGTGATGGTAACAACCAGTGGATGGATCCAAAAATACTGATAGCAGGTTGATGATTGCTTTAATTTAATAAAAAGACAGATGATTATTGCTTTACTATTTGTTTCCCACCCAAGATGAACAACATAGGCATACCCTAGGTGAACCAGATATTAGACAGAGATACTATTTATTGCTGCCTCGATATGTGCCCGACAACTAATTTAGAACTCAAGTTTGAACATTAATTTGGATTTGACTTGGAGTCTAAGAGGTGAACAAGACGATAAAGTAGCAGGTAACTTAAGCAGAAACAAAAGAGTGCGACCTCTCTTGTGGACCCATGTACTCCTCAGGTTCATCTGCTGAGTCGATGATGGTGATGCCATTGCGGTGGGTGCCGTCGGCAGGGAAGGAGATCTGAGGCGGTGAAAGATGGTCAGGAGTCGTGATGTCTGGCTTGGTGGATTCTTCTGTTGATGTAGCAGCTCAGGTGAGGTGGACGACGTCGCGGCAGGAGCAGGACAAACCACACAAAGTTTTCTTCGACACCTACCTGTAACTGAAGTAATTCTGTAAGGGATCCTTTGGCTTGCATGATTCTAAAAACGTAGGGATAGAAAAACACCAGAATAGGATAGGAATGCACATGGGAAACAGAGCATTTGTAAACACAGGATTTCTGTCAACTTGGGTCTTTGGTTCACAGGAATTGGAAGAGCAGAGGAATGCAAAGAAACATGGCCAAATTAAAGTGAAACCATATGAAAGCGTGTATAGTTAGAATGTTATTCTGCCACTAATGCACTTGGTCTTGTTTTCATGCATAGGATTTTGAAAAGTAGGTCCAGGTGAATGTTTTGCTCCATTCCTTTCAACAAAATGCATGAATAATTGAATAGTAGAGTGCCATAGGAAAATTTCCTATTGCTATGTTTTTCCTTTGAACCACAATAGCCCTAATGGATCGACATGAATATAGAGTAATAAGTGATGCGACAAGTGTACAACCTCTTTGCCGTAGCCGTGTCGACCTCAACATCATTGGGTTGGTCGCTGAGGAAGTTGAGGCGGAGGTGACAGTCAGAGGTGTGGAGGAAGATCTGAGGAATCTGTAGACGGCGTCCAGGGCACTGCTCTGTTGTGATGGATGGTTTCGTCGTCGGAGCAGCTCCGGCGAGCCATAAGACGTCGAGGCTGAAGCAGTACAAGACATACATCATTAATCTCAAGTGGGATTCTAATAGCATCTCCAATAGATGATGTAAACTACATTACCAAAAAGTGATAGATGTAAAATTTACATCACCAAATAACACCTGACTACAACAGATGAGGTAAAAACTGTTGACTCTGAACTTAACTGTCGAAACTGAAATTTACTGTGGAATCTGAATGTTACTATTGAAACTGAACGCAATGGTAGCAGAGAGGCACTTCACAAGTAGTTTAGGGAGGGCCTGCAGTTCATCTTCCACCTGCACCCCTATAGGACCTTGAAGTATGTCTAGAGGGGGGGCTGATTAGACTACTTGACCAATAAAAACTTAACCTTTTCCCAATTTTATAGTTTGGCAGATTTTAGCTATTTTAGGACAAGTCAAGCAATCATCACACAATTCAAGCAAGCATGCAAAGAGTATATTGGCAGCGGAAATTAAAGCATGCAACTTGCAAGAAAGTAAAGGGAAGGGTTTAGAGGATTCAAACGCAATTGGAGACACGGATGTTTTTGGCGTGGTTCCGATAGGTGGTGCTATCGTACCTCCACGTTGATGGAGACTTCAACCCACGAAGGGTAACGGTTGCGCGAGTCCACGGAGGGCTCCACCCACGAAGGGTCCACGAAGCAGCAACCTTGTCTATCCCACCATGGCCGTCGCCCACGAAGGACTTGCCTCACTAGCGGTAGATCTTCACGAAGTAGGCGATCTCCTTGCCCTTACAAACTCCTTGGTTCAACTCCACAATCTTGTCGGAGGCTCCCAAGTGACACCTAGCCAATCTAGGAGACACCACTCTCCAAGAAGTAACAAATGGTGTGTTGATGATGAACTCCTTGCTCTTGTGCTTCAGATGATAGTCTCCCCAACACTCAACTCTCTCTCATAGGATTTGGATCTGGTGGAAAGAGGGTTTGAGTGGAAAGCAACTTGGGGAAGGCTAGAGATCAAGATTCATATGGTAGGAATGGAATATCTTGGCCTCAACACATGAGTAGGTGGTTCTCTCTCAGAACTGGTAAGTTGGAAGTGTAGGTACAGTCTGATGGCTCTCTCCACGAATGAAGAGGAGGTGGAGGGGTATATATAGCCTCCACACGAAATCTAACCGTTCCACACAATTTACCAAACTCGGTGAGACCAAATAGTTAAACTCGGTCTGACCGAATTAGTAAACCTAGTGACCGTTAGAGATTTTTGGTGGGACTGAGATGCATCTCGGTGAGACCAATATGGTTAGGGTTAGGGCATAACGTAATCTCGGTGAGACCGATTACACAAACTCGGTGAGACCGATTTTGGTTATTAGCTAACCAGAGAGTTGGTCAGGTAAACTTGGTGGGACCGATTTGCTCTTTTCAGTGAGACCGGAATGTTACAAAAAGGAAACAGAGAGTTTACATTGCAATCTCGATGGGACCGATCGCTCACTTCGGTTAGACCGAAACGTTACAAAGGGAAACAGAGAGATTGCAACCCCATCTCGGTGAGACCGAGATCCCTATCGGTAAGACCGATTCACTTAGGGTTTGTGGCAGTGGCTATGACTTTTGGAATCGGTGGCGCCGGATAGAAAGAATCGGTGTGACCAATTTTGGCTTTAGGTTTAGGTCATTTGTGGATGTGGGAAAGTAGTTGAGGGTTTTGGAGCATATTACTAAGCACATGAAGCAAAAGGCTCATTAAGCAACACCTCATCCGTTCTTGATAGTATTGGCTTTTCCTATAGACTCAATGTGATCTTGGATCACTAAAATGTAAAATGAAGAGTCTTGAGCTTTTGAGCTTGAGCCAATCCTTTGTCCTTAGTATTTTGAGGGTATTTTGAGGGATCCACTTTCATCATCCATGCCATGCCATTCATTGAGCTTTCCTGAAATAATAGTCTTGGAATAGCATTAGCTCAATGAGCTATATGTTGTTATGAATTACCAAAACCACCTAGGGATAGTTGCACTTTCAATCTCCCCCTTTTTGGTAATTGATGACAACATATCGATCAAAGCTTCGACAAATGATAATAAGATTTAAATAACATCATCGCTTTGAGAAGTATGTGATAAGCAAGAGCTCCCCCTAAATTTGTGCATAGTTTTAGATTTTCTTTGGACTGCAAATGCACAATGAATTAGGCTCATGGGTTACTCTTCCATGTCACATACATCTTGGTGGAGCGCTCAAAATAATAAACAATGAATACATGCACTCATCACCAAGCAAAGTGAGTGATCACATAAGATAGATAGGACAATATCATCAAACATGCATAAGTGTAGCTTATGATCAAACACATGATCATCAATGTCTCACAAACATAGTATCTCAACCAAAAGCAAACAAAGTTTGAAAAACCACCAAATAAAGCAAGATAGAACAAAAGCAACACTCTCTCTCTCGAAGCCTATGATCTATACATTTTTCTCCTCCTTTGGCAACAAGTTACCAAAAAGTTCATAGAAAATGCATAGTGCTAGATCGACTCTCAGGCTTGATCTTCAGGTGGTGGTGTAGAGATGGCTCCTTGGACGAAGACTTCAGTTGATGTAGATGGAGCTGGAGCTGATGAAGGTGCTGGAGCTGGTGGCACTAAGGTTGTAGCTGGTGCAGACGAAGTTGCTCTTGTGTCAGAAACTGGCACAACTGATGACCTCTAGGCTCTAGGCACTCTGGCAAACACATTGGTTGTTGTCTTGCCCTTCCTCTCCTGCATGTCATCTTGTAGTTCCTCCACTGCAGTCTGAATCTCAGTTACTTTCACATCTAAGTTATAGAACTTTTGTTCTATGATTCTCTCCAGGCTCTCCTCGTTTTGAGTTAGGGTGGCCAATCCCTTCTCAATCCTCAGAGTTGATGCTATTAAGTAACCTAGCTGCTCCTGCTTGTTCTTCATGAAATACTCAGATGCCTCCTCTTGAGTTGGCATCTTGGCATCCTTCTCCCTCTTTGCCTTCTCCTTCTTCTCCTGAGCTTGAACTGATTGTGGATCATCTTCATTCATGACAACCTCATTGTCCTCAAATTCTGGATAAAGTGGAAAGTGTTCCTTATCCAACTGATATTTTCCTGTGCCCATCTTTGAGTTTATTTGTTCTTTAATCTGAGGTGCATATCCACAGCTCCTCTTCTAATCTGCTGCAGTCCTCTTGATAGTTTCAATGATCAGGCTCATGACTTTAAACTTCTGTGGCACATCAAACACATGCAACATGTTGATGGCATGCCCTCTGATCATGTTATGGTCACGGACTTGGGCAACAAAGTGTGCCTCGAAATCCAATTTATGGTTGGCAACCCTGACAGCAGAAAGTGAACTGATCCAAACTTGTGAGTTGCTAATGCCTTGTTTGGAATTTCCTTGTACATGTGAGCCATTGAATTGTGATCCTTTTTCTTCTTGGCATAAATGTCTAGGTCATCCTCATTCTCCTCTGGGGCATTTATCAGCTTTGCCCACTCCTCAACAGTTGACTGGTACCTTGTACCTTCGGACATCCAAACAATTCTCCCATTTAGGTAAAAATGTGCCGTGGAGTAAAACTGCATGATAAGCTCATCATTCCAATTTGTGATCTTTTGCCCGACAAAATCTGCAACTCCACAAGAAATAAAGCTGTCTTGCACTCCAGGATAGTGCTCTTCATTCTCCTTCATGTAGGTCCAGTCGACCCACCTCATATCACACACAATGGGCTTCTTGTCCAACAAGATTGTCTCATAGAAGTCATGTTGTTCCTTTGTATGGAACCTGTAATCAACAACAGTTCTTCTCCTTGAAGCATATGGATCTTCCATTCTCCACAGTCTCAGCCTTGAATCCTTTCTGATTCTCATGTTCTCAGCCACAGGATGGGCATCATTGTGGTCTGGTATCTTTGGCTTGAGCTTCCTCAGAACTTGTCCTTCTTCATCTTCCTCATCAACCTCAGGCACTGGGGCCTTGTTCTTCTCAGCAGCTGGAATACTCCTAGTATTCCTCTTTGGTGCAGACTTGGCCTTGCAGGCAGCTTTGGGTGCTTCCTTGGGCTTAGATGTGGCAGCCCCTGATCTAATAGCATCACCCATAAGCTTTGGTGCCTTTGGTGCTGGTGCAGCAGGCTCTTCCTCTTCCATCATGGAAGCTTGCCCAACAACTCTTGCCATGGGCTTCTTGACCCTTTCCTTCCTCTTCTTGCTTTCAGCAACTGGCTCTTTGGGATCAGGATTTTTAGGTAGTTGTGTTGATGTTTTGGCCTTGGACATTGGTTGTCTTCCTGCAGGCCTTTTGATCTTCATGACCCTTTCCTTCTTGAGCACTTCTTTCTTGGAAGTTGCCTCATCTTCCTCAGCTTTGTAATCTTCATCCTCTGAATCTGAAGTTCTTTTCCTCCTTTGCCTAGTTGCAGCCTTAGGCAAATTGCTAGGAGTACTTCTGCTCCCTTCATCTGAAGTTGAGGGACTAGTGCCCTCACTCAAGTCTATCTGCTCTTCTGACATGTCCTGGCTATCACTTTGATCAGACATACTGCAAAATCTGACTGCTGACCCTGTGAAGAGTTTATAGATGAGATAGAAAAGATGAGCATCACAAAATGCAGAGGTTTTTGCAAAAGAATGACTCAAAATTTCAGATTTAGTTTCCCACAGAAAGCATTTCGGATCCACCGATTTTCAAACTCGGTGATACCGAAGCAGTTTTGTAACCTAAACTGATGATCTCGGTTGGACCGAGTTTCAGTTCGGTGGCACCGAGACTGCTAGGGTTTCACATAATCCTCAAATCGGTTGCACCGATTAGTAACTCTCGGTCATACCGAGAGTCACTAGTGCAATGGCATAAGCCAAATCGGTGAGACCGAGTTTTTCAACTCGGTGGGTCCGAGATAGTTTCGGCGGAAACCTAAACCTAAAAATTTGAATCTCATCTAATCTATGAACTACTTTGGCTGGATAGAAGAGTTGCAATCGTGGCAAGATTCAATATGAAAACAATGTGCTAGGAATCAGACGTGGATAGCACAAAGATCAAGTCCATACCCTAACTTGGCGGTGGACTTGCTACGGCGGCAACGGCGGGGACGAAATCCATTGACGGCGGCGAAGACCAGCGACAGGAGGCTGCTGCCGGCGAGGAGACAATCCGGAGACCACGATGGCAGAGCGAGCTGTTGCGCGGGCGAAGGGTTTCGGAGAAATTTCCAAAATTTTGCCTGTGGCTATATATAGCTCGACCCTGTCGGTGTGACCGAGTGGAACAACTCGGTGGCACCGAGATGCATAACTGTATTCAGTTACAGCAAATCGGTGAGACCGAAAAGTTCAAATCGGTTGCACCGAGATTGAAAACTCAGATCAACTTGATGATCTCGGTAGGAACGAAATGGTAGGATCGGTCAGACCGAGAATCACTAAGAGGTTTTGGAAGTTTAAGTCTATGACGAATCGGGGACTCCGAGTGCTCCTCACACAGAGTGGTTCGAATCTGACTTGATCAAATTTTGTGATGTAGCATGAATAGAGTTTGAGACGAGAAAAGCATAGATAGCTAAAGAAGGTTCTTAGGCATTCTTTTCCATCCACTTGGCACAAAGAAGAGAAACCAAACAAACAAAACAACAAGTGGATGTCCTTGAATGAGTAAAATATGCACCAACATGCTCACACAATAAAATGGCAATTGAAATATGTGGCAAAGCATGCGCAACCAATTCTAGCATCTATCAAGCAATTGGCGATGACTAGGTCATCTATATATGAGTATATTGACTTAGGAGTCAAATGAGAACATTTGATCATAGGTCATACTCATCGTTTAAGCTCAAGTGGGGTTACCACTTTTACATAATGCATTAATGTGTTCACACCATTAGAGTTGCTTTGACTCAATTCTTAGAGTTAAGCTCCCCCTAGATGTGAGATCCCCCTTTAGAGGGATGAACTAACCTTGGGTTTTGTCGATGATGACTTCATGTAGGTGTTGAAGATGTAGATGCTCAATGTTGATGTAGATCATTTGGAGCAATCCTTTGGAGTGAGTTGCACTCTCAATACCTACATGGGTTAGTCCCACAAGGAACAAACAAGAATATCCATAGACATAGAGTGATGCACACATAAGATGATGTCCATGAAAACATTTGGTTACCTTGTCCCTTGCCTTACCAACATGAGGGTTTGTGACTCCTTGAACTAGCGCAAGATGTGAAAGTTGATTGCACTTGTTCTTGCCAAAATGATATGAGTGAAGAATGTTGGCGGAGTCACCCTCAAGAACTCTCTAGTTCTTCTTCTTCGCGATCCACATCATCTTGATGGGAATCCTTGGAGTTGTAGTTGTACTTGATGAAGTAGAACTTGACGTAGTCTTGGGGACCCACTCGAACGAGGCTTTAGGTGCTTCTTCAAATGCATCAATCTCTTCTTGAAGCTTGTCCTTGCCTTTGTTCTTGTGGTCTTGTGGTGGAAGATCATCTTGAGCTTGTGTCCCCTTGAAGAAAGTAGGATCATACTTCTCTTGTTGAGTAACAAACTTTGTCTTGGGATATTTATCTTCTTTCCACTCAACTCCATTGGCGTTGAACTTTCGTTCAAAACCAACACCTTGATTCTTCCGTGCCTTCCTTGCTTGCGTACAATTTCCTCGAATTGCTTACTCCCGGCAAGGCTCTTGTAAACACCTTTCTCTATAATTCCCTTCAATAAACTATTTTCTTGCTCAAGTGTAACTTGGCCAAGAGAACCATTAGTGGAATCAAGAGAACTACTAGAAGCAACAACATTGGATTTGACATTATTATTGTTACTACTAGAGGAAGTTTCTTTCTGGTACTTGTTACTAGACTTAACTTGAGGCATGTAAGTAGATAAGAGTAAACGCTTGGCAATGTAAGAAGAACTTTTCTTGCGGAGATCATCATTGATTGCCTTTAAGAACTCATGCTCTTGCTCAAGATTGAGCTTTTCAAAGCGTAACTTCTCATGATCCCTTAAAAGTTCTCGATGATCTTCGAAGATAGTTTCATGAGATAACTTAAGATTTTTTAGTTCTTTAGTTAGAAGCTCAATTTTCTCCTTATCATTGTCATTCATTTGATTAGCATGATTAATTGACGTTTCATCATAGTATTCATCACTAGAGTTGTCAACAAGTAAATCATCATCACCTAGCAAGTCATCTTCATCACTATTGAAATCAACATACTCGGGATGTGTTACCTTTGGACCTTTGGCCATGAAGCATCTTCCAATTCCTTCATTTGGTGAATCAAATATGTCGTAGGAGTTGGTTGACACAAGTGCTAGACCAGCAACACCTTCATCTTCAGTATGTTCAGAGTCGGAGTGATAGCTTCTCTCGGAGTGATTGTCGGAGTCGGAGCCGGAAACCCATTCACCAACATGAGCTTGATATCTTCGTTTTGTGTAGCTCCTTGATGACTTGTCCTTCCTTTCCGAATCCTTGCTTCTCCGTGAGGGTCTTCGTTCATAACGACCATCTCTACTCCTCCTCTCTCTCGGTGGTGATTCTTCTCTTTTGCTTCTTCTTTTTGGAGAATCTTCTATTCTTTTGTAGGGTGCCGTACACTCATTGGAGTAGTGTCCGGGTCTCCCACAATTGTAGCAATTGCGCTCTCGACTAGAAGATCTTTTGTCATTGTAAGACCTTGACTTGGAGCTTCTTTCTTTGCTTCTACTTTTGTAGAACTTGTTGAAGTTCTTCACCATTAAGCTCAATTCTTCATTGAAGGTTGGTTTCTCACTTGATGGTGTGGGGGCTTCACTTGAGGCTTTGTAAGCACCACTTGACTTGTTGTAAAGTTCCTCCTTGTCCTTGAGTGACATCTCATGAGCAACAATCCTTCCAATGACTTCCGTTGGCTTGAGATCTTTGTAGTTTGGCATCATTTGGATCAATGTGCACACGGTATCATACTTTCCATCCAATGCTCTTAGGATCTTCTTGATGATGAATTTGTCGGTCATCTCTTCACTCCCTAAGCCGGCAATCTCATTTGTGATAAGAGCAAGCCTAGAGTACATTTCAGCGACACCTTCACCATCCTTCATTTTGAACTTGTCAAGCTGACTTTGGAGCACATCCAACTTGGATTCCTTGACGGATTCGGTACCTTCGTGCATATCAATCAAAGTATCCCAAATTTCCTTTGCATTCTCAAGATGGCTGATTTTGTTGAATTCTTCGGGGCACAATCCGTTGAAGATGATGTCACATGCTTGAGCGTTGTATTGCAACATCTTCAATTCTTCCCATTAGCTTCACGGTTCGGTTCTCTCCCATCGAAGAATTCACCTTGCAAGCCAATAAAAATAATTGCCCAAACGGCGGGGTTATGTCCAAGAATATGCATTTTCATCTTATGCTTCCAACTAGCAAAATTAGTACCATCAAAGTAAGGACCTCTACGGTGATAATTTCCCTCACTAGACGCCATACTCTCCTAGGTTGTGAAACCAAGGCTATGACCACCAAAAGCTATGGAAATCAAAGCAAATGGAGACCAAAGCTCTGATACCACTTGTAGGACCTTGAAGTATGTCTAGACGGGGGGGGGGGGGGGGGGAGGGTGATTAGACTACTTGACCAATAAAAACTTAACCTTTTCCCAATTTTATAGTTTGGCAGATTTTAGCTATTTTAGGACAAGTCAAGCAATCATCACACAATTCAAGCAAGCATGCAAAGAGTATATTGGCAGCGGAAATTAAAGCATACAACTTGCAAGAAAGTAAAGGGAAGGGTTTAGAGGATTCAAACGCAATTGGAGACACGGATGTTTTTGGCGTGGTTCCGATAGGTGGTGCTATCGTACCTCCACGTTGATGGAGACTTCAACCCACGAAGGGTAACGGTTGCGCGAGTCCACGGAGGGCTCCACCCACGAAGGGTCCACGAGTAGCAACCTTGTCTATCCCACCATGGCCGTCGCCCACGAAGGACTTGCCTCACTAGCGGTAGATCTTCACAGTAGGCGATCTCCTTGCCCTTACAAACTCCTTGGTTCAACTCCACAATCTTGTCGGAGGCTCTCAAGTGACACCTAGCCAATCTAGGAGACACCACTCTCCAAGAAGTAACAAATGGTGTGTTGATGATGAACTCCTTGCTCTTGTGCTTCAAATGATAGTCTCCCCAACCCTCAACTCTCTCTCATAGGATTTGGATCTGGTGGAAAGAGGGTTTGAGTGGAAAGCAACTTGGGGAAGGCTAGAGATCAAGATTCATATGGTAGGAATGGAATATCTTGGCCTCAACACATGAGTAGGTGGTTCTCTCTCAGAACTGGTAAGTTGGAAGTGTAGGTTCAGTCTGATGGCTCTCTCGACGAATGAAGAGGAGGTGGAGGGGTATATATAGCCTCCACACGAAATCTAACCGTTACACACAATTTACCAAACTCGGTGAGACCGAATAGTTAAACTCGGTCGGACCGAATTAGTAAACCTAGTGACCGTTAGAGATTTTCGGTGGGGCTGAAATGCATCTCGGTGAGACCGATATGGTTAGGGTTAGGGCATAACGTAATCTCGGTGAGACCGATTACACAAACTTGGTGAGACCGATTTTGGTAATTAGCTAACCAGAGAGTTGGTCAGGTAAACTCGGTGGGACCGATTTGCTCTTTTCGGTGAGACCGAAATGTTACAAAAAGGAAACAGAGAGTTTACATTGCAATCTCGGTGGGACCGATCGCTCACTTCGGTTAGACCGAAACGTTACGAAGGGAAACAGAGAGATTGCAACCCCATCTCGGTGAGACCGAGATCCCTATCGGTAAGACCGATTTGCTTAGGGTTTGTGGCAGTGGCTATGACTTTTGGAATCGGTGGCGCTGGATAGAAAGAATCGGTGTGACCAATTTTGGCTTTAGGTTTAGGTCATTTATGGATGTGGGAAAGTATTTGAGGGTTTTGGAGCATATCACTAAGCACATGAAGCAAAAGGCTCATTAAGAAACACCTCATCCATTCTTGATAGTATTGGCTTTTCCTATAGACTCAATGTGATTTTGGATCGCTAAAATGTAAAATGAAGAGTCTTGAGCTTTTGAGCTTGAGCCAATCCTTTGTCCTTAGTATTTTGAGGGTATTTTGAGGGATCCACTTTCATCATCCATGCCACGCCATTCATTGAGCTTTCCTGAAATAATAGTCTTGGAATAGCATTAGCTCAATGAGCTATATGTTGTTATGAATTACCAAAACCACCTAGGGATAGTTGCACTTTCAACCCCCCTGAGCCGCCAGCCACCACCGGCCTCGTCATGTCGGGCGGCGCTGAGCGCCGCCTGCCGCCTCAAACAACTCCACTGCCGGTCCGCCGCCGCCTCGGCCTGCCCTCTAGGCCCCCGCGCGCCGAGCTTTTTCTTTGGCGATCCCCACGCCACCGCCCCACCACCGCGTCCCCCACTGCCGGCGACCACCGCCCCCACCCCGAACCCTAAGATAGATAGTGGGGTATGAAAGTGCTAGTTATCGACTAGAGGGGGGTGAATAGGCGATTTTTATGAAAGTCTTCAAAACATGAGAGTTTCGAAGACAAACAGTAGAAATGAACCTATTGATAGGCAGCAGAAGGTAGCCTACACTAAGCAAGCCATAGTCAAGTATTCAATGAAGTGAAAGCATGAAGACTAACAACAGCTAGGTAGTAAAGATCAGGATGGAAGATAGTATGAAGCCAAACAACAATAGTAGTCACACAGTGAAGTCAAACAGGTGATGCAAACAGGCAATGACTTCACAAAGAAAAATTGTAAATAAAGAGAGGGAGAGGATAGAACCAGTCACTTGGTGAGGACAAGGATTTGTTGGACCAGTTCCACTTGATGGGACAACTGTACGTTTGGTTAGGGAGGCTGAGATTCTACCTTATTCCCCTTGAGCTAAGGGCACCCAGTCCTCGCCCAATCACTCTGGTAAGTATTCAAGGTAGACTTCCAAACCTTCACCGACTTCGTTCACCGGCGATCCACAATGACTCTTGGATGCTCAGAACGCGACGCCTAACCGACTGGAGGATTCACAGTCCTCAAGTGTAATAAGTCTTCAGGTCACGCGGACAGAAAGACTCCAGTGATGCCTAACACTCTTTGGCTCTAGGTGTTTGGGCTTTGTCCTCACAAGGATTTCTCTCTCTCTCAAAAGCTTCGGAGGTGGGTTGCTCTCAAACGACAAAAGTCGTGCACTAACTCTGAGCAGCCACCAATTTATGGTGTAGGGGGTGGGCTATTTATAGCCACTAGGCAACCCGACCTGATTTGTCCGAAATGACCCTGGGCCACTGAGGAACTGACACGTGTTCCAACGGTCAGATCTCAAACATACGCGGCAGCTTGACTTGGGCTACAGGTAAAGTTAACTCATCCTGCTCTGGATAAGATTTGCTCTCATTGTCTTCGCTCGAAGACATAAGAATTGGTTGAGCATCACTTCAGTCACTCTAACTTTGTTCACTGGGACCCCACTTAACAGTACGGTGGTTCCTATGACTCAACACAGAAGAAAAGGAAACAACGAAACAACTAAGTGTTCGCCCTCCATAGTCTTCATACGATGTCTTCTCATGTCATAGTCTTCAATGTGAATATCTTCACATACCACCATTATCTTCAATGTCTTCATACATTTTTAGGGGTCATCTCCGGTAGGTAAACCGAATCAATGAGGGACTACTACCTGTGTTATCCTGCAATTCTCACAAACACATTAGTCCCTCAACCAGGTTTGTCGTCAATACTCCAAAACCAACTAGGGGTGGCACTATATGCACTTACAATCTCACGCTTTTTGGTGATTGATGATAAACTGGTTGAAGTTTTCAACGGGGATAAAAGTATGTGAAATTGTAAAGGATAAAGGTATTGTCTTCATAAGTAGCAACAGGCTCCCCCTGAAGATGTGCATATAAGTAATTTGCTTTTAGAATGCAAATGCACATGGCAGGTTGTACTGGTGGAGATCCTTTTCAACTTATGAAGACAATTCATCATGCATGATATGATATAACGAAGATAATGACATGAAAAATGAAAAATGGACGTCTGCAATATGACTTAGTGCGGGATTTATCATTGCACATGCGGAATTTATCATCGCAACATAGAAAAGCAGAAAACGTAGCAGACGACCATCAAGTTGAAGTGTTACAACTCAAAGAACCAAATGTATCAAAAGCGAGAGTTGTAAACACTAGGCAAAATATAAAGCAACTGCCCATATGGACCCACTTGAAGACTATCAACTCATATGCTTCTCCCCCTTTTGTCAGTAAGGACCAAAAAGGTTTGAAGACATAGAGCCTCTACTCGTTCCTAGAAGGAGTAGGAGAAGCTGCAGGGTCGGCGTCGGGGTTTGGCGGTGCAGAAGAACTTGGTGCAGTGTCGATAGCAATCATGTTCAAGTCACAAAGCATTGAGACAGACATTAAGTTGAAACCAAGGTATTCAACAAGCATCACTTTATCCATGTGCTGATCCTTTGATATTGCAACTCTACCTAGACCCAATACCTTGCTTTTACCAGTGTCAGCAAATGTGATGTGACTCTTGTCAGATGGACGTAAAGTTGAGTCCATGAGAAGACTTCGATCACCAGTCATAAGATTAGTGCATCCGCTATCCATAATCCATTCTGAAGCATGAGGTGCCATACCCTACAGTACAATTAGGGGGATAGGCTTCACCAAGAGTATTGTGAAGCATAAACATTTGACGCACAAGAGGATTATCAAAGCTCAGAACAAGATTAGGACTGATAGGATGATTGGCAAGCGGTTCAGGAACAAAATACATAGTGAGACCATTTGGGCATTTGATCTTGCGCCCTACAAGATGTTTTAGGTGCCCAGCAATAGCATCAGACGCCTTTGATTTCTGGCTGGAGACGTTTCCCTGCAAAATAAAGTTAATTCTTCTTGGCCACCCACATCTTCAGGGGTGGCTTAGAAGCAATGAGTCTAAGTGGAGCATCTAAGAACTTCGGCTTTGAAGCCCTAGCAAATAGCCTTGCAGGAGGTGAATAGTACTCATATGAATAAGCAGAAAAGTTCTTAGTTTTATGAACATAGCTGTTTGAAGAAACACACTCATATTCATAAGTCTGAGTATGATTTCCCTGCAAAACATTGGCGTTAGGGTGACTCAGGTGAGTCATCTGTCTGTATGAAGCCTTTGGACCATATGAAGCCTTTGGTCTGGGATTTGTCTTCTTCCTAGGCGGTGTCATGATGACATTCAGAGTAAGATTCTCAAGACATCTTTTGGGAACCCAGGTTTTCTTCATAGGTGGCCCATTCCTGCAGTTAATACCGATATACCTGGCAAAAAATTCACCATTCTGATTCTTAAACAGTTTATAGTTTGCATCAAAGGATTCATCAATGATAATAGGGTTAGCACAAGTGAAGCCAGATAAGGTGGATGGATCCACTTAAGGTCCCTTTGCAGTAACCCATGTGGTTTTGGGGTACTGCTCAGGCTTCCAGTATGAGCCATCAACATTCATTTTCCTCTCGAACCCAATACCCTCTTTCCTAGGGTTTTGGTTTAGAATCTGCTTTTTGAGGACATCGCACAGTGTCTGATGCCCTTTGAGACTTTTGTACATCCCTGTTTCAAGCAATGTCTTCAACCTAGCATTTTCATCAGCAATAGTAGTGGTATCCTCGATAGAGGGGTTAGTTACCACATCAACAGTTGAAGATATTGCAATAGTAGCAGTAGTAAAACATTCAGCAGCAGAAGTAGCGTTATCATGCTCAAGGCATTTTAGACATGGTGGTTCAAATCCTTCCCGAGCGGGACTGATCTGTTGAGCGTGAAGTGACTCATTCTCTTTTTGAAGATCTTCATGAGCCACTCTCAATTTCTCAAGCTCTTGCTTCCTTTGAAGATAATCATAGGAATGCTTTTCATGAGTGGTTGAGAGTGTTTCATGACGACTTTCAAGTTCCTGGTACTTAACATGAAGATTTTTTATGTCTTCAATTAAGGACTGAGAACGGGTCATTTCCGCGTCCAACAGGTCATCGCTTTTTTCTAACAGTTTTTGTTCCATACCTTTCTGTTGTTCAGTTGTAATTTTAGCAAGTGTTTTGTAGCTGGGTTTGGATTCACAATCAGAGTCATCTTCACTTGATGTTTGAAAGTAAGCATCGCGTGATTTTACCTTGGCACCTCGTGCCATGAAGCAGTATGTGGGAGCAGAGTCATCCTTGTCATTAGCATCGGCGTTGGTGATGGGGCCATTGTCTTCAGTGTTGAAGATGGACTTGGCAACGTAGGCTGTAGCTAGAGCCAGACTTGCAACTCCAGGATCGTACTCCTCCTCAGACTCCACCTCTGCCTCCTCAGAAGCAGACTCCTCCTCTGAATCCATCTCCTTGCCAACAAAAGCACGAGCCTTGCCAGATGAGCTCTTCTTATGTTATGAAGACTTGGACGAGGACTTGGAAGAAGACTTTGAGGATTTTTTCTTCTTCTTGTCATTGGAATCATATTCCTTGCTCTTCTTTTTCTTCTTGTCCTCATTGTCCAACTGTGGACACTCAGAGATGTAGTGTCCAGGTTTCTTGCACTTGTGGCATGTTCTCTTCTTGTAGTCATGAGTGGAAGCTTCATCATTTCTTGAGCTGGATCGTGAAGACTTTTTGAAGCCCTTCTTCTTAGTGAACTTCTGGAACTTCTTCACAAGCATAGCAAGTTCCTTTCCAATGTCTTCAGGATCACTAGAACTGCAGTCAGATTCTTCTCCAGATGAGGAAACATCTTTTGCCTTCAAAGCGCGAGTTCGGCCATAGTTGGGACCATAGATATCTCTTTTCTCAGACAGCTAGAACTCATGTGTGTTGAGCCTCTCAAGTATGTCAGACGGATCGAGTGTCTTGAAGTGAGGGTGTTCTTGTATCATCAGGGCAAGGGTACCGAACGAGCTGTCAAGTGATCTCAGCAGTGTCTTGACGATTTCATGCTTGGTGATCTCAGTGGCACTAAGAGCACGAAGCTCATTTGTGATGTCAGTGAGGCGATCAAACATGAGCTCGATATTCTCATTGTCGTTTTTCTTGAAGCGGTTGAATAGGTTGCGAAGTACACTGATCCTTTGATCTCTCTGGGTTGAGACGCCTTCGTTGACCTTGGGGAGCCAGCCCCAGACTAGCTTCGACGTTTCCAGAGCACTCACACGACCATACTGTCCTTTTGTCAGATGACCACAGATGATGTTCTTGGCTGTAGAATCCAGTTGAATGAAATTCTTGACATCAGCAGGGGTGACACCTTCACCAGTCTTGGGAACACCATTTTTGACGACATACCAGAGGTCGACATCAATGGCTTCAAGATGCATGCGCATCTTATTCTTCCAGTAGGGGTATTCAGTTCCATTGAAGACGGGGCACGCAGCGGAGACTTTGATTATCCCTGCAGTCGACATAGCTAAAACTCCAGGTGGTTAAACCGAATCACAGAGAACAAGGGAGTACCTGCTCTTGTCGGCGTTCTAGGAACGGGGGTACCCAGACTTGCCTGCCTGCGGCCGGCGGCGTGGGTCAAGGGGTGGCCCAGCATGACCCATCTTCATCAGCACAAGCTCAAGACCCTCACGGGGCGGACGATAGGAAGCTTCCTCAGGCACGGCCTCGTCAGGCTGGCTCGCGAGGAGGCTGAGAGATCAAGGCCGGGTACCTCACGAGGTGCCCATGATGCAAGCCATGACGACCAAGGGCGCCAGGCGGGCGCCAGCCCGCACAGTTTCCTCATTTCCTCTTTGGTGCAAAGGAGGCAAGCGCAGGCGAGAGCATCAAGCAAAGGCAGCCGTCTCGGTGCAACAAGACCAAGACTGTCGCAACGGCAGGAAGGAGGTCATCGTGGAGCCCAAGCCGACGTCACCAACAGAGCCTTTGACAGGCAAGGACCAACTTTAGTCAGGATAAATGTACTAGATGTTCCCCTTCAAAATGGCCAATTGTTGGCGCCCTTCCCGCTCAATATTTGGGAAGAGGCCCAGGGCCTTTGCCTATAAGTAGGACTAGCCACCACAGTAGAGAGAAGAGGTTTGGATCCACAAGAGAGCGGGATCCAGAGGCCGGAAAAGGACCCGGACATCCCACCACATCTCACCTCATCTTAGCTTGATCCAATCTGATCGAGAGCCTAGCCACAAGAACACCTCACCCTCGCGAGGCTGTTCTTTCTTGTATTGTTCATCATCAGCCCAAGAGGCAATCCACCACACCACACACTAGAGTAGGGTGTTACACCACAATGGTGGCCCAAACCAGTATAAACCTTGTGTCTCTTGTGTTGTTCCTTTGGTAGTTTTAGATCCTAGCGAGGCGACGAGGTGCAGGTAGGTAGGGGGTGAGATCTCCACGTGCACCCCAGAGTTCGAACCTAGAGGGTCTGCCGGAACCCGAAATCCGACAGCTCTGATACCAATTGAAAGTGCTAGTTATCGACTAGAGGGAGGGTGAATAGGCGATTTTTATGAAAGTCTTCAAAACATGAGAGTTTCGAAGACAAACAATAGAAATGAACCTATTGATATGCTGCGGAAGGTAGACTACACTAAGCAAGCCATAGTCAAGTATTCAATGAAGTGAAAGCATGAAGACTAACAACAGCTAGGTAGTAAAGATCAGGATGGAAGATAGTATGAAGCCAAACAACAATAGTAGTCACACAGTGAAGTCAAACAGGTGATGCAAATAGGCAATGACTTCACGAAGACAAATTGTAAATAAAGAGAGGGAGAGGATAGAACCAGTCACTTGGTGAGGACAAGGATTTGTTGTGACAACTATACGTCTGGTTAGGGAGGCTGAGATTTAACTCAGAAGACCGTGTCTTCACCTTATTCCCCTTGAGCTAAGGACACCCAGTCCTCGCCCAATCACTCTGGTAAGTCTTCAAGGTAGACTTCCAAACCTTCACAGACTTCGTTCACCGGTGATCCACAATGACTCTTGGATGCTCAGAACGCGATGCCTAACCGGTTGGAGGATTCACAGTCCTCAAGTGTAATAAGTCTTAAGGTCACGCGGACAGAAAGACTTCAGTGATGCCTAACACTCTTTGGCTCTGGGTGTTTGGGCTTTGTCCTCGCAAGGATTTCTCTCTCTCAAAAGCTTCGGAGGTGGGTTGCTCTCAAACGACAAAAGTCGTGCACTAACTCTGAGCAGCCACCAATTTATGGTGTAGGGGGTGGGCTATTTATAGCCACTAGGCAACCCGACCTGATTTGTCCGAAATGACCCTGGGTCACTAAGGAACTGACACGTGTTCCAACGGTCAGAGTTCAAACACACCTGGCAGCTTGACTTGGGCTACAAGTAAAGCTGACTCATCCAGCTCTGGATAAGATTTGCTCTCATTGTCTTCGTCAAGACATAGGATTTGGTTGAGCATCACTTGACCACTCGACTTTGTTCATCGGGACCCCACTTAACAATGACGGTGGTTCCTATGAGTCAACACAGAAGAAAAGGAAACAACGAAACAACTAAGTCTTCGCGCTCCATAGTCTTCACACGATGTCTTCTCATGTCATAGTCTTCAATGTGAGTATCTTCACATACCTCCATTATCTTCAATGTCTTCATACATTTTTAGGGGTCATCTCCGGTAGGTAAACCGAATCAATGAGGGACTACTACTGTAACATCCCAAAATTCTAAATTTTGGAATGTTATAATAAATAGATAGATTTGATTGATTGTTTTATTGTTGTGTGATTGATTGACTGAAATTGAGTGAAATTCGAAACTTTTTGAAAGTTAAATGAGAGGGAATGAAATGACTTTCCCAAACTTTCACCTTTGCTTTCTGATCTCCGTGAATTCAAATACTTTTCTTCACAAAACCCTGGAGAGAAGATGACATGACTTCTTCCGTTTATTTAAATGACAAGGGGTGTTGAAAATATTTGAATTTCATTTGGAAATATTTTAAAATTCAGAAACTTCAAGCAACTCAATGATTTTCATGAGAGAAGATAAAATGACTTCTTCAAAACATATGAAATATGAGTTGGGAGTTTAAAGAGGATCAAATTTAAAGTCTTTTTGGAAATTATTTTCAATTTGGAGTATTTGGGTTTTATTCAAATTAATTTTCTCCAAAATTAAAATATATGGAAAATAGGATAACATGATTCCCTACAGTAGAAAATTGGAGATAAATAAATTTGAAATCATTTTGGTATTTTTAAATGATTTTGTGAGGTTTTATTGCAACAGTAGCACTCTTTGCTTTATTTGAATTTTTGTGTATATTATTTGAAGCTATAAAAATGTTCGTGTTGTAGACAAAAAGTTTGTGAATTTTTTTAATATATAATATGCCTATATAGAAATATATTTTTTCTTTATTCAGGTTATCCTTCTGTTTCTATTTTAGAAAAAAAATCTGTACGTGCGACCCATAATTAGCTGTCGCCTACGTGCGCAGCATAGTGGCATCGGGCGCCTCATCATTTTATTTTATTTTTCTTTTCTCCTACATGGGCCAGGCCCATCCAGCCTCTTCTCTATTTGACCGAATTTTGTTTTAAAAAAAACTGCAGCTGCGCGGCTGGCTGATCCGCCTTACGCGTTTAGGCCCATGCGACGCGCCTTCTGTTTCGTTTTCTTTTCATTACGTATATGTTTAGTCCCACATTGCCTAGCCTTTGACCCATAAACCTCTTTTCTACCTATAAATATAGACCCATATAGCCTCCAAAAATCATCCGATTCGGGTTAAATCGATATTTTGGTTTGACTAGATTTCTTAAAGAAAAATATTTTTCTCCTCTCCGACGCGACTTCCGGAAATTGTCTCCTCTCTCCAAAGTCATTTTTTTCTCTGCCTTATAAAGTATCTTTCTTCATATTTTTTCTTTTTATACTTCTGTAGTTTATTATTTTCTAGACTAATACGGTAGAATAATTAGATTACCAATTAGTCTCTGTATTTATACATTAGACCTAAAATTCTTTTAGCCGTAGCTATTTTTCTTCCGTAAAACAGCTTGGCCCTGATTTTTTAAATAGCCATAACTTTTTACTCGTTCATCCAAATTACATGAAACCAATGCCCAATTCTTCGTTACGATCTCCTCTATCAATTAATCCAACTCAAACATGTTTTTGAAAGTTTAAAATTTGAATTAGATCGGATTTGAATTTGAACTTCGTTTGATCATAACTTGAGTTTTATAACTCCGATTTAGTTGATTCTTTTTGCAAATTAAAGCTCTTGACCTAAACTTTCTGATAAGGCCAAATTCACTAAATGTTGGTACTGTTAGAAATTGTTTTCTGTTGCAAGATTTATGTGCTTCGTTTTGAAGTTTTCTGAATTGTTTTCTTCGTTCTTTTCGATCTTTTGAGTGAGTGCTTATGTATGAAATTGCTTGCTTACGATAGATTGACCGGAGTGTGACGAGTAGAACTAGCAGTAGTTATGAGTCTGAATCATCTTCATCAACAGTACAGGCAAGTTCACACTTTGATCATATCCCTTTCATACCCAGTTTTTATGCATTAGTCCACCCTCAAACATTGCATGGTTAGGATTTGATAACATGTGGGTATTGGGAAGTAGTTGATGAGGTAGGAACCTATTGCCTTGCATTCAAACCTTGGGAGTTACTTTTATGTTATGCTCATATTGCTATGCTATGCTCGTAGACATGGATTGGTTGAGTGTATTCATGACAGGTGTGAGAGCTATCATTAATGGTTAACTTAAGGTGGCTACTTTAATACACATCTGGGTGGATTGGTTGGGGCACCCTGGAGCACCCAGTGGTTCCAGGAGAACCCAGTGCTTGCCCAAGGGGATCCCGGAGGACCCGTGTGATCACCCTATGGAATGCCACCCAGGCTCAAAGGGATCATAAGATTATTCATGCTAGAAACTTCTGTGTGCAGCCACAAGCTATTATGGGCTCTAGCATAGTTGAGTAAGTTGTGTTAAGCTCTTGAAGAGGTAGACTAGCAGGTAGTGGGTTGTAGGTGGTATAGTCTACCAGGAGTAGAGAGTTAGTGCTTCTGAAAGACTGTGTCTCGGTCATCCGTTTCTCAAACACAAGTTAGTGCGAGAAATCCAACGGAGGAGATCGAGTCTTGTGGGGAAAAGTGCACAAACCTCTGCAGAGTGTACAAACTAATCATGATTAGCCGTGTCCCCGGTTATGGACAACTTGAGTATCTGGTTCTTGGATTATCATATTGATCTCATCACTCTACCTAATTAATTTGTTGGGTTGATGATTATTAATTTGAGATTGAGTTGGAGGAACATTCTCAATGTTTTCAACAAACTTTGTAGTTAAATAAAATATATTCCTTTGAAGTAGGGAAAAATTGGCTTTTCGCAAAAAATTTATAACCATAGAGCCTCCACCAGCCATATATGCATGTAGTGATAGTTATTTATTCATCATTATCCTATGGTGTGAAATTGCCAGTACATTCAATGTACTGACCCTTTGTGGCTGCAACGTATCATGTTGCAGGATTCTTACGACGAGTAAGTGATACGTTAGGGTTACGATTTCTACACTCAACTTTGCCGTTGGTGTTGATGGGAATCCACAACCTTTGTTGCTTCCGCTATTTGGATTGAGGTAATAGTATTCACGTTACTTTATACATGTGATTTACCTCTGTTATAAATCCTCGAGTACTGTATGTGTCAGCATACCGATCCAGGGATGACACTTAAGCACAGAGACTTGACCGTCTGAGGTCGGGTCGCTACAAGATGGTATCAGAGCAGATGTTGACTGTAGGACGTGACCCCTAGAAACTGGCAAGCCCATAGGAAAGATTTTCTCTACAAACTTCATTTTCAAAGGATCTTTTACCTCTCTTCTTTTTTGAGCTTTATCAAAATATTCCCTTTTAGTGAGACTATCCCCCTTTCCCCATTTGACCACGAAGATTCGACTAATGAGACCACTCCAAGAAGGACAAGATATCGGACAACCAAGACCAGTTCGGAATGAAGATGACTTTACCGTGCATTATAATAATGGAAACTACAACGGTTGAAGACTCCGAAGACTAGGAGAATTTGAAGTCTATGAAGAATTCCCAGATTGGTATGACCTAGGAAGGCTACCCTTATGGAACTTGGCAGACTATGGAAGTTGTCAATACCCGAGAATCAAGATGTATCGGAGAAAGACCGGAGCATGGAGAGTTAAAAACTCAAAGTCCTGTCAAGGAAAACCCTAAGGCAGGAGATATCAACTATGGATAGATAGCTCATGGAAATAACAAGAGCATAAACACGGCTATCCAAGATCTTATCGCCCGCTTATGCTATTGTCACCGTGCTGAGTTAAGCATGCATATGCATGGAAGGATTGGATGGTAGAAGGCTGATGGAGCACCTATCAGCAAGATGAAGTTTTAACCATAGCCGATGTATCACCAGGATCTGGAGTGTTACATCAAGAAGTTAAGATGGACCTACAAGAAGCAGTATTTGATAAGGAAGCGTTTCGTGAAGAACTCAGGACCCAGAAGCTGAAAGTAGACAAGCTAGAGGAGCAAAACCTTGAGACATCAAAGATTTGTCAGGAACTGAAGGACAATAGGATCATAGTTCATGTCGAGGTTGATGAAACCCAGAAGTCTGGAACGCAACTCCAGAAATATTAAAGGACGTCACGATAGACTTTGCGACAACAAAGATGATCTGGAAAAAGAACTTGAGAAGGTCAAGCACGATCGGAAGAAGCTATTGGAGGCATGAACAAGACTTGAAGATATTGGCGACATTGAAGATTTATTGACCTTTAGAAGACCAAACCCCGTTATATACCTACGTTAGATGCGACGATTGTGAGCTGTCATTTGTGATGTTTTTTCGACAACCATAATAAAATCTGTCTTTTCAAAACTATTGTTTGCATTGTGTGCATCCCTCTCTATCTCTCTTATCCCACCCCAAAACCCATGAACCCAATAGAGGATGAATGGAGATGAGCTTATATTTTTTGGACCGATGAGTTAATTGGAGACAGACCAATGTATTTAGAACATGGAGGATCACGTGAAGAATAACACTATAGCCGGAAAGGATATGACCCAGCATACTCTTCGATGCTTTGAAAGAGGTGCTACTACTTGGTGGAGGATGTACCAAACCATTAATGGATGTCAAGGAGTAACCACTTGGGAAGAATTTAAGTTGACTCTACAAAGATCTCGTCTTGTGTCCCAAAAGTTGAGGCCTTATGGAAAGGATATGAAGAAACCTTGTGCGTACAAGCTTTGTGGAGAAATAGGACACAACCATAAAGAAAACAAGGACGAATATCCTCATAAGCGGAGGATTACCAAAGGAGTTAGCCGAGGATCTCAGGGAACTTCGGTTGGAGATTATTCCCAAAGGTTTTGTTGCAGCAATGGTAGTTCAGTCTACATTGTTGGGAAAGATCCGTGAAGCTCAGAAGGTTGACAAAGAGATTGCTGAGGTAAAAGAGAGGATGAGCACGACACCTTACGGTTCGAGGACCGTGTATATGTGCCCAATAATGCAAAGATCAGGAAGTTAAATACTTCGGGAGGCTCATGACTCACCATACTCGATTCGCCCTGGAAACACCAAGATGTATTTGGATTTGAAGGAGCATTTATGGTGGACTGGTATGAAGAAGGATATTGCGGAGTATGTAGTCGTAGGTGATGTATGCCAGAGAGAGTAAAAGCAGAGCATCAGAAGCCAGCAGGATTACTACAGCCTATGCCGATACCGAATGGAAGTGGGATAAGCTTGGCATGGATTTCATTACGGTTTCCCGTAACCCGGTCGGGATATGATTCTATCTGGGTAGTAGTTGATTCGCTGACCAAAGTGGCTCACTTTATCCCAGTGAAAACCACCTATACAAGTGTGAAGTTGGCCAAGATATATTTGACCAGGATCGTAGGTCTGCATGGAGTTCCGAGGACCATCATATCAGATAGAGGAACACAGTTTACCTCAAAGTTTTGGAATCAGCTGCACCAGACTTTGGGTACTAGGCTAGAGTTCAGTACAGCCTTTCATCCGCAGATAGATGGATAGACCGAGAGAGTCAATTAGATTCTAGAGGACATGTTGAGAGCGTGTGCGCTAGCTTATGGATCTAGTAGGGATGATAATCTACCTTACGCGGAGTTCTCATACAACAACAGTTACCAAGCCAGTTTGAAGATGGCCCCTTTTGAAGCTTTGTATGGGAGTAGGAGCCATACACCGTTGATGTGCGATGAAGTTGGAGACCGTCAGTTGTTTGGACCAAATGTGATCAAGGAGTCAGAAGAGAATGTTAAGTTGATTCAAGATAGACTGAAGGTAGATTAGTCCAGGCAGAAGAGTTATGCAGACTCAAAAATGCAAGGAGGTAGTCTATGAAATTGGAGACAGAGCATGTCTTCGTGTGTCCCCTCTGCGAGGAGTTAAACGATTTGGAGTTAAGGGAAAGTTAGCCCTGAGATTTGTAGGACCATACCGAGTTTTGGAGCGTATGGGAGAAGTGGCCAACAAGTTGGAGTCACCCGAAGGACTGTCAGGAGTTCATGATGTGTTTCACATTTCCCAGTTGAAGAAGTGCCATGCAGAGATGGCCAATATTTCCTTGTAAGGACGCTTGACCCTGGAAAGGATAATGATGTTCCACGAAGTGGAGTATGGACTTCATAAGTATAAGTTTTTATCTCAGTATGTGGGATATCCCACGAGGATGAACAGATGAATTACTATTGGATATAAAGGAGGTATGATGTTGTAAATATGGATCAATGGAAATTCCATGATGAGCCTGAGTAATCATGTCCTAGTTTGGTGCCAATAGAAGAAAGGAAGACAGTACGATTGGATGGATTTAAGAATACTAGGAAGTTGGAAGTTGGAATAATGATCAGTTGCCCGATGATAAGTTCAAGGACTAAAAGTGATGAGATGGGCCATAACCCATAGGCCCCAGGACCTGCCAAGAAGCAAGCACATTCTTGCTGAAGGAAAAACCCTGGTAGAAGTTACGATTTTATCGACAGACGATCTTATAGGAGTTACGCAAAACCTGAGAGTTGTGAAGGAATGATAGATGTTTGTTTGGCTTGCAGAATCTATGGATTTATCCGAACTTGGTTCGTCGACAAGAGAAATTCTGCAATGCTTGTGAGGATGACCGAGTGTTAGAATGCGAGATTCACTAAACCGTATACAGGGTAATGATTTGGGTGCGAGATGGATTGATCACCATACCGACTTACTCTTATTGTTCGCCTTGCTATATGGGATGGTATATCTGAGTGACTTACCTATAGTAGAGCGACGACGATATTAAACCTTGTTTGAACCTTAGAATGGTATAGCAATTTTTCCCTTGTACAAGGCAGCTGTTGCCAAACGTAGGTTATACGGTGAGGATCAACCCAGACCCATTTCCTGCAGGAGAAACCATAATTGGATGACCGCCATGAGATATCGATAGTTGAGTAGTATTGGCGCCACACCCGTCAGCTAAGAAGACTTAGGGAGTCCTGGATTAGGGGGTGTCCGGATAGCCGAACTATCACCGTTGGCCGGACTCCTGGACTATGAAGATACAAGATTGAAGACTTCGTCCCGTGTCCGGATGGGACTTTCCTTGGCGTGGAAGGCAAGCTTGGCGATAAGGATATGTAGATCTCCTACCATTGTAACCGACTCTGTGTAACCCTAACCCTATCTGGTGTCTATATAAACCGGAGGGTTTTAGTCCGTAGGACGAACAACAATCATACCATAGGCTAGCTTCTAGGGTTTAGCCTCTCTGATCTCGTGGTAGATCCACTCTTGTACTACCCATATCATCAATGTTAATCAAGCAGGAGCAGGGTTTTACCTCCATCGAGAGGGCCCGAACCTGGGTAAAAACATCGTGTCCCTTGTCTCCTGTTACCATCCGCCTAGACGCACAGTTCGGGACCCCCTACCCGAGATCCGCCGGTTTTGACACCGACAAAGACCCAGTCTCAGAATAAACTTACCAAGATAAATGGACACAAGAATCGAGGTAAAAGTTATGCCACTACCGGAAGAGCCCAGAGAAGGAATTTTCCCTAGAATCTGAGAAGACCGGCCCTGTCAAGAAAAAGGATGGAGTATATGAGTTTTGATGGAACCGTAACCATATTTCTAAGGGTGGTAGCACCCCAGACCCCCTGAGACGATCGATGAATTTTGAGAAGACCCCTGAACCTAACCTATTTCTTTCTAGCCTCTCCGAATCTCGAGGACAAGATTCATTTTAAGGGTGGTAGGTTTGTAACATCCCAAAATTCTAAAGTTTGGAATGTTATAATAGATAGATAGATTTGATTGATTGTTTGATTGTTGTGTGATTGATTGACTGAAATTGAGTGAAATTCAAAACTTTTTGAAAGTTAAATGAGAGCGAATGAAATGACGTTTCCAAACTTTCACCTTTGCTCTCTGATCTCCGTAAATTCAAATACTTTTCTTCACAAAACCCTGGAGAGAAGATGACATGACTTCTTCCATTTATTTAAATGACAAGGGGTGTTGAAAATATTTGAATTTCATTTGGAAATATTTTAAAATTCAGAAACTTTAAGCAACTCAATGATTTTCATGAGAGAAGATAAAATGACTTCTTCAAAACATATGAAATATGAGTTGGGAGTTTAAATAGGATCAAATTTAAAGTCTTTTTGGAAATTATTTTCAATTTGGAGTATTTGGATTTTATTCAAATTAATTTTCTCCAAAATTAAATATATGGAAAATAGGGTAACATGATTCCCTGCAGTAGAAAATTGGAGAGAAATAAATTTGAAATCATTTTGGTATTTTTTAAAATGATTTTTATGAGGTTTTATTGCAACAGTAGCACTCTTTGCTTTATTGGCGTTTTTGTGTATTTTATTTGACGCTATAAAAATGTTCATGTTGTAGAATTTTTTTTGTGAAAATTGTGATATATAATATGCCTATATAGAAATATTTTTTTTCTTTATTCAGGTTATCCTTCTGTTTCTATTTTTTTTAAATCTGTACGTGCAGCCCATAATTATCTGTCGCCTACGTGCGCAGCATTGTGGCATCGGGCGCCTCATCATTTTATTTTATTTTCTTCTCTCCTACATGGGCCAGGCCCAGCCAGCCTTTTCTCTGTTTCGTTTTCTTTTCATCTACGTACGTATATGTTTAGTCCCACATTGCCTAGCCTTTGACCCAGAAACTTCTTTTCCACCTATAAATATAGACCCATATAGCCTCTAAAATTCATCCGATTCAGGTTAAATCAATATTTTGGTTTGACTAGATTCCTTAAAGAAAAATATTTTTCTCCTCACCGGCGCGACTTTTGAAAATTGTCTCCTCTCTTCAAAGTCATTTTTTTCTCTGCTTTATAAAGGTATCTTTCTTCGTTTTTTGTTTTATACTTAGTTTATTATTTCCTATACTAGTACGGTAGAATAAATAGATTACCAATTAGTCTCTATATTTATACATTAGACCTAAAATTCTTTTAGCCGTAGCTATTTTTCTTTCGTAAAACAGCTCGACCCTGCTTTTTCAAATAGCCATAACTTTTTACTTGTTCATCCGAATTAGATGAAACCAACGCCCACTTCTTCGTTACGATCTTCTCTATCCAGTAATCCAACTCAAACATGTTTTTGAAAGTTTAAAATTTGAATTAGATTAGATTTGAATTTGAACTTCGTTTGGTCATAACTTGAGTTTTATAACTCCGATTTAGTTGATTCTTTTTGCAAATTAAAGCTCTTGACCTAAACTTTCTGATAAGGCCAAATTCAACTAATTTTGGTACTATTAGAAATTGTTTTCTGTTGCAAGAGTTATTTGCTTTGTTTTGTAGTTTTCCGAATTGTTTTCTTCGTTCTTTCCGATCTTTTGAGTGAGTGCTTATGTATGAAATTGCTTGCTTACGATAGATTGACCGGAGTGTGACGAGTAGAACTATCAGGAGTTATGAGTCTGAATCATCTTCATCAACAGTACATGCAAGTTCACACTTTGATCATATCCCTTTCATACCCAGTTTTTATGCATTACTTTCACCCTCAAACATTGCATGGTTAGGATTTGATAACATGTGGGTATTGGGAAGTAGTTGATGAGGTAGGAACCTATTGCCCTGCATTCAAACCTTAGGAGTTACTTTTATGTTATGCTCATATTGCTATGCTATGCTCGTAGACATGGATTGGTTGAGTGTATTCATGATAGATGTGAGAGTTATCATTAATGGTTAACTTAAGGTGGCTACTTTAATACACATCTGTGTGGATTGGTTGGGGCACCCTGGAGCACCCAGTGGTTTGCCCGGGCACCTGGAGAACCCAGTGCTTTCCCAAGGGGATCCCGGAGGACCCGTGTGATCACCCTATGGAATGCCACCCAGGCTCAAAGGGATCATAAGATTATTCGTGCTAGAAACTTCCGTGTGCAGCCACAAGCTATTATGGGCTCTAGCATAGTTGAGTAAGTTGCGTGAAGCTCTTGAAGAGGTAGACTAGCAGGTAGTGGGTTGTAGGTGGTATAGTCTACCCGGAGTAGAGAGTTAGTGCTTCTGACAGATTGTGTCTCGGTCATTCGTTTCTCAAACACCAGGTAGTGCGAGAAATCCAACAGAGGAGATCGAGTCTTGTGTGGAAAAGTGCACAAACCTCTGCAGAGTGTACACACTAATCGTGATTAGCCGTGTCCCCAGTTATGGACAACTTGAGTATCTGGTTCTTGGATTATCATATTGATCTCATCACTCTACTTAATTAATTTGTTGGGTTGATGATTATTAATTTGGGATTGAGTTGGAGGAACCTTCTCAATGTTTTCAACAAACTTTGTAGTTAAATAAAATATATTCCTTTGCAGTAGGGAAAAACTGGCTTTTTGCAAAAACTTTATAACCATAGAGCCTCCACCAGCCATATATGCATGTAGTGATAGTTATTTATTCATCATTATCCTATGGTGTGAAATTGCCAGTACATTCAATGTACTGATCCTTTGTGGCTGCAACGTCTCATGTTGCAGGATTCTTACGACGAATAAGTGATACGTTAGGGTTACGATTTCTACACTCAACTTTGCCATTGGTGTTAATGAGAATCCACAACCTTTGTTACTTCCGCTATTTGGATTGAGGTAATAGTATTTACGTTACTTTATACATGTGATTTACCTGTGTTATAAATCCTCGAGTACCGTGTGCGTCAGCATACCGATCGAGGGATGACACTTAAGCACAGAGACTTGACCGTCTGAGGTCGGGTCGCTACAACTACCTGTGTTATCCTACAATTCTCAAAAACACATTAGTCCCTCAACCAGGTTTGTCATCAATACTCCAAAACCATCTAGGGGTGGCACTAGATGCACTTACAGGGTACCTCTCCAGCGAGCCCCCTCCCCGCTGTGGGTGGTTCTTCCTTAACTCCGGCGAGCCCCCCACCCCCTAAAAATCGACTGACCCAAAAGTCGATTCAGTCGACTGAAGTAGCTAAATCAGAGCCGAGCAGCAGCACGAGCGAGGGGGGAGCAGTAGTAGCAGCGCGAGCGAGAGCCAGAGCAGTAGCAGCAGATCCGGCTGGTATGCCTGCCGCCGCCGAAGGGGGAGAGCCGCCGTGGAGATGTCGCCCGCGGCGCCGGCTTCGAGGTAGCTGCGCCATGGGGGTGCGGGATGGAGCACCGTCGGTGCCGGGAAGTCGAGTTAAGGATAAGGTGTTTTGCGATGAGTGTACAACCTCTTAGGTGGCGCCGAGTAGGCCTCGACTACGTCCGTGGAGTCGGTGAGGATGCTGCGGTTCCAGTGGAGCAGGTTAAGGTAGTGCTGTGGGAAGGAGCAGCCGCGATAAATGAGGCGATTTTTCGAACAACTCCTTGGAGGTGGAGGACGGGGCGGCAGGACAACGAGTTGGACGACAGATCCTCATCCGGGGAGGTGGATGAGGGATGTAGAGCTATTGTGGTGGACGACGTCGTCGGGGAAGAGGCTTCGGCTGGGCAGCGGTAGGGTGGCGGACGGAGGAGGGAGGGTTTCGCGGATGGAGCAGATAGGTTATGGCGGCTTGGGATTTCGAATGGCGAAAAGGAGGCGATGGGAGGGGGGACCATGACTTAGGGACGCGCTTGTCCAAAATGTAGGGTGTGTTACAAAAGTACCCCCACAGATTTGAACTAGCGGCCCTTTCGGCTCAGGGTTAGAAGGGGGATTTCGCGTGTCGGGATTTGGCAGCTTGAGGGAGTTTTCGCGCGTGTTGTAATTTCGGGATAGCAAGGCGCGGGTTGTGAAGGCGCGAGTTTTGGGAGCACGATATTTGAATTTTCGGATATAACAAGGCGCATGTTGAATTTTAGGGACAAGCCTAACATGTAATATTGTACTTGTACGTACCAAATCAATTCGCACTTCCCTCAACGAAAAAAAGAAAAAAATAAAACTATTCACACCACACAAAGAGAGAGTCTTGTCCTGTTTTAATATACAAATGCTATTCAAAGCTATGAATCCATGTTATGTCCAATTTAATTTTTTCACTGGCTGTATAATGCATGTAACCTACTCATACCAACATTTTAGTGCATTCCAAATGTCTATACTACCGCTGCAATTCGAACTAAATTTGAATTTGTTTCTCTATTTGAATAAGAATCTACAATCATGATTGTTGCCAACTTCAACCATCATTCGTGTATTACCTTAACAACACACCACATGATTACTATAGTGATAGATATGAACTATGTGTACTATATGAACTCGAATTCAATTTTTTGAATACACTTAATGTTGATTCCAAATAATAGTACATTTGAAGTAGTAACTAGATATTCATATTCTAAACCATGTTCCACAGTACACCGTGTTTATCACACAAAGTATAGTGCCCCGCCCCCTACATTATGACAAGTATTTAGCCCTGAGCTGCAAAAGCCACACAGTATCCCAAATTATAACCAATGTTCTACATTACGATATCTTCTTCAAGTATTTGTATCCACTTTTTTATAATGAATTATGATCTCTGTTCGTCTTTTACACCTTCACGATCCTGTTCTCTTTGTAGCTAGCTAGCACTAACTTTCTATCGTGCATGCACACGCCCGCCGTCTGATACGTCTCCAACGTATCTATAATTTATGAAGCATTCATGCTATTATATTATCCATCTTGGATGTTTTATGGGCTTTACTATGCACTTTTATATTATTTTTGGGACTAACCTATTGACCCAGAGCCTAGTGCCAGTTCCTGTTTTTTTCCTTGTTTTAGTGTTTCGAAGAAAAAGAATATCAAACAGAGTCGAAACAGAATGAAACCTTCTGGAGAAGTTATGTTTGGAAGGAAAGCAACCCGGGAGACTTGGAGTCCACGTCAAGGAAGCAACGAGGAAGGCACGAGGCAGGGGGCGCGCCCACCCCCCTGGGCGTGCCCTCCACCCTCGTGGGCCCCTCGTGGCTCCCCTGACGTACTTCTTCCTCCTATATATACCCATATACCCTAAAACGATCGAGGAACAGAATAGATCGGGAGTTCTGCCGCCGCAAGCCTCTGTAGCCACCAAAAACCAATCGGGACCCTGTTCCGGCACCCTGCCGGAGGGGGGGTGAACCCTCACCGGTGGCCATCTTCATCATCCTGGCGCTCTCCATGATGAGGAGGGAGTAGTTCACCCTTGGGGCTGAGGGTATGTACCAGTAGCTATGTGTTTGATCTCTCTCTCTCTCTCTCTCTCTCTCTCTCTCTCTCTAGTGTTCTTGATTTGGCACGATCTTGATGTATCACGAGCTTTGCTATTATAGTTGGATCTTATGTTTCTTCTCCCCCTCTACTCTCTTGTAATGGATTGAGTTTTCCCTTTGAAGTTATCTTATCGGATTGAGTCTTTTAATGATTTGAGAACACTTGATGTATGTCTTGCGTGGGATACCCGTGGTGACAATGGGGTATTCTATTGATCCACTTGATGTATGTTTTGGTGATCAACTTGCGGGTTCCACCCATGAACCTATGCATAGGGGTTGGCACACGTTTTCGTCTTGATTCTCCGGTATAAACTTTGGGGCACTCTTTGAGGTTCTACGTGTTGGTTGAATAGATGAATCTGAGATTGTGTAATGCATATCGTATAATCATACCCACGGATACTTGAGGTGACATTGGAGTATCTAGGTGACATTAAGGTTTTGGTTGATTTGTGTCTTAAGATGTTATTTTACTACAAACTCTAGGGCTGTTTGTGACACTTATAGGAATAGCCCAATGGATTGATCGGAAAGAATAACTTTGAGGTGGTTTCGTACCCTACCATAATCTCTTCGTTTGTTCTCCGCTATTAATGACTTTGGAGTGACTCTTTGTTGCATGTTGAGGGATAGTTATATGATCCAATTATGTTATTATTGTTGAGAGAACTTACACTAGTGAAAGTATGAACCCTAGGCCTTGTTTCCTAGCATTGCAATACCGTTTGTGCTCACTTTTATCATTAGTTACCTTGCTGTTTTTATATTTTCAGATTACAAAAACCTATATCTACCATCCATATTGCACTTGTATCACCATCTCTTCGCCGAACTAGTGCACCTATACAATTTACCATTGTATTGGGTGTGTTGGGAACACAAGAGACTCTTTGTTATTTGGTTGCAGGGTTGTTTGAGAGAGACCATCTTCATCCTACGCCTCCCACGGATTGATAAACCTTAGGTCATCCACTTGAGGGAAATTTTCTACTGTCCTACAAACCTCTGCACTTGGAGGCCCAACAACGTCTACAAGGAGAAGGTTGCGTAGTAGACATCAAGCTCTTTTCTGGCGCCGTTGCCGGGGAGGTGAGTGCTTGAAGGTATATCTTTAGATCTTGCAATCGAATCTTTTAGTTTCTTGTTTTATCACTAGTTTAGTCTATAAAAGAAAACTAAAAAAATGGAATTGAGTTTGTCTCATACGCTTCATCTTTTTAATATCTTCCGTGAGAATGATGGGAAGGAAAATTGTGCCCAAGTGCTAGAAGAAGAATTACATAAAATGTTTGGCACTAAATATTTGAATGATGAGCATGATTACAATGTTGTTAGTATGAACTCCTTGAATACCGATAGTAGTAATGATGATTGCACTAGTTATGATGAAAATGTCTCCTATAAACATGTCAATTTTTGTGGAGTACATTGGGTTTGCAAGTACACACCAAATAGGGAAGATAGATATTGCAAGAGGCATAAGCATTTAGAAACTAAATTGTTGCAAGAAAGGCTAGATGTTTGTGCTGAAAATTTAAATTTTCTTGGCCGTACTTGTGAACTTTGCAATGAAAGTGGTCATTTAGCTATCCGATGAAAATTGTTTCATGATCTAATCGTGTCCAAAAATTGTGATGAGTTGATTTCCCTTGCACATTATAATGAACTTAGCTTGCTTATGGGTTGCGAAGAAATGAAACATATAACTAGGCATCTTCCAGAATTTGCCCGTTTTAAACTTCTTGGTTTTGATCTAGAAGAAATTTATATGTATTGTGCGGTGAATTGCATTGAAAATCTTTATATTGCCAATTACATAAATAAAAGAAAACAAATAGAGGATGAAGAGAATACTAATGAAAGGGAAGAGACTTCCCAATATTCTCCTATTATTTCTTATGATGAATCAGGTAACGAGGAGGAGCCTTCTATTCAACCAATCTCATTAATAAGGAGCTCCAAAAAGAGGATTGAACCCACACATGAGGTGAAGAAGAAGAAAAGAAAAAGGAAGAGAGGTAAAAAGATATCTCTCCCAAATAATGTTGCTCCTATTATGGTAGTGCCTCATGAAAATGAATCAAAAATAATTGTGGAAGATGATGCACTTGATGATGATCTCGTTATTCCTATTGCTTGTTGTGATGATTATGATTGGGAAGATAATGATACTTCTTATGATCTTGAAAATATTTTTGGGACTTTCTTGGAAGAAGATGATAATTGCTATACTATTGGTGCTATCCATACTATTAATGATGAGAGTGATTATGCTTGTGATATGAAAAGGCCCAAGCTTGGGGATGCTATGTTTAAAGAAGATGATGTTTTTGAGAATATATTTGCTGCAATTAATGTTTGTCCCAAGCTTGGGGATGCTACATTTAATGAAGATGATATTTTTAGTCTCCCAAGTTTCGATATGCAAATTTATAATGATGATAGCATGCTTCCTACTTATGATGATTATATTGATGAAAGTGGGTTTGGAAGAGTGTCAACTTTAGGAGTTAATGATCCCACTATTTTGGAGGATGTTGAATCTTATAATATTTATTAAAGTGGATTCGGAGAGGTCATGACTTTATTTAGTGATGTATCCACTATCTTGGAAGAGGTTTCAATCGATTATGATGAGAACAAAGTTTCTACTTATGATGATTATTGTGATGAAACTTATGATATAAAAAGTAGTGATGATTATATTTATCAAACTTGTCATGATTATGATTACCCTTTTCTGAACATTACTCTTTTAATGTGGAAACAATTTATAGTATTCAAGTCTCTTATGATACTCCCACTATTTCGAATGAGAAGAATTTTGCTTATGCGGAGATTAATAAAATTTCTATGCTAGTAGATCATGAAAAGAATGTTTTAGGTGCTGGTTATATTGTTGAATTCATTCATGATGCTACTAAAAATTATTATGAGTGAGGAATATATGCTAGTAGGAATTGCAACAATATCAAGTTTCCTCTCTATGTGTTAAAAATCTTGAAGATTTGCTTGTTTTTCTTTCCTATGCTAGTTGACTATTGTTCCCATAAGTTGTTTTCTCACAAAATCCCTATGCATATAAAGTGGGTTAGACTTAAATGTGCTAGTCATATTCTTCATGATGCTCTCTTTATGTTTCAATTCTTATCTTTTATGTGAGCATCATTGAAATCATCATGCCTAGCTAGGGGCGTTAAACGATAGTGCTTGTTGGGAGGCAACCCAATTTTATTTTTTTTCTTGCTTTTTGGTTCTGTTTAGGAATAAATAATCCATCTAGGTTCTGTTTAGATTTGTTTTTTTGTTTTAATTAGTGTTTGTGCCAAGTAGAACCTTTGGGAAGACTTGGGTGAAGTCTTCATGATCATGCTGTAAAAAACAGAAACTTTAGCGCTCACGAGATTAGCTTGAACTTTTTACTGGAGAGTGCTATTTAGTTGATTATTTTTGCATATGATTACTAGACAAATTACTCAGGTCCACCAATTTATTTTAGTATTTTGGAGTTATAGAAGTTTGCGTTAGTTACAGATTACTACAGACTGTTCTGTTTTTGACAGATTCTGTTTTTCGTGTGTTGTTTGCTTATTTTAATGAATCTATGGCTAATAAAATAGTTTATAAACCATAGAGAAGTTGGAATACAGTAGGTTTAACACCAATACAAAGAAATAATGAGTTCATTACAGCACCTTGAAGTGGTGTTTTGTTTTCTTTCGCTAACGGAACTCATGAGTTTTCTGTTAAGTTTTGTGTTGTGAAGTTTTCAAGTTTTGGGTAAAGATTCGATGGACTATGGAATAAGGAGTGGAAAGAGCCTAAGCTTGGGGATGCCCAAGGCACCCCAAGGTAATATTCAAGGATAACCAAGCGTCTAAGCTTGGGGATGCCCTGAAGGCATCCCTCTTTAAATCTTCGCTCATCGGTAACTTTACTTGAGCTATATTTTATTCACCACATGATATGTGTTTTGCTTGGAGCGTCATTTTTTTATTTTTTTTGCTTGATGTTTGAATAAAATACCAAGATCTGAAAATTCTTAAATGAGAGAGAGTCTTCACATAGCTACATAATTATTTAACTACTCATTGATCTTCACTTATATCTTTTTGGAGTAGTTTGTCATTTACTCGTGTGCTTCACTTATATCCTATGAGTAAATGGTTGAATGAATTGAATGTAATAAATCTGAAATTATATATGTTTCATATGCTTATACCATGGGGAGTAATTACTTCACATATAATAAGTAGAGGTGGTAAATTTATTTAAGGTTAGCAAACTTTGTATTGGTCACTTGAACAATTCATGAAAGAATATTGAAGGAAGAGAGATTTCACATATAAATATACCATCTTGGACATCTTCTATGATTGTGAGCCCCATTAAATATTTTCAAACCTGAGCAAATTAGTTGAAGTTGGACAAGGAAGACAACATAATGAGTTATGCTTGGGTATATTTGTATAAGTTATATTGTTTTGGATCCTCTAACATGTGGTGCTTGCTATTTAGAATCCTTTGCTAGCCAAAATATCTGTACTAAGAGGGAATACTGCTTGTGCATCCAAACTCCTTGAACCAAGTTTCTTCCATGAGTGTCCACCATATCTACCTATATGCGGTATTTACCTGCCGTTCCAAGTAAATTTGCATGTGCCAAACTCTAAACCTTCAAATAATAATCTGTTTTGTATGCCCGAATTGCTCATGTAGCGACTACGGGTTAGCAGTATCTTCCATGCTAGGTGGGTTATTCTCACGATGAGTGGACTCCGCTCATCATTTACGAGAAAATGGCCGGTAACTGGGATGCCCAGTCCCATGATCAAAAGATCAAAATCGAATCAAAAATAATTGCAAACAGAACTCCCCCAGGTTTGATGTTAGTTGGAGGCACCCGTTGTTTCGGGCAAGCCATGGATTGATGATTGTTGGTGGAGGGGGAGTAAAAATCTTTACCTTTCTGTTTGGGAACCGCCTATAATGTATGTAGTATGGAAAATATTGGGAACCCTTGGTTGTTATGTTGACAATGAAATCATACCCCTCAAAATTATTTTCATCTCTGTTTTTGCTTCGAGCTCTGGCACCTCTGCAAATCCATGCTTCCCTCTGCGAAGGGCCTATCTTTTACTTTTATGCAAGAGTCAATAGTATTCCTTCTCATTCCAACCTACTCTTTAGTTGGCAAGCATCATGTGATGGAAAGATCTAAGAATATATGGCCATTCAAATATATTTGAGCATGAATTATTATTGTTGACATTACCCTTGAGGTAAAAGGTTGGGAGGCGAAACATTAAGCCCCTATCTTTCTCTGTGTTCGATGAATACTATTTGTTCTAAAAATATGCTTCGAGTGGTAGCAATCATGGAAGACTAAAAGATAGTTGAGTATGTGAAGTTTGCTGAATCAAAGCTCTGACATAGACTCTTCCTAAAAATAAGATGAATTGTAATTGTTTGATGACTAATAACATGGTTTGTTAGTTTTTAAGAAAGTTTATGATCTATACTTTAACATGTGAATAGCTTGTTACTTGATCATGAAAAGTTCTATGAGTTGAACTACTGTTATGACATATAATGATGCTAGAAAAGGTGATTGAAATTATCATTGATCAAACTTATGCACCTTCTAGCATTCGCACTTCATAAATTATTTCTTTTATCATTTACCTACTCGAGGACGAGCGGGAATTAAGCTTGGGGATGTTGATACGTCTCCAACATATCTATAATTTATGAAGTATTCATGCTATTATATTATCCATCTTGGATGTTTTATGGGCTTTACTATGCACTTTTATATTATTTTTGGGACTAACCTATTGACCCAGAGCCCAGTGCCAGTTCTTGTTTTTTCCCTTGTTTCAGTGTTTCGAAGAAAAAGAATATCAAACGGAGTCGAAACGGAATGAAACCTTCTGGAGAAGTTATCTTTGGAAGGAAAGCAGCCTGGGAGACTTGGAGTCCACGTCAAGGAAGCAACGAGGAAGGCACGAGGTAGGGGGCGCGCCCACCCCCCTGGGTGTGCCCTCCACCCTCGTGGGCCCCTCGTGGCTCCCCTGACGTACTTCTTCCTCCTATATATACCCATATACCCTAAAACGATCGGGGAACAGAATAGATCGAGAGTTGTGCCGCCGCAAGCCTCTCTGAGCCACCAAAACCAATCGGGACCCTGTTCCGCACCTGCCGGAGGGGGGAACCTCACCGTGGCCATCTTCATCATCCCGCGCTCTCCATGACGAGGAGGGAGTAGTTCACCCTCGGGCCTGAGGGTATGTACCAAGAGCAATGTGTTTGATCTCTCTCTCTCTCTCTCTCTCTCTCTCTCTCTCTCGTGTTCTTGATTTGGCACGATCTTGATGTATTAAGTAGCTTTGCTATTATAGTTGGATCTTATGTTTCTTCTCCCCCTCTACTCTCTTGTAATGGATTGAGTTTTCCCTTTGAAGTTATCTTATCGGATTGAGCCTTTTAATGATTTGAGAACACTTGATGTATGTCTTGCGTGGGATACCTATGATGACAATGGGGTATTCTATTGATCCACTTTATGTATGTTTTGGTGATCAACTTGCGGGTTCCGCCCATGAACCTATGCATAGGGGTTGACACACGTTTTCATCTTGATTCTCCGGTATAAACTTTGGGGCACTCTTTGATGTTCTATGTGTTGGTTGAATAGATGAATCTGAGATTGTGTGATGCATATCGTATAATCATACCCACGGATACTTGAGGTGACATTGGAGTATCTAGGTGACATTAGGGTTTTGGTTGATTTGTGTCTTAAGGTGTGATTTTACTACGAACTCTAGGGCTGTTTGTGACACTTATAGGAATAGCCCAATGGATTGATCGGAATGAATAACTTTGAGGTGGTTTCGTACCCTACCATAATGTCTTCGTTTGTTCTCCGCTATTAGTGACTTTGGAGTGACCCTTTGTTGCATATTGAGGGATAGTTATATGATCCCTTATGTTATTATTACTGAGAGAACTTGCACTAGTGAAAGTATGAACCCTAGGCCTTGTTTCCTAGCGTTGCAATACCATTTGTGCTCACTTTTATCATTAGTTACCTTGCTATTTATATATTTTCAGATTAGAAAAACCTATATCTACCATCCATATTGCACTTGTATCACCATCTCTTCGCCGAACTAGTGCACCTATACAATTTACCATTGTATTGGGTGTGTTGGGGACACAAGAAACTCTTTGTTATTTGGTTGCAGGGTTGTTTGAGAGAGACCATCTTCATCCTACGCCTCCCACGGATTGATAAACCTTAGGTCATCTACTTGAGGGAAATTTGCTACTGTCCTACAAACCTCTGCTCTTGGAGGCCCAACGACGTCTACAAGGAGAAGGTTGCGTAGTAGACATCACCACCCTCTCACCCTCCCCCAGCTTCCCCTCCATCGTGCACATTCATTATTTCTCTTTAGGTCGTTCACACACGGTGTGTGTAGTCCCCCCCCGGCTCCTTCTTTCCGACACACACCGGTCGATATACCTCTCTAGCCAAGTGTGCCCACCACAAACACACACTTCCCATCTTCTCTTCTCACCATCCATGCGTCCCTATGTCCAATTCGAAGAAAAACCAATCTTGCCCCTCTTTTCATCGATCTCATACTCGCACACTCCTCCCCCCTCTACATACTAGGCCTCTCGCACCACCTCCTAGCCGCACCCCTCCCCCCCTGTCCATCTCTTCGGACCTTATTTGCTTCTAACACATGCATGCATGTATACGTACCGATCTCCCTACATATAGCTAGGTCGACTATAATTCTTTTTCCCCACACACTGATATGTCTCCAACGTATCTATAATTTTTGATTGCTCCATGCTATATTATCTACTGTTTTGGACCATATTGGGCTTTATTTTCCACTTTTATGTTATTTTTGGGACTAAACTATTAACCGGAGGCCCAGGCTAGAATTGATGTTTTTTTTTTGCCTATTTCAGTGTTTCGAAGAAACGGAATATCAAGCGGAGTCCAAACGGAATGAAACCTTCGGGAACGTGATTTTCTCAACAAATATGATCGAGGAGACTTGGACCCTCCGTCAAGAAAGCCACGAGGCGGTCACGAGGGTGGAGGGCGCCCCCCTAGGGCGCGCCCCCCTACCTCATGGGCCCCTCGAAGCTCCACCGACGTACTCCTTCCTCCTATATATACCTACGTACCCCCAAACGATCAGATGCGGAGCCAAAAACTTAATTCCACCGCCGCAACCTTCTGTACCCACGAGATCCCATCTTGGGGCCTATTCCGGAGCTCCACCGGAAGGGGAATCCACGATGGAGGGCTACTACATCATCACCATAGCCCCTCCGATGAAGTGTGAGTAGTTTACCTCAGACCTTCGGGTCCATAGTTAGTAGCTAGATGGCTTCTTCTCTCTTTTTGGATCTCAATACAATGTTCTCCCCCTCTCTCGTGGAGATCTATTCGATGTAATCTTCTTTTTGCGGTATGTTTGTTGAGACTGATGAATTGTGGGTTTATGATCAAGATTATCTATGAACAATATTTTAATCTTCTCTGAATTCTTTTATGTATGATTGGTTATCTTTGCAAGTCTCTTTGAATTATAAGTTTGGTTTGGCCTACTAGATTGGTTTTTCTTGCAACGGGAGAAGTGCTTAGCTTTGGGTTCAATCTTGCGGTGTCCTTTCCTAGTGACAGTAGGGGTAGCAAGGCACGTATTTTATTGTTGCCATCAATGATAACAATATGGGGTATTTATCATATTGCGTGAATTTATTCCTCTACATCATGTCATCTTGCTTAAGGCGTTACTCTGTTTTCTTGAACTTAATACTCTAGATGCATGCTGGATAGCGGTCGATGAGTGGAGTAATAGTAGTAGATGCAGGCAGGAGCCGGTCTACTTGTCCCGGACGTGATGCCTATATACATGATCATACCTAGATATTCTCATAGCTATGCTCAATTCTGTCAATTGCTCAACAGTAATTTGTTCACCCACCGTAGAATACTTATGCTCTTGAGAGAAGCCACTAGTGAAATCTATGGCCCCCGGGTCTATTCTCATCACATCAATCTCCATCACTTTATTATTGCTTTGCTTTTTTACTTTGCCTTTTATTTTACCTTGCATCTTTATATAAAAAATACCAAAAATATTATCAATCATCTCTATCAGATCTCACTCTCGTAAGTGACCGTGAAGGGCTTGACAACCCCTAATCGCGTTGGTTGCGTTGAGCTATTTGTTTTGTGTAGGTACGAGGGACTCGCGCGTAGCCTTCTACTGGATTGATACCTTGGTTCTCAAAAACTGAGGGAAATACTTACTCTACTCTGCTGCATCACCCTTTCCTCTTCAAGGAAATCCAACGCAGTGCTCAAGAGGTAGCAGGAAGATTTCTGGCGCCGTTGCCGGGAGGTCTACGCAAAAGTCAACATACCAAGTACCCATCACAATTCCTTATCTCTCGCAACTACATTATTTGCCATTTGCCTCTCGTTTTCCTCTCCCCCACTTCACCCTTGCCGTTTTATTCGCCCTCTCTTTTCCGTTTGCCTTTTTCTCGCTCGCCTTCTTGTTTGCTCGTGTGTTGGATTGCTTGTCTGTCACGATGGCTCAAGATAATACCAAATTGTGTGACTTTACCAATACCAACAATAATGATTTCCTTAGCACTCCGATTGCTCCTCTTACCAACACTGAATCTTGTGAAATCAATACTGCTTTGTTGAATCTTGTTATGAAAGATCAATTCGCCGGCCTTCCTAGTGAAGATGCCGCTAATCATCTAAATAGCTTCGTTGATTTATGTGATATGCAAAATAAGAAAGATGTCGATAATGATATTGTTAAATTGAAGCTATTTCCTTTTTCGCTTAGAGATCGTGCTAAAGCTTGGTTTTCGTCTTTGCCTAAAAATAGTATTGATTCTTGGAACAAGTGCAAAAATGCTTTTATCTCTAAGTATTTTCCTCCCGCTAAGATCATCTCTCTTAGAAACGACATTATGAATTTTAAGCAACTTGATCATGAACATGTTGCACAAGCTTGGAAGATAATGAAATTAGTGATACGTAATTGTCCTACTCATGGTTTGAACTTGTGGATGATTGTACAAATTTTTTATGCCGGATTGAATTTTGCTTCTAGAAATCTTTTAGATTCGGCCACGGGAGACACTTTTATGGAAATCACTTTAGGAGATGCTACTAAACTCCTAGATAATGTTATGGTTAATTATTCTCAATGGCACACTGAAAGATCTACTAATAAAAAAGTCCATGCGATAGAAGAAATCAATGTTTTGAGTGGAAAGATGGATGAACTTATGAAATTATTTGCTACTAAGAGTGTTTCTTCTGATCCTAATGATATTCCTTTGTCTACCTTGATTGAGAATAATAATGAATCTATGGATGTGAATTTTGTTGGTAGGAATAATTTTGGTAACAACGCGTATAGAGGGAATTTTAATCCTAGGCCTTATCCTAGTAATCCTTCTAATAATTATGGAAATTCCTACAACAACTCTTATGGAAATTTTAATAAGATGCCCTCTGAATTTGAGAATAGTACTAAAGAGTTTATGAATTCACAAAAGATGCTTTGCTTGAAGAGAAATTGCTTAAAGTTGATGAATTGGCTAGGAACGTTGATAGAATTTCTCTTGATGTTGATTCTTTAAAGCTTAGATCTATTCCTCCTAAGCATGATATCAATGAGTCTCTCAAATCCATGAGAATTTCCATTGATGGGTGCAAGGAAAGAACCGCTAGGATGCGTGCTACGAAAGATGCCTTTATTAAAGCGTGTTCTTCCAATTCCTATGAAAATCAAGATGAAGATCTAAAAGTTATTGATGTGTCCCCTATCAAATCTTTGTTTTGCAATATGAATCTTGATGAAACTAAATATGATCCACCTTTACCTAGACGGTGTTCCAAAAATTCGGAGTATTTAGATCTTGATGATGAAATTGATAAAAGTGGGATTGAAAAGAATAAAACCCTAGATGTTGCTAAACCCACTATATTGGATTTCAAGGAATTTAATTATGAAAGTTGCTATTTAATTTATTGTATTTCCTTGTTGCAACCCGTGCTAAATTCTCCTCATGCTTATAGTCAAAATAAAGCGTTTACTAAACATATCGTTGATGCCTTGATGCATTCTTATGAAGAAAAACTTGACTTGGAAGTTTCTATCCTTAGAAAACTCTATGATGAGTGGGAACCAACTATTAAAATTAAGATTAAGGATCATGAATTTTATGCTTTATGTGATTTGGGTGCTAGTGTTTCCACTATTCCCAAAACTTTGTGTGATTTGCTAGATTTCCGTGATTTTGATGATTGCTCTCTAAACTTGCACCTCGCGGATTCCACTATTAAAAAACCTATGGGAAGAATTAATGATGTTCTTATTGTTGCAAATAGGAATTATGTGCCCGCAGATTTTATCGTTCTTGATATAGATTGCAATCCTTCTTGCCCTATTATTCTTGGTAGACCTTTCCTTAGAACGATTGGTGCAATTATTGATATGAAGGAAGGGAATATTAGATTCCAATTTCCATTAAAGAAGGGCATGGAACACTTCCCTAGGTAGAAAATAAAATTACCATATGAATCTATCATGAGAGCCACTTATGAATTGCCTACCAAAGATGGCAATACCTAGATCTATCCTTGCTTTTATGCCTAGCTAGGGGCGTTAAACGATAGCGCTTGTTGGGAGGCAACCCAATTTTATTTTAGTTTTTTTTCCTTTGTTTCTGTTTAGGAATAATAATCCATCTACCTTCTGTTTAGAGTGGTTTTATCTTTTAATTAGTGTTTGTGCCAAGTTAAACCTATAGGATCTTCTTGGATGATAGTTATTTGATCTTGCTGTAATTTTCAGAAACTTTCTGTTCACGAAAACAATTGTTACAAATCACCAGAACGTGATAAAATACTGATTCCAATTGCTGATGATCAATAAACAAATTGTCTAGGTCGTCCTATTTTTTCTGATTTTTTGGAGTTCCAGAAGTTTGCGTTAGTTACAGATTACTACAGACTGTTCTGTTTTTGACAGATTCTGTTTTTCGTGTGTTGTTTGCTTATTTTGATGAATCTATGGCTAGTAAAATAGTTTATAAACCATAGAGAAGTTGGAATACAGTACGTTTAACACCAATATAAATAAAGAATGATTTCATTACAGTACCTTGAAGTGGTCTTTTGTTTTCTTTCGCTAACGGAGCTCACGAGATTTCTGTTGAGTTTTGTGTTGTGAAGTTTTCAAGTTTTGGGTGAAATCTTTTGATGGATTATGGAACAAGGAGTGGAAAGAACCTAAGCTTGGGGATGCCCATGGCACCCCCAAGATAATCCAAGGACACCAAAAAGTCAAATCTTGGGGATGCCCGGAAGGCATCCCTCTTTAAATCTACTTCCATCGGTAACTTTACTTGGAGCTATATTTTTATTCACCACATGATATGTGTTTTTCTTGGAGCATCTTGTATGATTTGAGTCTTTGCTTTTTAGTTTACCACAATCATCCTTGCTGTACACACCTTTTGAGAGAGCCATTCATGAATTGGAATTTGTTAGAATACTCTATGTGCTTCACTTATATCTTTTGAGCTTTATAGTTTTGCTCTAGTGCTTCACTTATATCTTTTAGAGCACGGTGGTAGATTTGTTTTAAAGAAACTATTGATCTGTCATGCTTCACTTAGATAATATTGAGAGTCTTAAATAACATGGTAATTCGCTTAATAATAATAATAATATGCTTGGTATTCAATATTTGTAAAACTTTCTTTTGAGTGCGTTGAATACTAAGAAAAGTTTGATGCTTGATAATTGTTTTGAGATATGAAGATGGTGATATTAGAGTCATGCTAGTTGAGTAGTTGTGAATTTGAGAAATACTTGTGTTAAAGTTTGTGATTCTCGTAGCATGCACGTATGGTGAACCGTTATGTGATGAAGTCGGAGCATGATTTATTTATTGATTCTTCCTTATGAGTGGCGGTCGGGGACGAGCGATGGTCTTTTACTACCAATCTATTCCCCTAGGAGCATGTGTGTAATACTTTGCTTTGATAACTTCTAGATTTTTGCAATAAGTATATGAGTTCTTTATGACTAATATTGAGTCCATGGATTATACGCACTTTTTCCCATCCTTCCACCATTGCTAGCCTCTCTAATACCGCACACTTTTTGCCGGTATCATACACCCACCATATACCTTCCTCAAAATAGCCACCATACCTACCTATCATGGCATTTCCATAGCCATTCCGAGATATATTGCCATGCAACTTTCCACCGTTCCGTTTATTATGACACGCTCCATCATTGTCATATTGCTAGCATGATCATGTAGTTGACATCGTATTTGTGGCAAAGCCACCATTCATAATTCTTTCATACATGTCACTCTTGATTCATTGCATATCCCGCACATCACGGAGGCATTCATATAGAGTCATATTTTGTTCTAAGTATCGAGTTGTAATTGTTGAGTTGTAAGAAAAATAAAAAGTGTGATGATCATCATTTTTAGAGCATTGTCCCAAGTGAGGAAAGGATGATGGAGACTATGATTCCCCCACAAGTCGGGATGAGACTCCGGACGAAAAATAAAAGAAAAATAAAAAAAGAGGCCATAAAAAAAGAGAAAGGCCCAAATAAAAAAACGAGAGAAAAAGAGAGAAGGGACAATGTTACTATCCTTTTACCACACTTGTGCTTCAAATTAGCACCATGATCTTCATGATAGAGAGTCTCTCATTTTGTCACTTTCATATACTAGTGGGAATTTTTCATTATAGAAATTGGCTTGTATATTCCAATGATGGGCTTCCTCAAAATGCCCTAGTTCTTCGTGAGCAAGCGAGTTGGATGCACACCCACTTAGTTTCTTTTGTTGAGCTTTCATATACTTATAGCTCTAGTGCATCCGTTGCATGGCAATCCCTACTCACCCGCATTGATATCTATTGATGGGCATCTCCATAGCCCATTGATACGCCTAGTTGATGTGAGACTATCTTCCCCTCTTTTTGTCTTGTCCACAACCACCATTCTATTCAACATATAGTGCTATATCCGTGGCTCACGCTCATGTATTGCGTGAAGATTGAAAAAGTCTACAAAATGTCAATAGTATGAAACAATTGCTTGGCTTGTCATTGGGGTTGTGCATGATTTAAATACTTTGTGTGGTGAAGATAGAGCATAGCCAGACTATATGATTTTGTAGGGATAACTTTCTTTGGCCATGTTATTTTGAGAAGACATAATTGCTTTGTTGGTATGCTTTAAGTATTATTATTTTCATGTCAATATGAACTTTAAGAAGAATTACATTGAAATTATGCCAAGTAGCACTCCGCATCAAAAATTCTTTTTTTATCATTTACCTACTCGAGGACGAGCAGGAATTAAGCTCGGGGATGCCTGATACGTCTCCAACATATCTATAATTTTTGATTGCTCCATGCTATATTATCTACTGTTTGGACCATATTGGGCTTTATTTTCCACTTTTATATTATTTTTGGGACTAACCTATTGACCGGAGGCCCAGGCCAGAATTGCTGTTTTTTTGCCTATTTCAGTGTTTCGAAGAAACGGAATATCAAACGGAGTCCTAACGGAATGAAACCTTCGGGAACGTGATTTTCTCAACAAATATGATCCAGGAGACTTGGACCCTCCGTCAAGAAAGCCACGAGGCGGTCACGAGGGTGGAGGGCGCCCCCCTAGGGCGCGCCCCCTGCCTCGTGGGCCCCTCGAAGCTCGACCGATGTACTCCTTCCTCCTATATATACCTACGTACCCCAAACGATTAGATGCGGAGCCAAAAACTTAATTCCACCGCCGCAACCTTCTGTACCCACGAGATCCCATCTTGGGGCCTGTTCCGGAGCTCCGCCGGAAGGGGAATCCACCACGGAGGGCTTCTACATCATCACTATAGCCCCTCCGATGAAGTGTGAGTAGTTTACCTTGGACCTTCGGGTCCATAGTTAGTAGCTAGATGGCTTCTTCTCTCTTTTTGGATCTCAATACAATGTTCTCCCCCTCTCTCGTAGAGATCTATTCAATGTAATCTTCTTTTTGTGGTGTGTTTGTTGAGACCGATGAATTGTGGGTTTATGATGAAGATTATCTATGAACAATATTTGAATCTTCGCTGAATTCTTTTATGTATGATTGGTTATCTTTGCAAGTCTCTTCGGATTATCAGTTTGGTTTGCCCTACTAGATTGGTTTTTCTTACAATGGGAGAAGTGCTTAGCTTTGGGTTCAATCTTGCGGTGTCCTTTCCCAGTGACAGTAGGGGCAGCAAGGCACGTATTGTATTGTTGCCATCGAGGATAACAAGATGGGGTATTTATCATATTGCATGAATTTATTCCTCTACATCATGTCATCTTGCTTAAGGCGTCACTCTGTTTTCTTGAACTTAATACTCTAGATGCATGCTGGATAGCGGTCGATGAGTGGAGTAATAGTAGTAGATGCAGGTAGGAGTCGGTCTACTTGTCCCGGACGTGATGCCTATATACATGATCATACCTAGATATTCTCATAACTATGCTCAATTCTGTCAATTGCTCAACAGTAATTTGTTCACCCACCATAGAATACTTATGCTCTGGAGAGAAGCCACTATTGAAATCTATGGCCCTTGGGTCTATTCTCATCACATCAATCTCCATCACTTTATTATTGCTTTGCTTTTTTACTTTGCCTTTTATTTTACCTTGCATCTTTATATCAAAAATACCAAAAATATTATCTATCATCCCTATCAGATCTCACTCTCGTAAGTGACCGTGAAGGGCTTGACAACCCCTAATCGCATTGGTTGCGTTGAGCTATTTGTTTTGTGTAGGTACGATGGACTCGCACGTAGCCTCCTACTGGATTGATACCTTGGTTCTCAAAAACTGAGGGAAATACTTACTCTACTCTACTGCATCACCCTTTCCTCTTCAAGGAAATCCAACGCAGTGCTCAAGAGGTAGCACGCACTGATAGACTTACCTCACTAGTTATGTATATCCCTTTCTCGGACACACGACGGTTGATCTTCCTATGTAGTTACATATCCTTACCACAACCATATCGTCCCCCCTCATCATCCTTGCATACCTCCTGACCCGTCTCTCACAAGCACGTGCATAGACAGGCAGACATCCCCAGCCCTCTCTTATTGATATTGCACTCGTACCCTCCGTTTGTCTAGCAGGCCTCTCCCACCATTTGTGAGAAGAAACTCCACCACCAACCCTCCGACACTCTACATTTGTCTTTCTCCCAACCTTATTCCTCAGCTACACATATGCATGGATGCCGATTGATCTCCCTCAATACATAGCTAGGTCTCTCTCCTTCTCCACACATATACTAGCCGATCTACCTCTCTATAGTTAGGTCTCTGCCCCCTCACTCCCACCCCCCACACACACACCAATAGTCGAACATTGTAGGTAGGTATCCATGCCACAGAGAAAAACTGCACCTCTGCCCTCTCAAATTCCAGTAGTCCAGCCGCCCAGTATCTTTGATGTGGGCAAACACATATTCGATGGCACTCTTTATCGATCACGAAGCCACACACTTCATCCCCACTTTCAATTCTATTGATATCACACGCCGATGATCCCTCCACTCTCTTCTCGTGGATCGCTCCCTCTATATATGATATATCCATGACTCTGTTTCACACACATTGCATATGTTACATTTTTTTGTTTGAGATATCATCGACACATTGCCTCTGTTCGCACAAACCATTTCCCTCACACACACCCACGTATGTACCTGCACCTAAAGAAGAGGTGCACGCAGGACACACGTACTCATGTATCATTCCCGGCCACACCCGCGCAGGTACACGGTGGAGTTCATTTCTGTACGAAAAGGCATCCCACATGATAATTTGACGCGTGTAGCGGTTGTTTACTCGAAGGAGGGTCGTGTACCACGCATAGACGGAACAAAGTACGACTTGACACGTTAGTATTAAATAAAGTTATATTCCTCAATGGACGTACAAAATATAAAATGATTGTGGTCGGGAAAAAAGAAATATCCGTTCCACTATATACAATGGAGCCTGCCTGCCGGGGTTTGTCTCTCGTCACACCATCTCACACAAGGCGGCGGTGGCCTCTCTCTCTCTCTCACTGTTGGTCAGTGATCCGACCGCATCCCGTCTGCCGGCGGAAAGGGAGGATGTGCATCGTTTCTCCGTTCGACGGCGTTGAGGCAGGACGTCCCAATCTGCGGTACGCGCCGCTCTCTGACCAAGCTCCGACGTGGTAGGTCCTTCGCCACTTGCTTGCTGCCGTAGTATGGGCAGATCCCGGCCGCCTGCGCCCTCCTAGTTAAATCCCGACGACCCTCAGGTACAGCTTCCTCCGGCCTTGCTCCACTACCCATCTTCCCACGTTGCTGCATGTGGATCTTCTTTAGTTGTTTGCTTAAAACGTATCTCGGCCAGCGCATCTTGCAATATCGTCCTAAAACCATTTTTCATAAACCACCATGCTGCTATCTTTCCCTTATTACATGGAATATGCTTCTTTTTTGTCAGCGTATGTGTTTTCAACTCGTGTTATTGGGCAGTAACTGTTTCCTTTCTACCTCCTTTTGCAAACAGGGCTATCTATTTCACCTCGCTGCTATTGCGACCTTTTGGTGAACTGCACAAATCATTTTTTTCTTAAGAGTGTTTTGTGCAGTTCCGCCAAAATGTCACACGAGCAACATTTTTACATTTCTGTGGGACTGCAGAAAGGGAGATTGGTTTTGCTATCCTCCTCATCCAACTCCGTGCCTAATCTTCTCTAACAAGTAGTTAGTCCTAAAGAGAGATCGTAGAGGTGATCGGCTTCTATTTGTGTGTGTTATGTTTCATCATCTAGTTCCACTATTATTGTAATCACACTGACTGGATATCTTTGCAAACAGGGATGGTCAGCTCGATTTTAGTGGAGCTGCACAAAATGATTGGATTATGATGTCCTCCATACACCTCTTTTTTGGCTACAGAGCTGGGTGAAACTAGCTGCCAACCAATGAACGTTGTGCCCAAGAAATGGAGCCATGCCTACGAACAACATCGATCAATTATATATTTTTCTTTATTTGTACACCTTCTCACAACTTCTTCTTCAATTGTGATGTGAATATTGGTGCTGATATGCGAACCATTGAGATGCATTAGCAGCCATGGTAGTTTCATTTGTATTTGATGGAATGTTGTAACGAGATAATCTTGAGGCAAGAGGACACATGAATCCTAAGTTGAAACATTTTTTTCCTGCAGGAACCAGAGTTGAAACCTTCATAGCATCACAATACAATTTCATTAAAATTATGCGTACATATAAACAAATCCCGAAGGATTGATAGCAATGCCAAAAACAATTCAACCTCGTTTCGCCGACATGTGGTACATCCTTCATCCGGCTCCACCTGCCATGCAACAATATTGAGTGCACAAATGCAGGGAAAGATTCACCCTGGTCGTTGCGCCGTAGTAGTAATGACTAGTGAGCAGTCAGATCACAGAGCCCCACCTTCTCCATAGTAAGTTGCTCGGATGAAGCCACCATCATTTCTCTATTAGTTGAATCCGCAGGTACTCCCATATTCCCAGAGTAATAAGTTGCTTGGGCGAAGCAACCATCACTTCACCTTTCCCACAGTAAGTACTACCAGCTTTTTTATTTCTAGAAACAACCACACGCAAATATTGGACGGTAGCAGCACAACAACTGAATCAAAAATCGAAACCAACTAATGAACTACTACTAATGGAGAGCATTTGCTAGTATCATGTACTCCCTCTGTCCATGTATATATGCCTTAATGCGTTTTTCGAGACTAACTTTGGCCCTGTTTGGATCCATGAGTTAGAGTTAGTTTGAGCTAGTTGGGACTCAAATAGCCCTAAAGTATCCAAACATGAGGGTTAAATTGGAGCAAGTTGCACCAAACCCACCAAAAAACTATCCCACCCAAGAGTCGCTAACATGTGATGAGTTAACCGACCTCAATAGACGGCAAAAACGCCAGCCCGCCGCACTTTGAGAGAGACGAGGAGGGACAAGCTATACGGCTGGTGGATTACTAGAGCTAGGTGTCACACGGAGGCCAAGAAATATCGTGATAGTGTGGGTTGGCCATGTATTATGTAACTGCACTGGGCTGTCATGTTTCGTACTCTTCGGGTCTACTGTGGAGATGATTGGTTGATTTTATATCGCTGAATAATATAAAATATTATGAGTGCAGACGCTCCACCATGAGGTTCCTTGCTCCTTCTCAGTCGTCGGGAATCTATGTCCTTCCACTCTTTTTTTTGACATGAGCTTTGTTCATCGTTTTGCCAACACGCGGTACATCTAGCATGAAGGTGCACGTGTCATGCAAGAAAATGGAGATAGGCAGTGCGTAAGTCGTGCACTATGATGGCACCTAGTACTACGCAATATTTTTCCTCCTCGAAGGCACGTGCTTAGTGCACGTACTCAATGACGGAGAACGGGATGGTAGCCATGGACATGGTCGACCCTTTTTGGAGAGAGTACTAAATACTTATTAACTTTGATGTGTCCCATCAACTCGCAGAACGACGAGAAGCACACACTGAATGATGGAGCACAGGATGGTAGCCATGGACATGGTCAACCCTTTTTGGAGACTATTGCACTACTTTTGATGTGTCCAATCTACTCGCAAACGAGGAGAAGCTTTGCTTACTACTAGTACGACCTCTCCCTCGCTCACGCGCGCGATGGCTCGCAGGACGAGGAGAAGCTTTTTCTTTACGATAGTGCGCTTAATGCAGGCGGTGGACATGGAGCAGTTTATTCGGTGTCAGATTGCCGGAAGTATCTATACTGTAATACCATCATCATTGTTCGACTTACTCATAGTATAACCGGCCGTGTTTGCACGAATTTTTTAACGTAGTACAATCTGAGTGGATTGCTCTAGTGGTCACCACACGTGAGCCAATCGATTCGCACCCTTCCGCACTCCATTTTGTCTTACGTTCCTTCCTCCGTCCAGCACGCTGACAAGTGGGCCCCATGCTCATGTATGCCAACGTGGTAGTCAATTATTTTACTAGAGTCAGCTATCACGCCCTTTCGATGCCACGTCAATGTACCCACTAGAAAGAAGTTAGACTTGCTCGGTTCAACTACCTCCCTAGGTGTGAGAGGAATCTGCCAGGGCGAGGCGGTTCTATAGGTGGGCAGGCGGCTAAAAATAGGGGAAAACACAAGAACCAGCTAGACGAGGGAGGGAAGCTTCTACATTCGCAGGGGACGTGGAATTGGCTATTGGGCGGCAACAGGTAGTCATCCAGGTACGCCATAGAGGATACGAAGAGGCATCCTATATCAGCAAGGAACAACTTCCCTACCGATAGCTCATCTAACAGAACTCCCAAGTTAACTGTACTGAGGCTGGTGTAGTCATGAGATGGGTGACCGGATGGGAAGTGGACTCGATGTTAACTAGAGGGATGGGTTACTGCAACAGTTGTCGGCGTCCTGGGAACGGGGGTCCCCAGACTTGCTTGCTTGCGGCCCATGACGTGGCTCCACCCACGGCCCTGTACGGCCCATCTTCACTAGCAAACACTCAAGACCCTCGCGAGGGGCCGAGCCTCTCGAGGCGGATGACAAAAGACCTCCTCGGGACGGCCTCACCAGGCCAGCTCGCAAGAGGCGGAGAGATCAAGGCAAGGGACACCTCGCGAGGTTCCCATGACATAAGCCATGACGACCGGCGCCAAGCGGGCGCCAGCGCGCGCAGTGTCCTCATTTCCTCTTTGGTGCTAAAGAGGCAAGCGCAGGCGAGGAGTCCCGAGGCATCATGCAAAGGTTTACATATCGGTGCAACAAGACCAAGACCAGTAGGACGGCAGGACGGAGGTCACCATGGAGCCCAAGACGGCGTCACTACCAGAGCCTTTGGCAGGCGAAGGCTACCTTTAGTCAGGATAACTTGTACTAGTTGTCTCCCTTCGAATTTGGTCGTTGTGGGATCCCTTCCCGCTCAATATTTGGGGAGAGGACCAGGGCCTCTATAAATAGGACTAGCCACCACCATAGGAGGGGATCTGATCTCATCTTAGATCAGAGCCATTCCATCCATAGCCCCACACAAGTTCACCAAGCACAATAGCACCTCTCCTCAGGAGGCTGTTCTTCCCTTGTGACTGTTCATCCTCAGCCCAAGAGGCAATCCGCCACACCACACTGGAGTAGGGTATTACACCACATCGGTGGGCCGAACCAGTATAAACTCTTGTGTCTCTCGTCCTTTGGGTTCGTCGAGCTAGGCCTTGCTATTGTTGCGAGAGCGATCCAGGGAAAGAGAGATCTTCATGCGCACCCCAGTGTTCAAACCTCAAGGGTTTAGCCGGAACCCGAAATCTGACATTTGGCGCACCAGGTAGGGGTGTGCCGAAGCCTCTCTTCCATCAGCTGACCCGCCAGTACTCTGCAGCAGCGATGACCAGCGACCTGAGGTCCAACGCCGACCACTAGGCGCCCTACCCAGCCCGAACGGCATCAACCACTCAAGCAGACCTCAACCTCGCGCCTCGGGCGGCACGCGCGCCACCAAGCGATGTGGGGCGTGGGCGGCGCGGCTCGGCGCCTTCCATCCTTACCCGCGGCCTGCTGGCCGCCGAAGACCTCTAGCTACGCCCGGCGACGACGCCAGACACCAAGCGAAAAAAGCGAACATGAGGGCCGCACTCATGGTGGCACGGGAGCTGCTGCGGTGCCGGCTGATGGAAAACGGCCAAGATGCATTGCTGGAGCGCGTCGCCGAGCTACTAGACGCCGCGGCCACGGGAGCACCGCCCTTATGCTCCCTGCTTACGCCTCAGGCCGCGGTCGGATCGCACGGCGGGCCTCGCTGCGCCCGCGTGCCCCCTGGTGCGCCAGGAGGTTTCGCCGACACTGGCACGACCAGCAGTGTCAGACGCCCAATCGCATCCGCGCCACCTCCGATGAGCGCGGGCACGAGCGTTGCCACCCACGGTCCCAGCGGGATGCTGCCCTACCATCCTCAGGGCGGCGCGCTGGGCCGGGCGACATGGATCGTGGGGCATTTCGGCAAGGTTTTCGGGGCGACGGCCTCGGAGGCCTACATGCCCCGCATGATGGACCGGGAGTACACGCCAGAAGACGACCCTGGCTCGTTCCTCGAGCCAGGCTGGGAGGAAGAGGCGCTAGAAGCTGAGGCCTTCCAGGAGCCAACCGGGAGCCTCGTCGACCATGCCGACGACAATGGCTACGGGGTACCGCTAATCTCTCTAGAGCAAGCTTATGCTAACCATTGGTCGCAGGTGGATCAGGTCCCAACGACGGACGACGGCCCTAGCTCGACAGCCCCTCTTCCGCTAGGAGGAGCACACTGGGGGCCGCAGGGAAGAAGCCGGGAGCAAGGCTCCTCCCTGCATCTCACGGAGCAGGGCGTCACCCGGAGGTATGCCCTCTACCGGGGAGGTGCTGGTGAGCCTTCCCCCCGGCAGAGGACCCGTGGTCGCCGAGGGTGCCGCTGGTGTCCCCTTTGCCCCTTGGCATCATCCTAGTTTCCGGACGCCCCAATGGTGGTCGAGGGTGGTGCAAGGAGGGCCCCTCGTCTGGCGATATGAAGTAAGGCCGCGCCTGTGAAGGTCTCCACTCGTGACACTCTCATGTAATAATGAGTGGGGCTGTACACGCCCCGGAGTCTCCGGAGTGCCGCCCTCGGGCCTCGGGGGCTCCCGCCCACGTCCTAGTGGAGGCACTATGCTCCGCGCTGGTGGAAGACCAGAAGACTAGACTAGGCGCCGGACGCGGCCATTTTCTTTTAATCTCTTTTCTGTAGCCCTATTTTCTGGCTTTGGTGATTTAAGTTTGAAGTTGAATTTTCATTGATGTGCGTGGGGGGTGTCTTTTATCGTTCGTGCGATTTCTTGCAATCTGGTTCCTTGCCTTGATTCGGAGTTCGCACCTGCTGCCTCCCCCTCGTGAGCGGGGGATGGGCACTGCGTGCGCACTGCGCGCACGTCCTTCCATGACTGGCGCTTGCTTCTCGCGAGGACCTCTCGGGCGGATCGGCAGGCCCCTCAGAAGCTCACAACTTCATGAGCCAGTTTGGAACTAGCCCTGACTAAGGTAAACTGCAGCAGTAAGCTCGCGGCGGGACTCGCGGGCTCATAAAAACACATCTCCGGCTTGGCCTAAGGAATAGAAGCAATAATCTGTTTATATGAGGGGCTCCCCCTCCCAAAATGCTCTTACAACTTTTAGGGTTGTGCCCGAGCTTTCGCATGCAGGGTCAACGACAAGGAAGCATGGGCTCAATCGGACATGTCACTCACTGCATCCTCCGGGTCGCCCTCAGAGGCATTGCTGGCATCGCTATCACCGTCGCTGGCATCACCATCGCCATTGCCGGCGCCACCCTCACCATCGTCGACCACGTCGCCTTCATCCGTAGTGACCACCACCGCGCCATCCTCGGAGGTGAAGGCCCTGACTAGAGCATCCACATTGTCTTCTACCCAGCGCACCAGGTCGCCCCGGATCGCCTCGGGCACAGGGGCAATGGCGGCGTCAAAATCAAAGTTGGGGTAGGTGTTCTAGAGGTAGCTGAATACGCGGGAGAACGCGCGCCTGAGCAGGCCGCGGCCCCTCTCTTCAACAAGCTCGCGAGCCCTCTCGGATCGATTCTCCAGGCGTGTCACCACATCAATGAAGAAAAGGAGGTGACTGGCGTAGTCGTTCGAGTGGGGATGAGGGGCATCTTCGTCACAGATGGTGCCCAACGCCGCGTTGGCTCTGATCCTGAGGCTTTGGAGCATGGGGGCGTGCACGCGCTCCAGCATCGGCCGCCGGAGCGCTTCCTCCCTGCTCTGCTGCGCAAAGGACTCGGTGTTGGCGACCCGCTGTGAAAGAGAAAGCAGCTTGGCACGGGCGGAAGACAGCTCAGCTTGCACAGAGACCAGGGCGGTTGTGGCGGCTTTCTCGCGCTGTCCCACCTCCACCAACACTAACTTGAGGGCAGTAGTCCTGCCCACAGTTTCGGCTTCCACGAGCTTCAGCTTCAGGTCGTACCTGCCCACAAGATCCGCGCGAGCCTCGACCACCCGGCGATCGACCTCCTCCTGGGCCTTGGCCTCGCGCGCACCAACAACATCCTCCGCTTGGGCGACTTGGTGCTCCCTCGTCTCCAACCGCTCAAGCTCAAGGCTGCGCTCCATGGCTTCCAGCGCCAGCGCTTCGTCGCGCTTCAAGATCTCTGCCTCCTCAGCAGGCGTCCCCTACATTGACGCTAGGGCGGCTTTGCACGCCTCCACTTGCTGCTCCAAGGAGGCGCTCCAGGCTTGGAGCCCCCACACGCGTTTCTCTGCGATCTCGCGGCGACGATCAGCTTCCCGTGCTTCTTCCAAGGCTCGAGCGCAGGCCTCACGCGAGGTCGCAAGAGACGCCTCGGCCTTCGCATTATCAAGCTCGCGCTGGTGGCGCCCGATGTTGATGGCCACCTTCAGTTTATGCCGCTCCTCCATCAGCCGAAGACCCTCGGCCTCGAGGCGCGCGTCTACATCCACGAGTTCTCCGCCGAGCCGGCTCATCGCGCCCATCGCCTCCCTAAAGAGCTCGTGGCGGACGACACTCCGTTCGTGCGCAAACTTAAGTGCGCGGCCGATTCCGTCCTCCACAGTGGGGGTTGCCGACGGGATCTGAAGTGTCTCGCCCCCTTTCAGCAAGGGGCTGGGGGCTGGCGCCCCCCCGGTCGCCGACTGTGCTTCGGCGGGACCCGGTTGAGTTGAGGATCGCTACTCGAAGAGGAAGCCAAGACCGAAGCCATCCAACCGCCGTACACAACCAAAGGAGGAGCTCATGGCATGCTTTCCGCACCCCAGGCAAGGCCACAAAGGAGAGACGGCAAAGGTGCGGGCTCGAGGCGCCAGGCTGGTGGGTTCGCCTCTCCGGCCAACCTCGCGCCAGAGGCGGCACGCTGGCTTGGGGCGCTCAAGGCTAGCGTGTGAGTCGAGGAAGGAGGAGGTCGATTCTCAGGAGACTTCGCGGCCTTGGCGGTCGGGGCCCTGAAGAGCCACTGTCAGGAAAGGAAGCAGCACTCGAGGAATTACAAATATAAGGTACTTACTCATCTATGGCGATGTACTTCCTCTGTTTAAACTGCCGGAAGGCGCCACTGCTGCAGCTTGGGGCCCCTTCCTCTTGTGGAGCGCATCGAAGTCCACACGGAGCCGGCCGAAGCGTTGGACGTGGCGACCAGCGCAGGGCGCGACTGAAGCACCCGAGGCGATGACCTCACGAGCGCCAAGCTGGGGAGAGCCATCGGGCTCCGCCTCGCAAGGACCTGCCGAGGTCTCAGGAGCTTCGGCCTCAGGAGTAGCGGACTGCGTCGTCCCCTCAACTGCCACCCCAGGGCAAGAGTCACGGGCTCCCGCAGATGGCGCCTCAGGAGCCTCGGGCAGCGTCGATACCTCGGCACCGCCCCTCTGGCCTCCAGTGGTGCTTGCCCCCCTGCATCCACTCTTGGGGCAAGTTCGACGCTGGCGACAAGGAGGGGAACCACGGTGACAGGGTTCTCACGGGGCCCCTCAAGGCCGACTGGACGCATCCCCCATTCATCAAAGGGGGGCATCTGCCCCGCGAACTCCACCCTGTTTGAGCAGCAGTACAAGGGACAGCCCTCCAGTGGCATATCGGCTGGCGAGGGGCCGCCCGTGAGGACCTCGCACATCGCTCTTCGTGCCTCGAGCGGAAGCCCCGACTCCTGAAGCCTCATGTGATCCTGCCGACATACAGGGCCCACATCGGCTGGGAATGGCGCTGGAGTGGGCCGACGCGACGTCGGAGGAACTCCTTCATCACCATGGGCGCCATGTAGCGACCTGACCCAAAATCGGTCAAATCTACGTATGCATGCCATCCCAAGATCATCTTTGGTACTCACAATTACATCGATAAAGTAATCAAAGTTCAATCACACCTGAATATCATTAAGCGATTCTCATATAGAGTCTTTATTACAAGGGAATAAATTTGGCTCAAGGCCAACTCATGAGAAATAAACTACAAATGCTGCGGAAGCGTCGAAGGTAAGCGAGTCCATCCGACTCCAAAGGGCAATCGCCAAGCGCGGAGCGTAGCCTCACTCCTGATCGGAATATATCTCCGCAACATAATACGTTGCAGCCATGTAGGTCAGCCTTTGGAATAAGCTGGCAAGTCATGAAGAACAACAATAATAAACTTACTATCACTATATGCATTTTGGCTGTGGAGCTCTAAGTTTCATCATTTTGCGAAAAGCAAATTTTATCCTACTACAGTGGACTTGCTTGCAAATTACTACAATTGTTGGTAGTTATTGAGATGGTTCCGCCAACCAATATCTCGTCCCCAATTATTAAGTCATAAAGCCCTCAAATTAATTCATTAGTTTTAGTGTTGAGATATCCGAATACTTCCAAGTTCCAGAGGCTCAAATGTCCGTAACCGGGGACACGACTAATCGATTAGATCTTTAACTCTGCAGAGGGTTGCGCACTTTCCCATAAGAATCATTCCCTCCTTTAAAGTCTTAGCACTTCATGGTGTTTGAAGGCGAGACAGATAAACAGGGTCTTCCAAAGAGTTCTTCCGGCCACCGCCGTACCCATCAATCCTACCGTTCGTCTACTTCTCGTAGTACCGTCCAGCCAGCGTCACTACTAGGGTCAACCCAGCCGAGCCCATAATGGCTTGCGGCTGCACAGTAAGCTTCCGGTCATGGGGCATCCATCCTTCTCTTCGTGGCTGGGTGAAGCTTTCCGCAGGATGTCATGGCGCTTCTCCATGCATCCCGGCCACCATTGGGTGCTCCAGGGTGCCCGTCAACCGTCCTCCACCCAGTAGTGATTTTCCGAAGTCCATCTTGATCATTGTAGTTCATGGGGTTGTCATCATCATTGACTCTCACATCTTGCTTATGAATTTCACTCAACCCAAAACCCGTCTACGAGCATAGCAAAGTAACTACTACGTCCCGGGGTCATGGTAACAAGGGGATTGGTTCATCCTACCACATGATACTACTCAAGTTTAATGACTTCAAGATTTCACTACTGCATGCATGGTGGGGTGGTGACAACTACTAATGCACAAAAACATAGGTATAGAAATAACATGATCAAAACTTGCCTTGCTGATGATCCTCGTAAGCTAAAGAGTCGTAGTAGCAAGCTTCGCACTCCGGAAACTCTACCGAGACAAACAATAACACAATAAGCCCAAAGTAATAGGATCACCTAACACAACATAACAAAAGTAACATAACACAACAAAACAATCAAAACCAAATCCAAAAGAAAAACTCAAAGAAAAACCACCCAAAGTTTTTCCTACTCCAAACAATAACAAAAATAGTTTTTATATAACAAAATTTCCTTAATATAACCTAATCATGGTTTTAAGTTAACTTAACAGAAAAGGTTTCACTAAGCAACTAGGAGCAAAAAGAATTAATTAAAAGCTATTATAAAACTCATTTTAGGCCTAATCCAATTTCTATTAAGAAAATAAAATTAAAACTTTTATTAATTATAAATAAAAGTTCATCTACTAGAATGACAGAAACTAACTTAGAATAACTAATCCCAAGTTAAAAATAAATTTATTTACTAATTAATTTATTAGGAAAACAGAACTAGTTAATTAACTAGAATTAATAGGATTCTGCTTAAAACTAATTATTTATTAATCCTAAAATACCCAAGTTAATTTCTAGGGTTTGGCAATGTTAAAAATAAAGTTGGGACAAAAAGAATCATGCAAAAATAATTTTTCTAACTCAAGTTATAGCAGATTTACTATTCTGACTAAAACTAAATTAAAGCAATTTTAATTATTTTTAACATAGCTAAATATATATTCTACAGAAACTACATAAAATTTGCAATCCAACAAAAAAGAATCACTCAAAAATATTAAACAGAATAAAAGATATGAATTTTGAAAACAGAAACTATTCTGCTAAAACAGAAAATCAAAATAAAAGAAAAAGGCCTAATGGGCCTAAAGCGTGTACTCTGTATGTTAAATAGTCTAAACGGGCCCTAGGGTTAATTAAAACGAACCGGCCTAAAAATAAAAACCTAACTAATACTAAACCGATTGAACCGGCGGTTTTCTAAATAAAACCTACCCCTTGAGGTTCTAATCCTAACCGCTCATCTAGGATCGGACGGGAGGTGATGCAGGTGGCTTACCGGACTCGGCGGCGGCGGCGAAGTCGTCGTCTGGGCTTCCAGGCGTCGGTGAGCTCCAGCCGAGTCGTCGGGAGGATCTTGAGGAGCACGGGAGTGGTTCGGTGGGGTCGGGGTGGTCGGGAGGACTAGGGCATCGGCGGCGGCGACAATGGCGTGAGGGAAGCTCGGGTCTCCGTGAGCACAAGCAGGAGGAGAGGGGTCTGGCGAGGTCTCGGGGAGTGGGGTCGCGACTCGGCTTTTATAGCCAGTCGGGCTCGCTTGGGATCGAGGCGGATCGGGATCCGGATCCTTGGGATCCGCGATCTCAGCGAGGTCGATCGTGGGCGGGGGAAGAAGAGGCGGGGCCCACGGGTCGAGAGAGAGAGGAGGGTGAGGCGGCGGGTGGCGAAGCCTAGGGATTCAGGTCTGTAGGGGGTTGAGCTGGGCAGCTCGGTCGGTGGCTTTGCCAGATTAGACGTGGCGCTGGCTGGGCAGGAGGGAGGGTCTTGGCTGGCTGGGCTGGGTGGCCTAAATTGGCGCCGAGGGGATTTTTCTTTTAAAAACTTTATTTTTTTAAATAAAACAAAAACAGAAATAAAACCATATCTGTAAATATTTTATATAGGGTATATATATACCAAAATGATCAGGGGAATATTCCCTTTCATTTGAACATTTTTCCAAAGGCAAAATCCAAACTTTATAAAAATCCATTTTTTTCCAAATTCAAATAAAGTTCAGATTTGAATCCAAATCTTTTGGCATTGTTTCCTCTGATATTTTGGAGTGTCATGTTTGCTCCTCTCATACTTTTGATCAAGTATTTATCAGGCTTAGTTTTTGAAATGATTCCCACATGCCAAAGTTTGAAATTCAAATTCAAAACTCAAAATTCCCTGAAACTTCAAATGGCATTCAAATTCAAACAGGATGCATAGGATGCTTAGCTATAATTCTAAAACATTCCAAATAGGAAATTTGGGATGTTACACGCAGTCAAACCAAGATCTTTTAGCCTCTTCAACCGGAGCCAGACGAAGGCGAGGCGGGGGCTCGCAAGCTTCTCGTGGCCCCAGCCGGAGCTAGGGACGGCGGGTGCCACCGGAGGCAAGAGCAAGGGGTTCAACACTCCGACATCCACATACACCCACCACGTCGGGAACCCGCTCGAAGACGGCAGGAGTTCAAAGTCGATTCCTGAGCCGGCCGTCGCTGCCACGGCCTAGAAGCTCAGGCACCCCGAGCACTGCCAGGGGTCGGTCAGGTGTAGCGAGAAGAAATGGCGCAGAAGGGCAACGGAGGGGGCAATGCCCACCATGGCCTCGCAGACAAAGGAAAATACGGCAAGAAGGGTGACAGATTGGGGATCTAGGTGCAGCATATGGATCTGGTAATGGGATGCAGGCCGGACCATAGGGCGTCGATGAAGAATTGGACCTCGGTGGCTGTTCTATCGACAGAAGCTCGGGACGCAGGCCAAGCCATCGTCCCTCCCCATTTGTTCAAGCTGGAGGTGAGCGCAAGGCGGACCTTGTCCATGGCCTCCTGATTGAGCACCCGCGATCGGCCGATGACGGGCTGGCTGAGGACATGGGATTCTTCCCTTTCTCCAGTCTGTTCGGCGCCATGGCGATGGAGAGGACTAAGCTCGGGTCGGATTGGGAGAGGAAGCTGAGTTTCGAGGAAGCGGAGGAGTTGGGGAGTGTGTTGCCAGCAATGGGGAAATAACTGTGTAGGACACCGTGGCCGCCTAGCCAGGCGGATACCAAGGCTGCGTGGGGAAGCGGAGACGCCCACGTCCAATCAATCGCCATGCGTCAAGCGAGGGCGCGGGCTGTTGGGGCCCGCGGCACTCCGCACATGCCCTTTGGCTTCGCCTCGAAGCCAAGTCCGAAGCGCTTTGGGCCGGGGCTCTTGTTGGCGTCACAGGAACGGGGTCCCAGACTTGCTGCTGCGGCCCACGGCGTGGCTCCACCAGCTGACCTGTCGGCCCATCTTCACCAAAAACACTCAAGACCCTCGCGAGGGGCCGAGCCTCGCGAGGCGGTCGACACAAGACCTCCTCAGGATGGCCTCACCAGGCCGGCTCGCGAGGGGCGGAGAGATCAGGGCAAGGGACACCTCGCGAGGTTCCCATGACGTAAGCCATGACGACGGGCGCCAGGCGGGCGCCAGCGTGCGCAGTGTCCTCGTTTCCTCTTTGGTGCTAAAGAGGCAAGCACAGGCGAGGAGTCCCAAGGCATCAGGCAAAGGTTTCCATATCAGTGCAACAAGACCAAGACTAGCAGGACGACAGGACAGAGGTCACCATGGAGCCCAAGACGGCGTCACCACCAGAGCCTTTGGCAGGCAAAGTCCACCTTTAGTCAGGATAACTTGTACTAGTTGTCTCCCTTCGAATTTGGCCGTTGTGGGATCCCTTCCCGCTCAATATTTGGGGAGAGGACCAGGGCCTCTATAAATAGGACTAGCCACCACCATAGGAGGGGATCTGATCTCATCTTGGATCGGAGCCATTCCATCCATAGCCCCACACAAGTTCACCAAGCACAAGAGCACCTCTCCTCAGGAGGTTGTTCTTCCCTTGTGACTGTTCATCCTCAGCCCAAGAGGCAATCCACCACACCACACTGGAGTAGGGTATTACACCACATCGGTGGGCTGAACCAGTATAAACTCTTGTGTCTCTCGTCCTTTGGGTTCGTCGAGCTAGACCTTGTGATTGTTGCGAGAGCGATCCAGGGAGAGAGAGATCTTTGTGCGCACCCCAGTGTTCGAACCTCAAGGGTTTTGCCGGAACCCGAAATCTGACAACGGTGACCATCCATCTAGTTAATATTGAGGTCTTTGTTTTGTAATTTTTGACATTTTTTGTTTTTTGAACACATGTTAATCGAAGGTTTTTTGAACATAATGCATCCCAAGACATATATGCTTATGTGGCATGGCGTTAATGTGGAGAGAGGTGTTTGTAGTAAGGCCCTGTTTGGATACTCTAACTCAATTAGAGGTTAGAGTTAGATTCTAACCCTGAACCAACCCTGAACTAACTCTAACCAAAAAGGTGTTTGGATGGCAGGGTTAGATTGACAATAAATGCCCTTTCTCAATCATTTGGTTACTTTGGACCCTATTACCTGCCGGATTTGGCGGAGCGAGCCCTGGCCGGGGCAGATGGGGACGCACCCGGCAAGGATCCGTGCTTGCCTCTCGCGCAGCCCGCCGACCGAATCTGTCGTCCCTGCGCAAGGAGTTTTGCTGGCCGAGGCCGACGAGGACGAGCCACGCAAGGAGCCACGACTGCTTACTGGCGGGCGGACAGGCCCCAGGGAGACGAGGGGGTTGGAACGAGAGGATAGGGCGGGGATGCTTACCGGCGGTGGACGGGAGCACGAATACGGCGAGGCGCCTTCAGGGGCGGTGCGAGAGGGAGGGAGACGACGAGAAGCTTCGAGGAAGTGGGGAGGGATCTGCTGCATGGAGAGTGAGAGAAAAGGTGTTTTTTTAGTGGTCCCAAGAAGAACTAACCCAAATAAGCACCTCTTGGATGGGTTAGATTTTTTGTGTGGGTTAGATGCATCTAACCCAAACTAACCCTCCTGTTTGGATATTTTTAGGTTAGTTGAATTCAAACTGACCCAAACTAACTCTAATTCGTGGAACCAAACATGGCCATAATATGCAAAATGAGTCTACAACATAATAAATGAAGGCTTGCATGACACTACATTTATGTTACTACCCACTATGATGATAGTAACATAAATTAGTAACATGCATATGTTACTAGTATAAATTACTGCCCACTATGACTAGCCTTAGAGCATGGTTAATAATATAGCCAACTGATGGCTACAAGGAACCACCATGTCATCTACAGCCATCATCTATATGCACTCATACAATAGTGTGGGCTATAAGGTTGGCTATTACATTAGTACTTTTTTTCCATCTTCTCTCTATCTCTTTCTTCACATTTATTGCATTTACCTAGGAATGCATATATAGCTAGGCTCTTGCATTAGAGCCCACTCCCCTTACTTTTTCACATCTCTCTCATGCATAGGCAAAAATTCCATGTAAGCGAGGTATAAGCCCACTATTGTACTTGCTTGTAGTAGGTGACCTTGCGCTTGGCTCTTCGCCTCTTCTGGAAGTCGAACAATAATGATGGTACTACAATAGTACTTTTGGCAATCTGACACCAAATGAACTGCTACACGTCCACCGCTTGTAAGCAAAAGTTTCTCCTCGTGCTGCGAGCCCCCGCGCACGCGTTGGTGAGGGAGAAGGCATAGTAAGCAAGCTTCTTGTCGTTCTGCGAGTTGACGGGACACATCAAAGTTATTTAGTATGTACTCTCTCCAAAAAAGGGCTAACCATGTCATGGCTACCATCCTGTGCTCCGTCGTTGAGTATGTGCACTATTCACGTGTTGTCGAGGAGAAAAATATTGTGTAGTAGGTGCCATCGAAGTGCACGACTCACTTACGCACTGCTTATCTGATTATCTCCATTTTCTTGCATGACACGTGCACCTTGATGCTAGATCTCTCGCGCGTTGGCAAAAGGATGAACAAAGCTCACGTCAGAAAAAAAGAGTGGAAGAACATAGATTCCCGACGACCGAGAAGGAGCAAGGTGCCTCGCGGTGGAGCGTCTGCAAGAAACCTTGCACGTTTTTCCCTGTTTTTTGCCGCCTGACCACCTATAGAACCGCCTCGCGCTGGCTAATTCCTCTCCAAACACCTAGGGAGGCGGTTGAACCGAACAAGTCTATCTTCGTAGGAACTTAAAACGCAGAAATAGGTAAATGAGATAAATACACTGGCAGTCTCTGAAGTTGAGGCCGAAGCACACTACGGTCATCGGACTTCAGAATACGCTCAATACGGTCACTGAATACGTGTTGTGATGATTGTATGGTCATTCGTTCATCGTATATAGCTCCGTATCATACATGTATGTCACTTGTTGACTGATCAGACAGTCTATGTAGCGCCTAGTACATCATGTCCTCTCTCTGCCTTGTGATTCCACATGTCAGTTAGCAGAATAAACAAATAAATGAACATGATCTGTTCGCTAACCACTAGAGACGATACATCAAGATGCTAAGTTGAAGATATTTTATATTGATAACCACGCAAGCAGACACGCATGTACATGACGCATGCAGCCATACCTGTACACGCGCCAACGCACTAACTCATGCACATACGCGCATAACATAGAGCACACAACGCACGTACACAACACATGCATGCACACACACTCAGTCATAGAATGCACGTGAATAACACATGCATGCGCACACACTCGACTGCATGGAGGTGTGCGCCATCTGCGGTGACGTCCGATTCGTCGTGCTACGGCGAAGCTCGCACACAACGGCGCCTACGCATCTCTTGCAGCACCTCTTTGTCATCGTTGCTCAACGAGTAGCCGGAAACAAAGGCGACCGCAGCCTCGGCCTTAGAGCTAGCACTGATGGAAAAGCACGCACGCTGCACGCACACGAGCACGTACGGAGTGCCCACGATGTGGTGCGTCCCCGGTCGCCTCTACTCCTTCTACGCATGTTGTCTATGAAGGCGGCTGCATGCCTAATGATGATGTGGGTGAGATCTTCTAGGACTCAGATGATGACAATACAGACTAGACGGCCGATGGGAGGAGGCACAAGACCATGTCATGGCTACCATCCCGTGCTCCATCGTTGAGTACATGCACTATTCACGTGCCATCGAGGAGAAAAAATGTGGCATAGTAGGTGCCATCGAAGTGCAAGACTCACTTACGCACTACTTATCTGATTATCTCCATTTTCTTGCATGACATGTGCACCTTGATGCTAGATGTCTCGCGTGTTGGCAAAAGGATGAACAAAGCTCACGTAAGAGTGGAAGAACATAGATTCCCGATGACCGAGAAAAAATACATGTTATTTATTTCATCAGTTGACAGGTGGGACCCATGAGACAGGCAGGACGTAGTAATGACAATGCAATAGTCGGTTCCACGTATACAAATTTGACCAGTCAACTGGACAAAATACAGAGCTCTACGGTGAGCTAGTGATCGTATAATTATTGTAACTCGTATTCAATGATTGTATTAAGCGTATTCTGAAGTCCAATGACCATATCGTGCTTCGACCTCAACTTCAGTGACCATCAGTGTATTTATCTCTAGGAAAATTATGAGGGGGGTGTCTCCAAAAGTGTTCCTCGGCTCGCACCTAGCATCACGGCGGTCGAACTTGGAGTCATTCATCTGGTACACGTGGCATCTCAGATCTGGACACAAGGTGACGTACATCGTCAAGCTCCATGGTCAAGGGGGTCAAGGCGGACGCTACCTCTCACTACGTCCGCAATTCTAAGCGGCACGCCGGCCCAGGGTGCCGCCCCCTGCACTCCCAGTTGTACCCGCCTCCTTGCTTCATTCAAAAACCTACATTTAAACCCGCGTGGAATGCGAGAAACCCACTCCGGTCACACACGTCCGGTCAGGAGCACGACGCCGGCCAAGCTCCTCCTTTCACCATTTTTTCCACTCTTTCGGCGGCATCTGACGAGCAGGAAGAGCAGTTCCCCGGCATAAAAGCCGTTTGGGTGGCCCGCCGAGCCGACATTTACGAGCGAGGCAGCTCACTGCTCCACCTACCTCGCCTAGCCCGTCGGAAGCAGTTGTAGCACTAAACCAGCGCATGGTTCCAAAGCTGGCCACTCCAATACAGCTCGAGGAAGAGTGCTGACTTGCTCCATGCCAGCTTGCCAGGGAGCACGACGGCACAGGCATCGTCACTGCCCTCGACGCCACTGCGTCGTACATCGCTTCCAATGTCTCCGACAACGCCATCCGCCGTCGACGTAAGCATAGCCGCGACATGCAGGCAGAGAAAGAACTGCCATGTCATACAATGCCTCAAGTGTCTGCGACTGCGCCATTCGCCGTCGACACGCGCGTAGCCGCGACATGCAGGCAGAGAAAAAAGCCGCCGCGGATGTCGACAAGGTGATGCGGCTATGCAGATGTCAGCGAGGTGACGGCCAGCACGTCCCCGCCGACCGCCATCATCGAGGAGAAGTAGAACACGGGAGGCCTCCGCCGATTGTATCCCATGAAGGCCACCGCCGAGGCGAGCCGGCGAATACAACCGGTGTCTTGCACGACTCTTCTTCTACCGGATGCTGGAGGAGGACAAAGAGATCGGGCGGCGACCATTTAGATTAGGTATATAAATTCTACCAGGCTGGTTGTAATGGGAGTATCATAAGTACTATCATGCATGCCAACTTAGTAGGCAAATTTGATGAGGTGGCATAGAATTAAACGAAGAAAGAGAGGGTTGAGTATCATATTATTTTAATGTATGGAGTTAAGTTACTCCCACTGTGGTTAGTCTTAGGCCTTGTTCGGTTCAACCTCCTCCCAACGGGTTTTGTGATGCCCGGATAATCAAGCTACAGTAACCCTCTACTAATGATGCCTTGTCACCGCGGTTACTATTGTTAATCTCGCGTTGATTCGAAACCATTCGAATTCAAAATTCAAAATCAAGGCAAACAACAAACTTTTCAAACATTAAAACTAAAATGTTCAAAGGCTCTAGAATAATCAAAACAGTAGTTAAAGCAATTAAATAAATGTCTATTAAACTTTGAAAAATACTAAACCATTTTTATTTCAGAGTAAAACTTTTATGGCAGTGGGTTATTTTGAAACATTGTTTTAGGAACTATTGTCATATTTTAATAAACTAAAAATAATGTGTAAACTAAAATAAAACAAAAGAAGAAAAAATAAGCATAGGGAAAATAACAAAAAAAGGTAAAGAGAGAGCCCCCCACACCGGGCCACGGCCCAGCTGGCCTCTGGGCCAACCGGGTCGGTCCGGCCTGTGCCTACAGCCCCCCTGGGGCGATCAAACCCTATCAATCCCCTCCCCACTACCTCCGCTCCTCCCGCACGACCCACCCCCACTGTCACCACTTCGCCTCTCCCTCTCCTCCCTCTCAATCCAGATCGAGATCGGTGGAGTGGCCTCATCGCTCACCGCCCGTCGCCCCTCGCACTGGATCGCCGCCCCGGACCGCCGTCACTGCTCGCCGGATCCGCCGCTTCGCATCCCCGTCCTCCTTACCAACGGCCTCCACCTCGTCGTGCCAGACTGCCCCGACCCCATCGCCCGGTCGTCTCCAACCTCCACCTCGCGCCCCGCTGCCTAAGACCCTACGACCCCGCTATGAGCTCCGGCCTCCCTTCCTCTCTTCCACAGTTCTCGGTCACGGCACCGCCCATTGCCGTTATTTCCCCAGCCTCTAAATCGCTCCTCGTGCCGCCGCCCGTTTTAATCGGCGGCGGCCACCTCTTCACGCGCGCCAAGACCGCACGCACTGCACGCCAGCGCCCGCCAGCCTCGCGCGCGTCTCGACACTTCGCAGTGCAGCTACTCCGGCGCACACCACGACCACCGTGCACAAGCATGCCAGCGCCACGCTGCGCCCCACAGCCGCCTCGCTCGCCGTGGTTCGCCCGCTCGTCGGCCCGACCGCCACCCCCAACCGCTCCGCCCCTCTCAGCCTCACCCACCCGCGCCGGTGCCTTCGGGCAGCCTCTACGGCTCGTCGCGCCCTGGGTTTGCCCTTCGGGCGACCTCGCCCGTTCCCTGCGCCCGTTCGGGTTACGCTCCAGGCGCCCGCTAAGGCCCCTATGGCCAATGACATGTGGGGCCCGGCCCCAGAACGTTTAAAAAAGAGAATTAAAAAAATAGTAAATAAATAAATAAAAAATAACTACATTAATTAATTAATTAATTAAAGAATTAATTAAGTTAATTAATCATAATTAGATTAACCTAATCGCTAATTAACCCATTTAGTTAGTCTAAATCTCCCTGTTAATGACCTTGACAATGACATGTGGGTCCCACTGGACCCACCTGTCTAGTTTGACTGGTCAACCGGCCAGTCGACCAGTTGACGTCACCCTGATGTCATGCTTACGTCATCATTTACTATTCTGGATAATGTTAGAATTAAAAGGATAAATAAATTCAGAAAATGATTAAAACTTTAGGAAAACATAGAAAATAAACCGAAGCTTGGATGGAAAAACTTTGAACATGAAAGTTGCTCAGAACAACGAGACGATTCCGGATACGCAACCCGTTCGTCCGCCACACATCCCTAGTATAGCAAACACACAACTTTCCCACTCCGGTTCCTCTCTCTGAAAACGCGAAACACCGGGGATACTTTCCCGAATGTTTCCCCCCTTCGTCGGTATCACCTCCTACCGCGTTAGGCACACCTAGCACCGCGCATTGTCTTGTCATGCACCGTCATGCTTATGTTTGCATTATATTCATTGTTTCTTCCCCCTCTTCTCTCCGCTAGACTACGAGACTGACGCCGCTGCTGGTGCCCCGATCGACTACGTTGTTGACGACCCCTCCTTGCCAGAGCAACCAGGCAAGCCCCCCTTGATCACCAGATATCGCCTATTCTTTCTATACTACTTGCATTAGAAGAGTGTAGCATGTTACTGCTTTCGGTTAATCCTATTCTGCTGCATAGCTTTGTCATTGTTACTCTGATTGTTACCCTTACGCAATCCTAATTGCTTAGTATAGGATCGAGTATTCCATCGAGGCCCTACACTCTTGTCCGTCTGCCATGCTATATACAGGCCGTGATCACTTGGGAGGTGATCTCGGGCATATGCTATATACTTTATCCTGTTACATTACTTGTTATACTGTTCGGAGATGGGGGCTGAAGGGGCACGTGGCTCCATCCCGGTAGAGGTGGGCCTGGTTTCCCGACGGCCCACGACTATTACTTTGTGGCGGAGCGACAGGGCAGGTTGAGACCACCTAGGAGAGAGGTGGGCCTGGCCCTGGTCGGCGTTCGCGGTTACTTCATAATAACACGCTTAACGAGATCTTGGTATTTGATCGAGTGCGCCCACCGCCTATCGCACTAAACAACTACGCGGGAACAATTATGGGCACTCAGCGTCGTGGTATCAGCCGAAGCCTTCGTGACGTCAGTGACTGAGCAGCGCACGCCGGATTGGACTGGAACGCCTGCTAGGCTAGGTCTGCTTCCGGCCGCGTAACGTGCAGGTGTGCAATGGGCGATGGGCCCAGACCCCTGCGCCATAGGATTTAGACCGGCGTGCTGACCTCTCTGTTGTGCCTAGGTGGGGCTGCGACGTGTTGATCTTATGAGGCCGGGCATGACCCAGGAAAGTGTGTCCGGTCAAATGGGATCTAGCGTGTTGGGTTATGTGGTGCACCCCTGCAGGGAAGTTTATCTAATCGAATAGTCGTGATCTTCGGTAACAGGACGACTTGGAGTTGTACCTTGACCTTATGACAACTAGAACCGGATACTTAATAAAACACACCCTTCCAAGTGCAAGATATAACCCGGTGATCGCTCTCTAACAGGGCGACGAGGAGGGGATCGCCGGGTAGGATTATGCTATGCAATGCTACTTGATGAACTTACCATCTACTCTCTTCTACATCTTTGCAAGATGGAGGTGGCGGAAGTGTAGTCTTGACGGGATTAGCTATCCCCTCTTATTACGGCATTCTGCGATTCAGGTCCATCGATATGGCCCTTTACACATATACCCATGCATATGTAGTGTAGCTCCTTGCTTGCGAGTACTTTGGATGAGTACTCACGGTTGCTTTTCTCCCCTTTTTCCCCTTTCCTTTCTACCTGGTTGTCGCAACGAGATCTTGGAGCCAGGGCGGGCGCCCTTTGTCGGCGGCGACTCCTACTACACCGGAGGTGCCTACTACTACGTGCAGGCCGCTGATGACAACCTGGAGTAGTTTAGGAGGACCCAGGAAGGAGGCCTACGCCTCTTTCGATCTGTATCCCAGTTTGTGCTAGCGTTCTTAAGGCATACTTGTTTACTTATGTCTGTACTCAGATATTGTTGCTTCCGCTGACTCATCTATGATCGAGCACTTGTATTCAAGCCCTCGAGGCCCCTGGCTTGTATTATGATGCTTGTATGACTTATTTATGTTTTTAGAGTTGTGTTGTGATATCTTCCCGTGAGTCCCTGATCTTGGTGCATACGCGTTTGCGTGTATGATTAGTGTCTGATTAAATCGAGGCGTCACAAGTTGGTATCGAGCCATTGCTGTAGAATCCACTTCCATACTCCTTGGCCGAAGTCGAGTCTAGACATTGCAAACCTTTTACTAACATGGCTGTGTGGCTTACGGGCCCACGTCGCCATTGGGTGGTATTAGGATCTTTTATTCCTCGATCTATACTCTGGAACTCTGATCTCTCTTCTATTCGGGTCAAATGATTTTACTAACGCTGACTCTAGGTTCTCGTAACTACTTCCACCCGGAGAGCCCCTTACTCCAGATGATTACTTGGTCCACCGAAGGATTTCGAAGATACTCTCCGATGTTCTCTCGAGACTTTGAGCCTGTTGCTTTTGCAATTCCCTACCACCAAAATATCCCTATGGATAATTACATACACTTGCCGTTCTTACTTTTATTCCCAGTTGATCTTGTTATAACAAGATACCCTGAAATCCCCTATATTGTTCCGAGAATATTTTGTGCCTACTGCCTTGCAGTTCCTTGCCACCTGAAAACCCCTACGGATAATTTCTCGCCCTTATTGAGTATCCGCTCATCCCCAGTTGTTCATGTGTTTCACAATTGTCTTCGAAATACTATTCGATCCTCCAAAATTCCTCAGTAGCTTATTGCTCTGCAATACTTGTCCGCTTGCATTATGGATGCTTTCCATATGTCTGGCAATATTCGTTAGTATCCTTAGACACTGTGATTTTGATCCTATTGATTCAACATGAGTGCAAATGCACGCAATCATCAGTTGATCCTTTTAAATTATCTTGCCGGCTCAGACTGAGCTGGTTCTCAACCAATCCAATTGCCGTCGATTGTACCCCTAAGGCTATTCAACTTATCCATCCCTAATTAGAACATTGCTTCTGATCCCTTGATTTTAAAATGATAATTCCTTTGCATTTGATCTCTGGATTAGTCAGTTGTTTCTATAATCCAATGACTTTGCATTGTTACTTCCTCTGGTTGTGTGCCGATGCTCACATCAGCTCTGTTATGGACCGGCAGATCCTTTAATGGATTTTATCCGGCAGTGTCCTTCATATCCAATAACCTTGTGAGCATTCCCTCAGATACATAATGCCTTTGGTAAATTGTATCCTCTACTTTCTCAACCTTGCTCTGCTTTCGAGCTGGTGATATTTACTCTTGAAGCTTGTGGTATATGTTTCTAAGATACCCTGATGGGTTGAACCTATGCCTTTTCTAAACCGTGTGAACCCGAAAGTTTTCACGAGTCGTACTCTTCTGGTGCTTCGCTAGATAAAATTTCAACACTACAACTTCTTTGAAAATGTGAAGTGAATGAAAGGTTATGCATTGGAGAAGTGGGAGTCGACCTTGAACTTTGTGTTCATGCCCATGGACCCGATGTGGAACTTATCATAAAACCTTCTTGTAATAATAACTATTTCCTTGATATGATATCATCTGGTATCTATGTATTGATCCTTTGCAATCGCGGTCCTGACCACATTTTCTCCTTGATTCCATTTCTCAGACAAGTTAAAGAACTTGTCTTCTGTTGATCGATACATCTCCGCAACCTCTGTTTTGATCTTCCTCGAGTATTAACCTCTGGTATCTCGAGAACTGTGTTGCTTCCTGCGAGTCTTCATCTAGTATTGCTTCTCACCGATCTCAGATTTCCCCCGGGTTCTAAGTTATTAGTCACTCGAGAACACCGATAAGTGAATCGATTCCGCATTCTGATTCAATAACTCTAACTAATTCTCGTTGCTTGCGAGTTTAATAATCCTTCAAGTCATTTCCAAGCCTTATCGGCTATATCATTATCGTGCAAACTTTTAACTATGCTACCTGGTCCTTCTTCTCGGAGCACAATTTTCGATGATGAGCTAATCTTACGTTGATTTTCCTCGCCTTATCGTTTCACCTCGAACAACAAACTTGACCCCGAGTTTGTGTTGTATCTGTGGCTCCAATAATCTTTTGCTGCATCAGTCCTTTTGCTTGATGCAGTCGCTGATCAATTGCTTCTTCGTGGAGTCTCTCGACAAAAATTGTCGTGATCATCATCAACAATTTTTGGCTCCTTCCAGGATATCGATCGAATTCATGGTGATAAGTGTCATCCTCGTCCCTTGGTAATTTGAGTTACCATCACCAACATCCTTACCTTACTTTCATCACAAACTTGTTCATGTTATGGATGCAACTTGCTTTTGAGCTTGTATTATGTTCTACCTTGACGTATTGCCATATTTTATGTCAGGATGTTGTGAGAATTGCTCCACCTCTTAAGAATTCTTGTTACAGTGATGCTTCTTGCCATCACCATCCTTTCTTGGACCCCGTGTTGCTTCCAACTGGAATACCAACAAGTGACCTCTATTGTGAGACTTTAGTATTTCTAGCAACCCTATTGCTTTGAAGTTAATGGTCGACAATTCATTCTTAGACTATTGGTTATTGAATAACCATTCTAACATTGATCATGCTACCGAGCCCATATTTCGGGTGCACCTGTCAACCAAGTTTGATTGTGGATGTTTTCCTCGAACATACATCATTATATCATTTGCTCTGACAAATGTTATCTCCTTGTTCACATAACTGTGGAAATCCATCTTTTGGAAATCTTGATGAATTGTCGCTGAGTCCATCAGCTAGCCCCTCACCATCTATTTGATTTAATGATGAACTCTTGTTTTGGAACTCGCTCCCATAGTCCATTTCCTGAGAATTTTACAATGTCATCTCGTCAATTTGTATTCCACCTTTCCTTCTCATGCATCATGAGTCTGAGTTATCCTGACTCCAATCAAATCTGAATCTCAGTCAGATGGCTGGGACATATTTCCAAGAGTTATAACATTGGTCTATATATGACCCGGTAAGGTGATGTCATGCCTAGCACACCTGGCCGGAGGCCCTATTGTTATAGATTCCTTTTCAGCAAGGTTATCCATTCTTCCATGAGGAAATTGTAAGACTTATTCTATAAGTTGTTCCTGATGGATCCTTTGTGTTTCCAAAGTCTGATCTTTACCCAATGACCATGTCAATGCTATCTCGAAGCATGTCTCTGGTACTCCGATTTTCAACAAGAACATTTGAAGCCCAATGTTAAATGTTTCTTGCTCAATTATACAAACACCGTTGCCTAGGTAATGTCATGAATTTCTCTCCCCTTACCTAAAGGGTTTTCTACATTATATCTTGTCACAGATATCATGCTCTGCTTGTCCTTGGGAAGGATATGTCCCTGAAATGTGTTTAAACACATTTTTCATTTCCATTGTTCTGTTTAACCTGATGATCACATTTTCCTTTTCATTGGTTTGTTTGACCTTTCTTGTGATCTATATATTCTAAACAGTAATAATTCACTGCTTATGTAAACACCTCGGTGTACACCTCTGTCAGCGAGACCCTGTTTCTATTGTTGATGACATTCTGGTAACCACCGATGGATGAGAACTTTGCCTATTGGTCCGCCTCGTTCAACGAGCAGGAAAAATGGTTCTCTTCGTCCCTCGCCCTTGGTACCGATGTTGTTGTTGACATAACCGGGAGACTAACCTCTGACATGCCTTGCTTACAAGACTGTGCAAGATGTCAATGCCCTTCCTACTTTTAACCACATGGTGGGCCCATAACCCACAGTTCCACAGGATCAGAACCTGACTCTCCTGTACACCCCCTGTTCCCAAAGTTATTCCTCGCGCGTGGTCTCGTATGTAATTCACGAGCCACCTTCCAATGATATCATCAATTCTAGTGTCAGACACAATACTTATTCCCGTTGCTTTGAACCCCTATCACACCTTGTTTCAGGCACCGAACGATTGCCTGCCCGCTTGAAACTTCTATTTTGCACCTTGCTTTGCTCTCAATAATTTCTTAAGTTTCAATTTGAGAGTTAATTTTTCGCCACCTTCCCCGATGCATAGAGCAGATAGTCAACCTTGAAGAGGTCCATTCTACCGGAATACCCACCCTTTATTATTTCGTAAGTACGATGGAGTTCTCAAAGAAAGGATGTCGACTTCATCATGATGACCTAAAGCAGAGAAATGAAGACAACAATATAATGGGTCAACCTCCTCCGAGCAACCAAGACGTAAAGATTTGTTAGAATTTCGTAACCAGATCTTTCCCCCTTACTCCACCTCTTAAATCTCGGGACGAGATTTCTTGTAGTGGAGGAGAATTGTGACGCCCGGATAATCAAGCTACAGTAACCCTCTACTAATGATGCCTTGTCACCGCGGTTACTGTTGTTAATCTCGCGTTGATTCGAAACCATTCGAATTCAAAATTCAAAATCAAGGCAAACAACAAACTTTTCAAACATTAAAACTTAAATGTTCAAAGGCTCTAGAATAAACAAAACAGTAGTTAAAGCAATTAAATAAATGTCTATTAAACTTTGAAAAATACTAAACCATTTTTATTTCGGAGTAAAACTTTTATGGCAGTGGGTTATTTTGAAACATTGTTTTAGGAACTATTGTCATATTTTAATAAACTAAAAATAATGTGTAAACTAAAATAGAACAAAAGAAAAAAAAATAAGCATAGGGAAAATAACAAAAAAGGGTAAAGAGAGAGCCCCCCCCCCCCACATCGGGCCACGGCCCAGCTGGCCTTTGGGCTAACCGGGCCGGCCCGACCGGCGCCTACAGCCCCCCTGGGGCGATTGAACCCTAGCAATCCCCTCCCCACTACCTCCGCTCCTCCCGCACGACCCACCGCCACTGTCACCACTTCGCCTCTCCCTCTCCTCCCTCTCGATCCAGATCGAGATCGGTGGAGTGGCCTCATCGCTCACCGCCCGTCGCCCCTCGCACTAGATCGCCACCCCGGACCGCCGTCACTGCTCGCCGGATCCGCCGCTTCGCATCCCCGTCCTCCTCCCCAACGGCCTCCACCTCGTCGTGCCACACTCCCCCGACCCCGTCGCCCAGTCGTCTCCAATCTCCACCTCGCGCCCCGCTGCCTAAGACCCTATGACCCCGCCGTGAGCTCCGGCCTCCCTTCCTCTCTTCCCTGGTTCTCGGTCACCGGCACCGCCCGCTGCCATTGTTTTCCCCCTGGCCGCTCGTCACTCCTCGCGCCGCCGCCCCGTTTTCGTCCCGCGGCGGCCTTGCTACTGCGCTGCACCGGCGCGCAGCCTCGGCCGCCGAGGCCCCGCCAGCCTCGCGCGTCCGACGCCGCTATGCGCGGCTGCTCGGTCGCGACCACGGCCACCGTGCACAAACACGCCCATGCCACGCTGCGCCCCCACAGCCGCCTCGCTCTGCCGTGGTTCGCCCGCTCGTCGGCCCGACCGCCACCCCCAACCGCTCCGCCCCTCTCAGCCTCACCCACCCGCGTCGGCGCCTTCGGGCAGTCACTGCGGCTCGTTGCGCCCCGGGTTTGCCCTTCGGGCGCCCTCACCCGTCGCCCATTCCCTGCGCCCGTTCGGGTTACGCTCCAGGCGCCCGCTAAGGCCCCTAGGGCCAATGACATGTGGGGCCCGACCCCAGAACGTTTTAAAAAGAGAATTAAAAAATAGTAAATAAATAAATAATAACTACATTAATTAATTAAAGAATTAATTAAGTTAATTAATCATAATTAGATTATCCTAATAGCTAATTAACCCATTTAGTTAGTCTAAATCTCCTTGTTAATAACCCTGACAATGACATGTGGGTCCCACTGGACCCACCTGTCTAGTTTGACTGGTCAACCGACCAGTTGACCTGTTGATGTCACCGTGATGTCATGCTTACGTCATCATTTACTATTCCGGATAATGTTAGAATTAAAAGGATAAATAAATTCAGAAAATGATTAAAACTTTATAAAAACATAGAAAATAAACCATAGCTCGGATGGAAAAACTTTCTACCTGAAAGTTGCTCATGAGACGATTCTGGATACACAGCCCGTTCATCCGCCACACATCCCTAGCATAGCAAACACGCAACTTTCCCACTCCGGTTCCTCTCTCCGAAAACGCGAAACAGAGGGGATACTTTCCCGGATGTTTCCCCCCTTGTCGGTATCACCTCCTACCGCGTTAGGTCACACCTAGCATCGCGCATTGTCTTGTCATGTTGTCATGCTTATGTTTGCATTATATTCATTGTTTCTCCCTCCTTATTTCCGGTAGACTACGAGACTGACGCCGCTGTTGGTGCCCCGATCGACTACGTTGTTGACGACCCCTCCTTGCCAGAGCAACCAGGCAAGCCCCCCCCCCCCTTGATCACCAGATATCGCCTATTCTTTTCTATACTGCTATCATTAGAAGAGTGTAGCATGTTACTGCTTTCGGTTAATCCTATTTTGCTGCATAGCATGTCATTGTTGCTACAGTTGTTACCCTTACCTGCAATCCTAATTGCTTAGTATAGGATGCTAGTATTCCATCAGAGGCCCTAAACTCTTGTCCGTCTGCCATGCTATACTTCTGGGCCGTGATCACTTCGGGAGGTGATCTCGGGCATATGCTATATACTTTATACTGTTACATTACTTGTAATACTGTTCGGAGATGGGGGTTGAAGGGGCAGGTGGCTCCATCCCGGTGAGGTGGGCCTAGGTTCCCGGCGGCCCCGATGTTACTTTGGCGGAGGCGGCAGGCAGGTTGAGACCACCTAGGAGAGAGGTGGGCTGGCCTGGTCGGTGTTCGCGATTACTTCATAATAACATGTACTTGAGATCTTGGTATTTGATCTGAGTCGGCCATTGGCCTGTCTTGCACTAACCAACTCTGTGAGGAGCAGTTATGGGCACTCGGCGTCGTGGTATAAGCGAAGCCTTCGTGGCGTCGGTGGCCGAGTGGCGCGCGGATTGGGCTGGAGCACCTGCTAGGCTAGAGTGCCTTCGGCCACGTTACATAGCGTGCAGGTGTGCAATGGGCGATGGGCCTGAACCCTGCGCCATAGGATTTAGACCGGCATCTTGACCTCTCTGTTGTGCCTAGGTGGGGCTGCGGCGTGTTGATCTTCGAGGCGGGCATGACCCGGGAAAGTGTGTCGGCCAAATGGGATCGGCGTGTTGGGTTATGTGGTGCACCCCTTTAGGGAAGTTTATCTATTCGAATAGCCATGATCTTCGGTAACAGGACGACTTGGAGTTGTACCTTGACCTTATGACAACTAGAACCAGATACTTAATAAAACACACCCTTCCAAGTGCCAGATATAACCCGGTGGTCGCTCTCTAACAGGGCGACGAGGAGGGGATCGACGGGTAGGATTATGCTATGCGATGCTACTTGGTGAACTTACCATCTACTCTCTTCTACATGCTGCAAGATGGAGGTGGCGAAGCGTAGTCTTGACGGGATTAGCTATCCCCTCTTATTACGGCATTCTGCAGTTCGATCCATCGGTATGGCCCTTTACACATATACCCATGCATATGTAGTGTAGCTCCTTGCTTGCGAGTACTTTGGATGAGTACTCACGGTTGTTTTTCTCCCCCTTTTCCCCTTTACTTTCTACCTGGTTGTCGCAACCGGATGCTGAAACCAGAGGCAGGCGCCCTTTGTCGCGGCGACTCCTACTACACGAAGGTGCCTACTACTACTGCAGGCGGCGATGACCGGGAGTAGTTTAGGAGGATCGAGGCGGAGGCCTCGCCTTCTTCGATCTGTATCCCAGTTTGTGCTAGCCTCCTTAAGGCATACTTGTTTACTTATATGCGTACTCGAGATATTGTTGCTTCCGTGACTTCGTCTATGATCGAGCACTTGTATTCGAGCCACAAGGCCCTGGCTTGTATTATGATGCTTGTATGACTTATTTATGTTTTAGAGTTGTGTTGTGATATCTCCCCGTGAGTACCTGATCTTGGTCGTACACGTTTGCGTGCATGATTAGTGTATGATTAAATTGGGCGCGTCACAGGTTTGGAGAGGAATGGAGGCGAATTTGGCTTGTACATGATTTAATTCCCCATAATCCCTGTTATTCTATGTATATTGTGGGCATGTTATTTGACTCTCATTTTGCCGCGCTAAGACCAGTGTGAGTGTCTGCATGCAGTACACCATCCTCTAATCTGGTGGATGCCAAGCCGGCTCGTAAAGGAGCTATAACTTTTTTTCAAGTTGAAAAATGTTACCGATGAGGAGCCATAATTAAGCTGGAGGCGTCTCTTTTTTTCTTTCAAATGGGCAATAAGATGGAGAGCTGGAGAGTGTCTCTATTGGGCTGCCTCTAGTGTTCAGGTCCTCCAGTACGAAATACGGGCAGCCGACTGGGCTGATACAAAAGCCTATCCATCTTAAAGCCCATTTATTTTTGTTCTTTACGAGGAGAAGCCCATATTTCTTGAAGAGGGGCGATCCCAGGAAAACCCTCCTTCCTCCTCGCTTCCACTTATACTGCAGCTCGCTGGAGTGCTGGACTCTCCCGCTTCTGTCGTCCCCCAACTCCCCCTGCTCCCCATCTTCCTCACTCGTACAGAAAACCCCCGCTCACCTTCTTCCTCACTCGTACATAAAACCCCAGCTCCCCTTCTTCCTCACTACTACAGAAAACCCCAAGCTCCCCTTCTTCCTCACTCGCACTACAACTAGGCTCGTCATTCGTTACTCTGCTCAAATCCGTGAGCTCGATGCGACGCCCTCGAGGAAAATGGAGTCGGCTGGCCCAGCACCAAAAATATGAGGCTCCCTCCAGTGGCGACGCTAGTTGTAGATCCTGCACCAGGCAGCGCGGGGAGAAGCGGCGAGCCCCCCCACCCGGATCTGAGGAACTCGTAGAATCTCCAGTGGACCACATCAGCGATCTCTCGGACGACATCCTTGGGGAGATCATCTCGCTTCTCCCCACCAAGGATTGCTGCCGCACACAAGTCCTCTCAACTCGGTGGCGCCCGATATGGCGGCCCTCAATCTCGACTGTCGTCAAATTTCCGTCCTTCCTGAATTTGATCTCCTCAGAGCCATCATCTCCTCTCACCAGTAGGGCCCTGTTCAATGCCTCTGCATCCCAACACGCTACCTGCTGTCCATACCCTACATGGTGGACGCTTGGCTGACATCCCCTAAATTCGGAAAACTCCAACAGTTTGAGTTCTACCATTACCACGAAAGTTTTGTACCACGAACACACCAAGAATTTGTGCCCACACCACCGTTGTCCATCTCGTGGTTTTCCTCCTCTTTCCACACCGCCACCTTCGCCCGGTGCCATCTACCACACGATCTGGTACAAATGCTTCGACTCCCACTGCTAAAAAAACTTCCGCTTGTGGTGGTTTATCTGTCGGAGGCCTCACTGCACAACATCATCTACTCCAGTTACCCTGCCCTGGAGCGCTTGCTAATTGTTTTGGGAATAGAAATCCCTATCAGTTATCTCCAAATAAAGTCGACTCACCTTAAAAGCATTGGAATTTGTTTTGAAGGACAGCAGCTCATCATCGAAGATGCCCCTTCACTTCAAAGGTTGCTCCTTGATGATTGTTATAAACCTTCACAAATAAATGTCGTCTCTACGCCCAAACTGGAGACCTTGGGTGTAATTTCTGATCCGTTTAATGATCACAGGAAGTTGGTGTTTGGCTCCTCACTTTTTCAGGTACTGTATATTATCATCTACACATTTGTAATCATAAGCTGCATTTTTCATTTGTGCCCACAAGTTTTATATCATCTTGGAGTACACTTTGGGTACTAATATTATGTTATATGCTGAATGAAGAGTTCATCCATGGATATCCTATCAATGCTGTTGGATTCTGTCAAGATCTTATGTATCAGAATGTTTAGTTTTGATGTGAACATAATTATTGGCTTGCTACGATGCTTTCGACCTCTGGAGAATTTATATATAAAGGTGATTATTTCATGCACATTGAAAGCCCGTATATATTGTACTAGAATTAACTGTTCAGCTGTCGCTCTTTCAACATACTCTTTTTTCAGACCGTAAATGTTTTCAATCTTCATGTCTACTTAGGCACAACCACATGGAACAAAACATATAACCAATCGGTGGCGTAATAAGCACCAGGATTTTCTCAGTTCTCATGACATTCTTTGAGGACAATAACGATGGATGGATATGCATCCAACCAGGCAAACAGAAGCTTTGTCACATTCTTCCTATTGAATGCGAGATTACTATTGTCCGTGAGGCTTAAGTTTTTCGTAAAGAGATCTCTCAAGGATGGACATGTTGAACAACAAAAAAAGAAGTTTCAGGTGGACAAATGGGCTTCTGAACGTGCTCGGCTTCCATTTACAACAACTTGTAGTCATCCTCCAATAATTTTTATTGCACATGATTTTGATTTTATGGATCAGATTGATCCATTTGTTTGTGACTGCGAAAAAGAGTGGTTGGGTTAGATGTTACTGCCATGTTCAATCTGGGTTTTGTCTAAATTTGATGAACAATTAATCCTTGGACTTTTTGTACTGTTTGTAAGCTTCAGTTACATGTTGTTGCCCTCGTACTCCCCTCCGCCTGCCACTACACTGCCGCACCTTCCACTACTCTGTTTCGTTCCCATCCGAGGCTTCGCCATAGTTCTCCGCCTTGGTTCGTTCGCTGTGCCCGCCGTTGTCTGGCGTTGTCAACATGGTCAACAACCGTGAGGAATCAGGAGATGACTGTATGTGGAGAGGCTGACAGTAGGGACCCACCAGGGTCATTGCATTACGCAAGCAGGTGCATCGTTATTACTCCTACAAGCCAAAAAATACTTCCTCCTAGTTGTTTGACAACTAGGTCCCATGCCATTTTCAATGTAATCAATAAACGAGGAAATTACACAACGAGAGGATAACACCAGGGACGCAGCAGCTCACCCAGTTGTTTTTTAGTTTTAGAGACAGAGCTCAACTGCGTGTTGTGCGGGGGTTGTGGCCCGTCTAGCCCACGCTTACGCTTTTATTTAAGCACATGACGAGTCTAGTTGATATCTTTTTTCTTTCTGAAAATGGCTAGCCCAGTTCTTTTTTTGGAGAACACCCAACCGAGGCCTACTTGCTTTTCTCAGCCCTGCTGGGCTGCAAATCTTTCAAGACGATGAGGGATGTAAGTAGTAAGAAATGGGCTTCCCCAGAAAATGGTCTATAAGTTGTAAGAAATAGGCTGTAAATTTTTAAACCAAACCAACCAGTAATTACATTAAAATATCATTTTTTTTCAAGATTTCTCTACTCTTATAAAAAGCAGAGTTGGTGATGATGGTGTGCCTGCCATCCTGCAATATAGGCCGTCTGATCTATATCTAATGGATAGGAAGGAAACTATGACAATTTACCCGCACTCCTCTCCACATTTGCAGATACAGCCTTCCCTCGTTCATCCTTTTCTCCCACAAGATAAACTACTCATACAAATGCATCTTCATGTTTCGTGCAACGCACGGGCATCTTGCTAGTAAATATTTTAAATTTCATTCATTTTTTGCGGAGAATTTTTTTGATATAATTTTTTTAAACTATATTTAACGTGACTCGAAATTTTGTGATTAAAAGAGTTCGGACCCCACTGAAATATGAAAAACTTCGTTGAATTTTTTAGCGGTGCCCAGAATATATGGTTTGTAATGCTAATAAAAAGAACATGGGCTTCAAAATATCCATAAGAATTAGCAAATGGGCTGTAAATTATTGAAAATAATGGCTAATGGGTTGTATGCTGTTTTCCATTGATTTAGAGGCTGACTTCTGGGCCTACTAGGTTGATGATGACGCTGTCCTATTTTTTTTGATGCGTACGCAAGGCTTTGTCAACTTAGTCAACACAGAGCAGTGACTGTTGGATGTCCATCCAACGGCTACCGTGCTTCTTCAATCTCTGATCTTCCTGCTCCAGCTGCCCAAACCAACGCTGGCGGGACTACCGGCTCCCTCCTCCCGTGGCAGGCTGTGCTGCCGCCAGGCCATCCCTCTACCCACCTGCACATCATGTTATTTTCTGGCGACGTCAGCCTCACCCTGCAGCCGACCAGTCAGCGCTCGTACTCCCCTCAGCGTGGGCATCCACTGTCGCGTCTTCCCTTGCTCCGTGTCATTCACTTCCTAGGCCTCGCTGTCGTGCACCACCCTGGTGCTCTCGGCGTGGCATGGTCAACGTGGTCAACGAACGACATCCATTGGAAGTGGACTGTACGTGGAGAGGCTGACAGCTGGGTCCACGGCCGCACACAGGGAAATGCCTCCTTATTACGCGCAAAATAATAACTCCTCCACCTGACAGCTGGGACCCACCGGAAGGTCCTCTGTATTTCACGAAAAAACGTTCCCCACGCTGTCAGCTCGGATCCACCAGCTATATCTTCGCACGCAAGGAAGTGCCTCCTTATTACCACAAAAAAATGAATACCCCCAGCTAGCTAGGACCCATCATAGCAGGAGGCTGACTTGTGGGCCTACTAAGTTGACGGGGACGGAGGGTTTTGTCAACTTAGTCAATATGAACGATTCTAGCTCCAATGACCGTACGATGTCCATCCAACGGCCGTAGTGCTTCTTCAACCTCTGGTCTTCTTGCTCAAGCCACCCAAACCAGTGCCGGTCGTGTCGCCTGCTCCTGCCTCCTGTGGCCGGCTATGCTGCCGCGGAGGCCTCACCGCCCCCTACTACTCCCACCACTGACCAGGCCATCCCTCTACTCATCCACACCCCCTGTTATTCTGCGGCGACGGCAGGCTCACACCACAGGCGAACCAGTGAACCCTCATAATCCTCTCCGCGTGGGCATCCACTGCGGCGTCTTCCCCGGCTCCGCATCGTCCCCTTCCTAGGCCTCGCCATCGTCCACCGCTTTGGTGCTCTCGGCGCGGCATGGTCAATGTGGTTAAGGAACGACTTCCATTGGAAGAAATCTTGTGCGTGGAGAGGTGACAATGGGACCACGGCGCGATGAGAAGTGCAACCTTATTACGCACAAAAGAATGATTCCTCCACCTGACAGCCGGGACCCATCGGACGGACCACCGTATTACATGAAAAAAACGTTTCCCCATGACTGCTGGGACCCACCAGCTACATCTTCGCACGCAAGGAACTGCCTCCTTATCCTCCCTGACAGTTAGCACCCACCTAGTCGAAGCGTATGTAGCGTTGTCATTATGGTCGTGAACGTGTACGTACATACAATCGGTCTGTCTACAGGCCGCAGCGATGAACCGGCCGAGTAAGGAAGGGCACGTGTCATAGTAATGGCGCGCACGTGTTGTAGTAGAGGCGCGCATGTAGCATGTCACACAGTCCCGTTAATATCGTGTACACGTACGTACAACCAGGGTGCAAGAAAGTAAATACAACCACGTACGTACATACAGGCGGGGTCTCGAATGCCTACTCGCGCATACGTACTGCCAGGGCTCGTGTACATGGCTGGGTCAGAATGGAGAAAATGCGTCCTCGTGTTCATCGGGAGCCAATCGGCTTGGACGGAAAAGCCGATCGAATTGAGGCCTGGCATACCGCAGAACGGAGGAAATAGCCTTGTGTTCGATCGGCCACGGTCGAAACGGGATCCTGTTCATCGAGAGGGGTCTTGGGTTCTGTAAAACGGAGGAAACAGACTTGTATTCGAGTGCCTACGGTCGAAACGGTGTCCTGTTGATCGGGAGGGGTGTGGCGTACCACAAAACGGCGGAAACCGACTTGTGTTGGAGTGCTACGGTCGAAACGGGGGTCCTGTTCATCGGGAGGGGTTTGGCGTACCACAAAACGGGACTCCACGGGCTACTATTCATCTCCACCATCGACCTCCTCCAGCCTCCACAGGCTACTGTTCATCCACCGTCAACCTCCTCCAGCCTCCACCTGCGACTATTCATCCATAGGCTCCTATTCATCCAGCCTCCACCGCTCCTCCACCGGCTACTGTTCAACCAGCCCTCTCCACGGAATCCTGTTCAACCACCCCTCCACGGGCTACTATTCATCCAGCCCTCCACCGGCTACTATTCAACCCGCCCACCACGGGGTCATCCTGTTCATCCAGCCCCCCACGGGGTCCTATTCATCCACTCCCAACCAGCTCGATCAATCGGGGTCATGTTCATCCAGCGGCAACATCACGAGGTCCTGTTCATCCAACCCCCCACCGGGAAATGTTCATCCAACCCCCCAACAACGCTCACTGTTCATCAAGGGAAGGAGGCAGCAGGTTTGACCGGCTTCAGTTAGCAGCAGTAGCGAAGGAATCGCTCGATTGGGTTCAGTTAACAGCCAGATCGGTCGATCGCTTGGGTGCAGTAACGCGTAGCCTGCAGTGCGATCGCTCGGGTTCAGTAGGCGAACGCCTTGCTCGGGTTCAGTTAGAGCCCAATGCGTCGCACCCACACGCGTACGTGTATGAGAGAAACACACATCGCTCGGCCACGACCACCCACCGTAACCGGGAACTCCCCGATATTTTCCTCGCCCTCGCTTCTACCACGGTTTTTTCCGTCACAGACGGCCCAAAGAATGTCATGCAGCTGCATCTCTGGCCCGCCCAGGACGAAAAACCCATTTTCTGTCATGATTTTTTGTCATAGAAGTAGGAGCCCACCACATCTATGATGATACCTAGTTTTGTCACAATTATCGTCATAGAAGTGTCATAAGCATGACAAAAAAAATTCGGCCCAAAATCTCAAGAATGTGTCTTTTATTTGTAGTGAAGAGCGAGAGCGTGCAGAAAAGAGCAAGAGCAAGAAGCAGACCATGCGGGGAAGCGAGTAAAAGCGGAAGCGATGCGCGGCGAGAAGCCAAAGCGGCAGCTCCTACTGATGTGGACGTCACCGCCGAGGAGCGACACCGTGGAGGAAGTGGCCAGCGACGCCATCGCGGATGGAGCCGCGCCATGTCAGGTTGGGATCTAGCATCGGCAGGACCTTCAGATCGAATCAAGAAGAAAATGCAGAAATTAGTGTAGAACCTCTTTGGTGGCGCCGGTTAGGCCTCAGCTTCATCCGAGGAATCGGTGATGATGCCGCTCTTCCGGTGGTGTAGGTGAAGACAGCGGTGTGGGAATGGAGGTGGCGTGAAAGACGAGGGGAACGTCGGGGCAGCTCCTTGTAGGTCGAGGACGCGGTGGTTGAACTGGCGGGACGACGAGATCGATGATGGATCCTCGTCTGGTGCGGTGGACGAGGGACGTCAAGGTGTTGTTGTGGACGACGTCGTCGGGGAAGAGGCTCCGGCTGGGTGGCGGATGGAGGAGGGTGTGGGGCTTCACGGGTTTTCGCGGCCTCAGTGTACGAATGGGTGGGCGGATGGGACGGGAGGGGGAACCATGGCTTAGGGACATGCTTGTCCGAAATGTGGGATAAGTTACGAAAGTACCCCCACTAATTTGAGCTAGGAGGTTCTTTCCGTTCAGGGGTATCACGGGCATTTCATAGGAGGCGAGAGTTTTCGCGCGTTTTGTAATTTGGGATAGCACGGCGTGGGTTGAGACGGAGCTTGTTTTTGGAGTAGAACAAGACAAAGATATATCTTAAATATTTTGGGGTAACAAGGTGCGGGTTGAAGAGGCGGGAGTTTTGCAGCACGATAGACATAGATGCTAGCTTGAAATTTCAGCATAACAAGGCACGACTTGAAATTTTTGGAGAACAAGCTTAACATGTACAAAAAAATGACAATTCGCACCTCATCACTAGAGAGAGCCATGTCTCGTTTTACTATAGTACTAGAAATACATTCAAATACAACAACAACAAAAAAACTAAAAAAATTGGGACAACAAACATAACTATATTGATTGGCCACATTGCATTCGTGCATAGACACACTATTCTAATTGGAGATGATGGGTGGCTTTCGCATCATCCATGCCTTCCAACGTCCCCCTCTCATCATCCATGCCTTCCACTTCATCTCTCAGACACGCGCACAATGGTGAAGACAGGGGGCAGCAAGGGCCCTGCCCCCCTAACATCACTATATATTGAGGCAAATATGAATGTGATCAGTAGATCAATTGCTAGTAAAATGGTTTAAGTTGATGAATTGACCCTCCTCGTAAAGGATTAGCAATTCTTGGCCCCCTAGCTCATATATTTTTCATGGCTCCGCCACTGTGCGCAACCGCGCACGTTCTCGCCCCCTCTCTTTAAATATTGATCTTGCACTTGTGCACTCCTTCATTGTCTCCCTCCACTTGGCCCCTCGCCACCATCTTCCAGCCCCCCACCAGATTTTGCCACATGTACAATCTAGAAGACTCCATGGTTGAACTTAAGCATAATGCACAACCCTCAAAACAAAAGTGCTTCTCCTTTGTTCTATAATCTTCCGTATCATAACCGCGCAAACTTTTTTTCTAGTTGAATTGCCATTATTTGTTTTTTACTTTATGCTTTACAACACACAATTCCATGAATCATAGAATAGATTAACTTTTTTATAAGAAACTTTTTATAAGAATTAAACGAACGTCTACATCATGCATATACGAACATCTACATCATGCATATATGACTCAAAGCTTACATGCTATAGTGTGGTATTTATTCATAATTTGGTTGCCAAATCTGATGCGTGCAATGCACGTGTACCTTACTAGTACTTCCAGTATGTGCAAAACACGTAAATTAGAATTCCAATGGCACACTAGACAGTGTCTCTCCCTTTTTCAGTTCATGAAGCCACATGGCACATGTGGAGGCGTTGTCGCGACCTCCTTGTGTGGATTGATCACGATGACGTCTTTTTGGTTCGGAAGAATGTACTCATCCTCCCTCACGCTGCTGGCGGTACATGCGAAGCGAAGATGTGCATGCACGCACTCATTCCCTCGCACGCACACGCGGATACACGGTGGGACGCATTTTTGTACGAAGATCCACCCCATGTGATAATTTGACACGTGTAAAGTCCTTCACTTCATTGATGGTCAATTAATACAGCGCATACAAATTGAGTGGATGTGAGGGAGGAAGTAGTTGAGAAAGACATTACTACTCCACTGCGTGCATGCGAGTAGTTAAATCATGGGTTGCTAGTTCCATTGGTCTCCTTCGTATTTTGTGCCAACTTTTGACCATATTTTTAAGTAACATAATATTTATGCATGTCATAAAAAGTGGCACAAAAAACAGGGGCCAATACACCAGGACGCATGCAGCATGATCAATTTTTGCCTGGCTACTGTTGGTGGTCTTTGTATTTAAATATGGACGGAGTGGAGTAGTACTATCTTTAGCTTAGCCTCGTAGGACTCTCCCAGCGCCTAGGCTCGCCTCCCCGCCTCGCCCACCAGATCTCGCCATGGAGGATCCCGCCTGTGGCACCCCGACTCAGAGAATCCGGAACGCCCCGTATTCCAGCCCAAAGATCGAGAAGTCTTTTGGAATACAGCACTACTTAGCATAGAACAAATTAGCTCTTTATTACAATCTATATGGGTACAAGGGAATTACATTGGCATGGTGACACTACGCCTGCCACGGTTGCTCCATGCAAGCAGCAGAACAACATGAAGCAGCGGAATAACTCTAGCAGCGGAACAACGACGATGGTGGTGAACTCCACTCCGCAGGGACTCTGACTAGAACACTTATCCTAGCTCGCAAACAAGGGATCCACGACAAACAAGCAATCAAATCTGGCATGACCTGCAAACTGGCATGACACGCCAGGTCAGTACATTGAATGTAGTTGCAAGCTCACAGCAACCAAGAGCAATCAAGACAAACAACAGCATGGCATTTACATGTTTCTTAGCAAAGATGAGCATCATACTATCAGAACAACATGGCATGTACAACATGATACAACTAGAACAATACGAGCATGGCATGAACATATGAACATGATGATACTAGCATGCAATATGATAACACTATCATGCACCAACTTACTGCGCTCGGGTTACCTTCTAACCATCACATGCATAAGCTTACCATCACGGACATCATACGATCATCTCAGGATCCAATCAAGCTTGGTATTACCATACCATAGTAATCATTACATGATCACAACGAGCTTGCCTTAACCCTTGACTCTCGCATAACACCATGAATATCCAACAACACGGTATCCTCGATACCACAATGATCATCTCACGATCACAATCAACCACTTTCTCATCATCGAACCAGGGTTGTTATTAAGCACATTATTATTATTATTGTTGACCCATAGTGTGACCAACTACGAAATGGGCCCTTATCTGTAGGCACGGCTATTGATTGATTTAACACACACTCTGCAGAGGTTAGTACACTATACCCACACCATGGAACCCATGGCCTCGCACTCCCATACGTGTGGACCAACGGCATTCTGACAAAACCGATCTACCGCCATGACACTCTCCCGGCCACTTCGACCAACTCCCCTCTGGGATAAGTCATGGGTGGCCCCGTGCCTACCAAAGCCATCAAGGACCACCTTCGTCTCAAAACATTAACGGCCCCAAATGGGGACAAAAGCGCGCAAACAACTTGGGCACACAAGGCTTATGCCGGCCTACCTGGCCAAGGTAGCGCCCGCACATAACCTTCCCTCGTTGGAGGCACCGACGAGATGCATGACAATATACCCAGTTAGGACCTTGCCATAAAAGGCAAATGTGTTTGCACTGGTCAGCTCGATATGGTGGCACCATGACTCGACCAACAGTTGTTCAAGTTCATTATTATCCGGTAAACTTGAATGCAATGAGCTGAGCCATAATAAAAGTAACATGATGCAACTAAAGTGCATGAGCATGATATCAACATAAGCATGGAGGTGCAACATAATCATCGAGCATAACCACAATGAAACATTTAACCAAATGAGCATGGCAAACCGACGAGCATAACATTACACATGAGCATATCATGACAACTAGCATCATAAATAAATACCATGCAAGAACTTAACCAGAATACTACCAAGTAAGCATATAACCAACTGGATGCAAAGTAACATGCATAGCAATAGTACTTGATAACAGACAGTAAACATGCATCAGAAAGAACACCACTGCCACTACTATCAAGCATGACATACGACAGAAATACTAGCAACTAGTACATGATAACCAAGTGCATAAAAACATAGCATGAAAGTGAACACAAATCCATAGGCATCACCGAAACAACGATAACCATATCAAAACAAGCAGACATTTATTAAATATTCAGGTTGAAAACCATGGCTACTGCATGGCCATCATGAAAGTGGGTGTTGTGGCTTTCCTGGGGGTGAAGAATACACCGGGGAGAAGTGCGGAATGATCGCGGAAGGAATCGCCAGAAAGGTTTCTCTCCCGAAGGGGGCTGATTAGGGGCAAGGGCAATAAGGTCATTTTGATAGTGGGACCACCAAGTGAAAATGGTACCAGAAGATAGAGCTCGACGAGACGAAGAAGTAGGCTTTGGATTCACCTCATTTGGAGTCGCGGATGAAAAGATATAGCCCGACGAAGTTCAGGGACAAGTTTGTAAAAATAACTCTACAAACATGCCCCTGGAGGATAAAACATAAAATGTATTTTAGAGAAATATGCTTTCAGAACTGAGGAAATGTATTGTGAGCCGAAGTAAGATGAAAATACACTTTCAGAATGGGAAAATGTATTCCGTAGAATACGCTTCCACTTACTCCACGTCAGCAGTGGCGGGGACGGGCGCTTGGGTCGCTGCCAGGCAGGTCCCACCTCTCTCTCCTTGAGCTCCTTCTCCTCCTTCCCGCGATGAGCAAAGGCAAAGGCGAGGCCGCACGATGCCGGCGCCAGCCCGGCCAACTCTGGCCGCTTCCAGCGCGGGCACGGGTACCGGCGTGCTCGGCGAGGAGCGCCGTGCCCAACTGGTGTGTTTGGGAGCAGCGGGAGGCAGGCCAGTCGCCACCTGAGAGGCGGAGGGCTTGGGGCGGCCGATGCTTGAGGGCCTGACGGGAGCACTCGGTGTGCATTGGGTAGAGGGGGAGGTGCGCCAGAGTAGTGGGGTTCTACTGGTGGTGAAATGAGGGAGTGAGGGGCTCGGCAGCGACTGAATTTAGGCGAAGGACCAGAGTGGCCATGGCGGCATTGGTCGGGCTGTGGAGCTCCTCGATCTTGTTGGAGCGGTAAGGGAGGCTAGAGGGGGACTGGGGAGGAGCTTGGAGTGCTCGGAGGGGCTCGGGGCTGGCTATAAATAGCCGGAGACAGCGAGGTGGGTGAGCCTGACAGCGTGACACGTCGCGAACCCGCAGACGTGGGCCTGTGAGCTTAGTCGACGGTGGCGATCACGGGGAGGCGGAGGTAGGCTCATGGGGTAGAAGAAGTTGAGGGGCACGGGGAGAAGCCACCAGGGGAGGAAACGACAATCGGCTACAGCTTTCCCGTGGGTGCGCGGCGACGACCGTCAGCGAGCGAGCTATCGAAGGGGGAGAAAGGTCCGGGGAGAAGAAGACGGCGAGGGGCAGCTACAAGACATGCCCGTGCTCGCTGAGACATTGAGTAGAGGAGGGGCCCGAAGCAAGCGACAGCCCGCTCGCGCCCACTTCAGGACAAAGTAGTGGTCATCGTGCAGACTGGCATGTAGAGGAATCAAGAGGAAGGAAAACGTTGTCTAAGGTGTAGACCCTTCTCCCAGGAGCAGACAGGAGGTGATAGATCAACAAGGCAGGCTCTGGATTGACACGATTACTCCAGTGAAGTTTGTTGTTGCAAACTTGGCGTACTTTGGCGATCAACGGAAAGTGATTGAAGCCAAAGCTGTTGTCTGGGAGTTTTAGGGTAGAAGGAAAAGGAGTCTTGTGAATTATGAAGGGGTTTGGACCACTAATTAATATAGTTGCTTTACAGCTACTTAATCTGGTCTAGAATCAAGAACAGGAAGAGGCATTCACTAGGAGTGATGACTTAAGCTAAAAATGGTCATTGCAGGATGATTTGGGCATATGAGAGAGCCATAAATATTTCATGCCATTTGGCCAAGCCAAAATGGTACTTCCTTCATATAGCACATCTACGGGCGAAACTTAGGAAAAATCACGAGGGAAATGGCTAGATGAAATGATCCCAAATATTGTGGAGATAAGGTATATGGATAGCTGAAGGCTTAGGAAAATTTTCAGCCATAATGGAGCAAGGTAAAATATACTTGCTTCACTAGCTGAAAATTTGGACAGAAACAAAGAATTGAAGGTGTGCTCACATGGATGGATGAAATTATCTCAAATCTTGAGGAGAGCTTTGATTTGATTATATGAAGGACCATGCAAAATTGCAACTCATTTGGGTTATCCTAACTAGTACTTCCTTCATAGGGAATTCCCTCAGACAGGAACTTTCAAAATTTGCTCAGGAATATTTACTAGGCAAATTGAGCTGAATTTTGGCATGAGGCAATGATATGGACATGAAAAGGTGTCCAAAAAGTTTGGGGTCAATTGGGCAAAGGTAAATAACACTTGCTTCACAAACTGCCATTCTCGACAGAATAGGAAAGGAATTAATTGAGCATGATGAGGAACATGGCAAATGAAATATTTTGCCATATTTGAGGAATATATGACCCCAAAAAATTTTGAGAATTGTTTTGGTATTTTAGGAGTGATGGAAATATAGGTTGTTCCACAACCTAGGGCAAATTGGTTTATTCCTTTAATAGAAAAAGGAATATTCCCAAGGAAAAGAATATTGGGGTTGGGTTAGGATGAAAATGGCAAGGTATTGGGATGGATATGAGGATGACAGGCAACTCTGGAAAGAAAGAAGAGGTCATCTTCTCCAGTTTCCAGACCACATAGCCACGGAAAAAGGAAACTCAAGCAAAAATCTCAGAAAACCAAAAGAAAAAGAAAGGGCCAAAAATCAGGCTATGACACCACCATGGATAATCCCTTAGATCCCAGGATCCCGCGGGCTACCCTCTCGTTGCGGCCCGCTGCACTACCGCCTTTGAGCGAAACCCACATGTGTTTTAGAGGGGATCCATTGCTCTTGAATCACAGATAGGTGACGCCGGAGGACATGCCAGGGTTGCATTTCAGGTGGTGGGCAGCAAGGGCAAATCAGATCGAGGAAGCGTCGCATCGATTGGAGAGAAGTTCGAAGGAGCTGCGCCAGGCACAACACAGGAGGAAGGCGCAAGTCTTATCTCAAGGGAGAGATGCTGAGGGATGTCAGCATCTGGCGGCGTCACGTTGATTTCGAGCTAGGGCTAATGGGAGAGATCATATTCACGGAGTCAATTACGGAGGAAAGAACACGCATGCCTGCAGAATGGCATGAGCAGCCGGTGCAACTGTTCAAATTGGCGGTAGGAGAAGCCAAATCACGGGACCAGCTGCGGCGGCGCCACTAGGCATGCATCGTAGGCGAGGTGAGCTGCCCTCCTTCCCCATCAGTGATCCTTCCCCGTCAGTGATGCAGTGACCTACTCGGTTGCTGCCGCAGTGAACTTGCGGCGCCATGGCGGTTTGCAACCGTGACAATCACTCCATCTATATGTATTGTATTCCTGTGAAAATACTTGGTCGTTTGGAAAAAGATGGTAATTGATTTATCACTATTTTTGAATGCTTGGTCGTGACAATCACCCGAAGCCAGAACCAGAAGTATCCATCGCGTAATACTTACAGTCGGTTGCACCAATAGACGGTCGGTCAGACCCATGACACGCATCGGCTTGGTCTGACATGTACGACCATTTACATCACTGATTTGTGTGACCGCATTTGAGCAGTAGTACTTGAAATTTGTGTTCCAGGAAACTCATTGGGAGCCATTTCGGGCCTCGAAACCAAAACCATAAATTAATCTTTATCTTGTTCCCATCACATTCCAAAGTGTATAGTATAATTAAGTGCAAACCTTCTCACACTTAGTACGTATCAAACCTGAACGTGTTCCCACTATGCAGGTTTTAGTACTAGTGCTAGTAACTAGTACCTAGCTGAAAATCACACCACCTCTTCCTCCTCATAAGTCCTTGTTCGTCCGTCCTTGCCATGGCCGGTGTGTAGAGCTCTAGGTCAAGAACTACTCATAACAAGGGAGCAGCAACCAAGGCATGAAAAAATAGAGGCTCGCCGCTTGGGAAGAACCTCGAAAGATCTCATGGGCGGCGAGGTCTCCCAGGAGCGCCCTAGCCGCGGAGGCGAACATGCCGAGCTGGCGACACTAGAGTTGTTATCCCTCGACGACATGCCTGATCAGCTCAATAAGCAGGAGGAGTTCATCGACGGCTTGGTGGAGCTGCTGAAGGAGATCCTCGGCGACATGCCCGAGCTCGATGAGCAGGGGAGTTGACCGCCCGGCTTGGTGATGCTTCTTTGAAGAAGAGCATTGCCTCCGGATAAGAAAGGCGACGGTGAAATCCTGCAACTTCAAGAGGACAAGGTGAAGCTCCGCCACAAGCTCGACCTGCTGAAGGAGAAGAACGTCGACTGGAAGAAGCTGCATGAGAAGAGTAGTTCCTCGATGAAGATGTTGCAGGCCCTCATCATGAAATAGAAGGAGGAGTTGGCGAAGCTCCGCATTGAGCACCCGGCTGTTATCAAGGTACGTGATACGACCGTGGAACAGATGATGAAGGCTCGCGTCGAGAAATCCCGCGTCATGGACAAAATGAAGAAGATGGAGGAGGAGATGAGCAAGGAGATGGAGGTCGTGGAGGCGATGAAGAAGTAGTTACGCCTCCTCTCCAGCAACCCTTCATGTAGTAGAGAGCAGCGCCCCACACTTGTGTGTGCGTCTTCCTTCTTCTTTTTTTGGGGGGGTAATCTTCCTTCTTCTTTTGCTCATGTGTTTCTTCTTTTGCTTCGGGTGTTTCGCCACACGTGTCACGTTCTCGCATGAATAGAACAATGCTTGTCGGAGTAAATGACCACGAGTAGCCTATTGCTAGGCTCCCCACAGGACTTGAAAAAATTACAAGCCTATCAAGCCATCCAACATCAAGGCAGGGGCCGCCTTCCCAAGGCAGCTGACCCTCGAGCCGGCTGTCGGGGGCGGGCGGCCCTAAACCTGGGGAAGAAGGACATAGAGGGCGGCTCCCGAGGCCCGCTGAAACTGACTCTGCGGTCGGCCACGAGAAAACCGACCCCAAGCCCGGCCCCGGCCAGAGCACAGGCAACACCCTCGAATCTGCACCCACATAGCGGTGATGAGGCAGGCGTGGCTCAGGTGAAGCCTGCCACCTCCGCATCCGGGCCGCGCATAGCCCACAGTCGCCCGTGCAGAAGTAGCCATCACCCGTCCGTGGCGTCCTTGTTACCATGCTGGCCATGGCGTCACCACCACAGTGTCGATCGACCAGCGGTGGCGGGCCCCTCCGGTCAGGGAGATGCTTGAAGGCGGCTCGGCCTCCCCCAGTCGGCCTGAGATATGGCCGGCTTCCCATAGCCGGCTTGTTCCCTCCCTCGAAGGAAGCGCCTCATTAAGGAGACAAGACGAGGTGAGACTACAGTGATCGCCGCCAAGGCGGCTATCGGATTTCCGGTTCCGGCAGACCCTTGAGGTTCGAACACTGGGGTGCGCGCGAAGATCTCGCCTCCTGCCTACCTGCACCCCGTCGCCTCGCTTGGATCTAAATTACGAAAGGAAAAACACAAGAGACACAAGGTTTATACTAGTTTGGGCCACCATTGTGGTCTAATACCCTACTCTAGTTTGTGGTGTGGTGGATTGCCTCTTGGGATGATGGTGATGAACAATACAAGGAAGAAGAGCCTTGCGAGGGTCTGTTCTTGGCTGGTGCTATGAACTGCTAGGGGGAGTTCAGTCTCTCTCTCTCTGCTGATTCCAGATCCCTCTACCCTGTGGGTGGCTAGTCCTATTTATAGGCAAGGGCCACAGGCCTCTTCCCAAATATTGGCGGGAAGAGGCGCCAACAATTAGCCATTTGAAGGGGAACATATGGTACACTTATCCTGACTAAAGTTGGTCCTCGCCTGTCAAAGGCTCTGGTGGTGACGCCGGCTTGAGCTGCACAATGACTTCCTTCCTGCCGTTGGGCTGGTTTTGGTCTTGTTACATCAAAATGGACACCTTTGCTTGATGCTCTCGCCTGCGCTTGCCCCCTTTGCACCAAAGAGGAAAGGAGGACACTGCGCGGGCTGGCGCCCGCCTGGCGCCCGCCTGGCGCCCTTGGTCGTCATGGCTTGCATCATGGGCACCTCGTGAGGTACCCTGCCTTGATCTCTCCGCCTCCTCATGAGCCGGCTGATGAGGCCGTGCACGAAAAGCTCCTGTCGTCCGCCCGCAATCTCGGCCCCTCGCGAGGTTTTGAGCTTGTGTTGATGAAGATGGGCGTGATGGACCCCCTTTGAGCCACGCCGCGGGTGCAGAGCAGAGCAAGTCACAGGGACCCCGTTCCCGAGCGCCCGACAGTAGCCCAGACCCAAAGCGCGCCGGGCTTGGCGAGCGAGAGGCGAAGGGCAAGTCTTGCGCCCTTGAGCCCTAATAGCTGCGGCCTTAGGCGCCAGCGTGGCGGTTGATTGGGCGTGGGCGACCTTTTTCCCCTCGCCTCCTTATTTTGTGCCATGCTAGGGGGACTCGTAGCCGCACCGGCCGCTCCCCTTTTAGCTGCTCGACCGTCCCCCACTCTTCCTCCTCTCGAACTCCGATTGCTGCTCCCAATCAATCTCGAACCTCCCCCCCTTCCGTTGCCATGGCTCCGGCGAAGAAGGGAAGGGAAAAACCCATGCCTCCGCCTCGCTTCGCCGTCGTCGGCGGCCCCCGCCGTCGATCGGTCGATCATACTCAATCGAGAGGGCCTGGGCAAGGTCAGCTCGGCTTTCGCCACCATCTTCAACGAATGCGGGCAGACGACGGCCTGGCCCGCGTCCCACTTCTCCATCAACAGGATAATCACTAAGGTCCGGTATTTTGCAGACGCCCTGTGGGCGGGGCTGGTTCCCCCCTTTTCCGATTTCTTCAATGATGTGTTCTCCCACTATCAGATCCATATGATGCACTTGGGTACAGAATCCATCACTCTTCTTGCGGTCTTCGCCTTTGTTTGCGAGGAGATGATGGGCATCCTTCCCTCAGTCACCTTGCTGCGCCACTTCTTCTCTCTGCGCCTTGTTGACCCCACCCAATGTTCGGGGTGTGTGAGCTTCATTGCTGCATCTGAAACAGCGGCTTGAGGATTGACTTCAGCCTTCTTCGCCCGGCGCTGGGTTCCATGACGGTGGCTGTCGTGGGCGTGGGGTGTTCAGCCCCTGTTTGTCGAGCCATCTTCGCGGCTGTCCCCAATTCAGGCTGGGGCCAAGAGGCGCTCCACGAGTTCGGCTTGTCTTCGTGCAGGCGCCGCTTTGCATTCTTGAGGAGCTTCGGCGTGGCGGCGCCAAAGGTCTTGAAGGAGTTCTGTTATGCCGTGTTGCCCTCTCCAATGTCACTCTCGCGGATGTGGGCCTTGGTAGCGTGAAGACCATATGAGGCTCGGGAAGAGAGATGGCGCTGAAGCGTTGAGGAAGGTGCTATTGGTCTTGGCGGGGACCCCTCCCAGCATTCGACACGCGAGGCTTCTGTACCTCTCTGCCCAAAGCAGAGGCGACTTTGTAAGTCAGATGCCCATCTTTGTCGAATGGGGGCTGCGCCCCGCTGGCCTCCGGGGGTCTCGCGAGAACCCAGTGGTGGTGGCCGCCCTTTCAGCCAGCCATGGCGGCTCTTCCTCGAGTGGCGGAGCAGGGAGGCATGGGCAGCCCGGAGGCGAGGGGCCTTCGCCCGGGAGTGTGGCGCCCGGTGGCGCTCTTGAGGAAGCAGCTCCGAGGCCCGGGCTGCAGCGGCTGGGGTGTGACAGCTGCCGAAGTGCCTGCGGCTGAGGCCCTGAGGCCCAGTTACTCTTCTTGGCGAGGTGACCCGGCACCGTGCATCGGTGAAGCGCCCGGCGGGTCGCCTTGGCGCTCCTTCCTCGCCATGAGCTGACCCTGCGCTCAACTCTTAGGTAACTTCGCGTGGACTTTGAGGCTCTCGGGAAGAAGGGAGACCTTAGGTGGCGATTACCCTTATGCGCTGCTGAGCGTGGAAGTGCCGCCACCGATGAGTAAGCCTTCCCCTTTCCTAGCTCTTGATCATACATTGCTTTTCTGATCCTTGCTCTGCAGAGCCCTTCTGCCGAGCTCACGGAGATGGTGAGAGCCATCCCCTTGGCTCGTCCTCTCCACGTCTTGAGCACCCGAGCAGCGAGAGTCCTCGTGGTGAGGCGGTGGGAAGATGAACCATCTGATGCGCGCCAGCGAACCCGTGCGCCTCGCGACCCTCCTTGAGCCTTCTCGTGGTGCAGCCAGCCTGCCGTGGGCTTCTGGTCTGGTAAATCGACCATGATTGGCTGAGGCATTCCCAGCGCTCTTCTTTAGGGATGGGCTGGCTCTGGCGGGCTCCTAGCGGGCGTGCCCGGCCCGTGGCGGCGCCAGCCCCAGCCCCTGCGGAGGAGTGCTGATTCGTGGCCCGGCGCTTCGCTTAGGGCGGATGATGGTGTGGAAGACATACTTGGCCGGGGCGTCGCGCTCTTCCCAAAGGTTTCTTGGGAGGCGGCTAATGCGGTGAGCCTGCTTGGTGAAGAGCTTCTTGTGAGCCTTGCGCCTCGAGGGCTGCACACTGCCGCGGGCGAGCTGGCGGACTGTAAGCGCCTTCAGCGCCATCAGCGTGATCTTGACAATGAGGAGGCCAAGGCATCATGGCGGCCTCTCGGGAGATCCGTTCTCGGGCGTCGAGGAGGCTGGAAGCTGACCCGGCGGAGGCGGCGGCCAGGCGCGAGGAACTCCTGGCCCGATGCCGCTCACTTGAGGCGAGGTGGAGCTGCAGCGAGGCTGGGCCCTGCGTCGATGAAGGTGTCTCAGGCGACCAGTGAGCTCGAGGCGTGAGAAGCGATGCTGGAAGCCGCCGAATCTGTGGCAATCTGGCCTTTGAAACAAAGGCGCTTGGTGAAGAGGTGGAGGATGATGTCGCTCTTGCTTGAAGCCCGTGTCTGGAGGAGGTTGGGCGTCGGGTGGCGGCAACAGCGCTTGAACCTTGAGCCACGAGTTCGAGGAGAGGCTGGGGTTGATCCGGGCTGAGGCGAAGGTAGGACCCGCTGCCTTGAGGCCAAGCAGGAGGAAGTGGCCAGCGGCGGGCGATGCTTCTCAGGCAGCCCTTGAGGTGGCGCGGGAGGTTAACTACCTCCCGTGCCGAGGTGCTTCTTCTTACGCCAATGGTGGTGGGCGTGGCTGAGGCCGTCGCGGCGAGAATCGCGAGCGAGATCGCCCGGTAGCAGATCCTGGGCATGAAACGGCCCCATGCTCCTGCGCTCGGGAAAACCCAACACAGCCTTGGTAACATCTGCGGCGGCTGTTGGCGAGCCGCGCCTGATTAACTCGCCAGCAACCTTGAGTTCTTCGCAGGCGTGGTGACTCATTGGGAAGCGCGATCGGTCAAAACCGGCGAGGTTGGTGGAGAAAGGCCGTTCCTGCTGAACCGCGCCTTTTCTGGCGTCTTGAGCTATCTCGGAATATGGACCCCCACGACTTCGGCGCTGCCGCCGCCCATACCCTGGCGTCAAAGGCGACTGGCGCCAGGTGGAGGACAACGTGGGCGCCCTCGTCGAGCCTTCGCTTGAGATAGCGATGGCGTGATCGTGGCTCGCTGATGAAGGTGGCGTGGTGGAGCGGCCCTGGCGCCGCTGGTGACAACGCGAAAGGCGATGGCGAGGCCGGACGCCGCGACAGCGATTCAGGGAGGTGCCCGAGGGATGCATTGGGGATTTATCCAGTGACTGCGCATTGTTCCTGTTTCCTTACCTGCACGAATAGAGCTCGGTTTTGCCACGGCGGTTGTGAGAGCATTTTGGGAGGAGTCCCTCATGTAAACGTGTGCTCGTGTATTAGTAGATGCTATATCGCCCGTATGCCTCGCCCGGTGGTGGCTGGTTTACCTTTGTCCGTGCGGGCCGGAGGATGCTTTGTGGAGGGCCGTGGCGTCTCAAGTGTCTCTGATCGAACCCGTAGGATCTGCAGTAAAACCTCCTGAGAGGATCTGTGCCGGCAGTCTGGGCTGCACGCAAGCTAGGCCCAACCCGGCTCGCGAGGGGCTGCATGAGGGAGGCAAGCCGCAAGCTGATGCCGGAGCGGAGGCGATTGCTCGAGCGAGACTAAGCACCCCTTTCCCTCGTGAGGTACCCGCCTTGATCTCTCCGTCCTCATGAGCAGGACTGATGAGTCGTGCACGAGAAGCTCCACAGCAAATCCGCCCAGCGAAATCTCAGCCCCTCGCGAGGTCTTGAGCTTGTGTTGATGAAGATGGGCGTGATGGGCCCCCCTTTGAAACCGCATTGGGCCTTGAGCCATGAACAAGTGCAGGGACCCCCGTTCCCGGAAGCATGGCCAATGACAGCACTGTAGCCATGCTTACTGACAAAGCCCTCGTCATCAGGATTGAGGCAACAGTAACCAGCCCAAACAAAGGCCCTCGGCGGTGGGGCCAACTTGTCGACCAAGAAGTCGACGGCCGGCGGGACCCCCAGCCAGCCGGACCCAGCAGCTGGCGAAGAAGCCGGCAGCGTGAACAGGCGGCTAGGGCCGCTCCTAGCGGATTACCATTGTACCCTTGGGGGTGAGGCCTATATAAACCCCGGGCTCCCATGCAAAGGTTGATCTCTTAGAGTTTGAGACACCACATAGAGGAAGAGGAGAGCTAAGCCGTGCCCTTCTTCTTCCTCTCACCGAACAGCTCAAGGCCTCTTGTAGCCACTTGTTCATCTAGTGATCATGTGGAGACCCTCTGAGAGCAGCGATGGGGTGTTGTCTCCACGGAGAGCCCGAAGGCTGGGTAAGATTCGCGGCGTGCATGTCTGCGCCTATCCGTTCGAGGCACGGCGTCTTATTGGCTCCCACAATGATAAGCCACCCGTCGGCATATGTCGCACCTACCACCCGACATTTGGCGCCCACCATGGGGCCAGGTGCACCGTCGTCCGAAGATCTGTTCTGGACGGGAACCTTCTTCCTCCCCCGCGAGCGTAGCCAGCCCGGCACGCCCGATGGCGCTTGCCCGACGCGGCAAAGGCGTCGGCGACACTTGCGGCGGCGAGCTGCCTCGCCGATCTTCTTGGCGAGGCTCGCATCTCTGATGAGCCCGTCTCCGACGTGGGCACAGGCTGCCCCGAGAGCCACCTCGTCAGCCTCCTTGACCAACTCCACGTCTCCAGCGAGCCCGCTGTGGATTTGGAGTCGGTCGGCTCCACCGTCCTGATGCTTTTTGACTCCGACACGACATCACTCGACGCTTTCCCCACCAACATCGTGATCTTCAACGACCCGCTCCCCCAAGCCGACAGCTGTGGCAGTGCCATCACCGAGGTGCTGGTCATCAGTCACGGCGGCCCCTCTTGCTGAAGCATACAGCCCGCTGTGCGACCTACTCGCCCTCTCGGTGACCCGATGCGAGGCACTGGGTAGCGCCTCCTCGCCCTCCACGCGGAGGGCAGGAGGATAAGCTTCCATGAGGCGCCTCCTGAGGCTCACCAGCCTTGTCGACCGCGCCACCTTTGTACGCCACCCCTGACCAGGCCAAGCGAATCAGCGTCATCAAGCCTTGGCGCGATCGCCGCCCGACATGCTGGGAGGCAGACCGCCCAGTCTCGCCACGCTCCTCGAGAACCTGCGCCGCCCGAGGCCGTGAAAGCTGAGCGGGCTGGGCCCGGCGAGCTCCCTATGGCTAGATGCATCCAGCAGCTGAGTTAGGCAGCGGCCTTGAAGCGCAGAAGGCAGCCCGTGGCGCCAAGCCCTCCCAGCGGCGGAAACGCGGCCTTGACGTCCGCTGCGCGACCCACGGGCAACACCTGCTCACGCGGCGAGAGAAGGAGCCAGCTGCCCGGCCGCCCAGTAGAACCGGATCTCCATCCAGCGGCGCGAAGGCCGTCCTCGAGCTACGTGGACAGCGAGGCAACCCACCCCTCCTCACCTCGCGGGGAAGATATCCCACCACTGCTTTATCACGCATCCGACTCTCGTTGACCGACTAGGCCCAGCGAAAAATCGGCGGCAACGCCCGCCACGGATCGACCGCTGGCGCGATCCTTAGCATTGGAAGAAGAAGCGATGTCGGTCCGCCTTGCTTGACCCCGCATCATGACGAGCCCCTTCCCTAAAGGTTCTCGCTCCCAAAGAACACGCCCTAGTACAGCGGCTCTTGTGAAGCGAAGGATTGGCTGATCGACTACTCCACAGCGGTCGAGCATGCAAGCGGCAACGAAGCGCGTTGCCGTGAAATATGTGCCCCTCATGCTTGAGGCCGCAGCGCGAACCTGGCTGAACAGCCTCAAGCCGTACAACATCAGAGTTGGCTAGGCGCCTGAAGCCTTCATCCGCCTTCACGGCACCTCCTGGCGGGCTCCCGGGCCCACTCAGCTCTCCTTGTGCGTACAAGGACCCACCGAGTCAACTCGCGGCTACCTCCGCAGCGTTGGGTCAGGCTCCACAATTCCTGCGAGGGGTGCATGAGGTTCAAGCCATATAGTACTTCCTTTGCTGGCAGTGCTTGAAGGCAACCTCCTCAAGCACAAGCTTCTGCGATGAGCCGACTACCCTCGACGAGCTACTAGTCATAGTGGACAAGTACGCTACCGTCGACTCCTCGATGAAGACCGAGCTCCGGGTGGACGCCTCCGGGAAGGTGCTCAACCCGGCTCCCAAAACACCGGTGGCGACTCCGGACGGCGTCCGTCTGAGCGAAGCGACAACAAGCGCAAGGGCCAATACACGCCTCCAACCCG
>CM038681.1:235285000-235442223 GCA_021605205.1 Aegilops longissima
AAGAAGGCTGCCTTGTTGTACACATCGCTACTACTAAAATTCCCACAGCTTAGCCCATAAGCTACACATAGTAGTAGTGATCTATGACGAACAAGGCTATCACTATCGTTGTTTGTAGCAGCTGCGCTTTAATATAAACTCGTTGCTGCTAAAGGTTAGAAAATTAAATGAAAAGAAAATGGAAAGGTAATTGAAAATGAAAGAAATAGAATAAGGTGAAAGGAAACAAATAAAATGTGAAGAAAACTAAATGAAAAAGGAAAAAAAGAAAGGAGTAGCGATGGCGTGTATCAAACACGTCAGAAGCTAAGGTAGCAGCAGCTTTTCTCGAACGCCATCGCTACTTCGACTTAACCACGGGCCGGGTTCGTCCTTCCCCACGCCCACTTTCCCCAAATCCAACTCTCTCCACTCGCTGCCGCCATCGCCTGTCGGCCGGGTCAGCCTCCGCACCCCTCGCCGCCTGACCCCGACCTCAACGCCGCCCGCCTCGACGTCAACGCCGCCCGACGCCGCCCGACCCAGATTCAACGCCCGCCCCGACCTCAACGCCGCCCGACGCCGCCCGACCCGACCTCGACGCCGCCGCCATCCATCCTTGCCCCGAGCCCCGACCCGACCTCGACGCCCCTGCCCTCCTCGTCAGAGCACCCGAGGTGAGCACGCCTCCTCCTCTCCCTACCTCCGCCTAGGGTTTCTTTATATTTTAGTTGCATATTAAGTTTATTTTATTTATAGTAAGTTTATTTTAGTTGCATATTAAGAACTAGGTACTAATTAGGTATTAGAATATTTTTATTTATAGTAAGTTTATTTTTAGTAAGAACTAGTTGAATTAATAGAACTAGTTAGTAAGAACTTGTTGCTATTTTTTAGTTAAAGCAATTTTTCCCGCCTCGACGTGGACGATGCCTATCCCGCATCCTCGTCGTCGAGTCGGCGGAGGACGACACCTGCTTGACCAGATCGGCCATGTTCGGGACTGGGCTCCGCCGGGGTGGTATTGGGAGGCGCTACCTACCGAGGGGCGCAGGTTGGTGAGGAGCCAGCCTGTCATTGACCCGAACCTTCTTTGGTGGCGGTCGCGTGGGCGATGGCGATCCAGAGGCTTGAGGACTCAGCGAGGTGGTGCGTCACCGCGTCGGTGAGGAGGACGCGCACGTCTGTCGCTACTTGTTTGCGTTGGAGCACATGTCATTCTCCAATACCGGCAGGTTCTCCGGGATCTCACCGAGCTATGATCCCGTGATGGTTCCTTCTCTGGGTGTCCACCGCCTGCGCCGATACCGTCGTGTGCTAGGGTTTTAGTTGTATTAGTGATGTTATATGTATGACACTATTCGTGATGTATTAGTGATAATATTCACGATGTAGGGACGCATGAGATGATTTACTTTTGCTTATTGAATGCATGCTAATTTGAGTCCTATAATATATTTTGAAATGTATATCTTGTGTTGCTCAATATCCAAGTGGCGGTCATGTTTGTATGTTACACCTCCGAGTGGCCTATGTTTTGCCGGAGTGTTGATTCATTTCGCTCCGGCAAATTTCAGCGCCGATATGTCCTATTTTAGCAAAGGTCATGCCGGATTTTTCCGTGAATTTTGGCATGACTTGTGCCGAATATGTAGGAAATATCGAGTGCCCGTATTTGTGTGTTGAGTATCCTCGTAGTTGTCTTCGATCGATTTTCAATTAATGTTTTAACTATGAACATAGGAAATGTCGATGACTAAAAGGATTTTGGTATTTGCAAATCTGCGAAGACGAAGCGCCTGTGTCGACGGAATCTTCCTAGATGATGATAGGCGCTCAAAGATCAAGTTGGACGAGAACTTCAAGTGGATACAGAAGTCATAACGACAAGTCTTTTTTCGTAGCTAAGCATGACATCCGCTTCATTTGCTTGAACTTATATTTTTTACTATTCTACTAGCGTATCCCCGCCATGCAAGATTTTTGTATTGATAAGATAGGTTTTAGCCATACTGGAGGTAAAGAAAGTTTATTTGAAGACCGAGCATGGTTATATTTTCCATGCAAAATTATACAATTCAGACGACTACACCTATTTTGGATGCGTAACATGGTGAGCACTATGCAAGACTTATGCATTTGAGCTCGATATGGTTATCATCTTTGATATTCGTCCGGAAGATGATATTGAAGGTAATACCGACATCCGGGTCGATGTGCGACGCCTCCAGCTTATACCATTATGTAAGTTTCTCAACCATATTTATGTCTTTGATATTGTTTATTCAAAATAGTTGACAACTAATTTGTATTGTCACTTATTTCGGTGCAAGCAAACATGTCCAGCGCTTGGTAGACAGGACCTACTACTGTCCCGAGGCTGAACTAAACTGCGAGGAGCTAAGTCATTATGTTTTATGGCTTGAGGATCTTGATACTGTCAAGGTAAATTTTCTTCCGGATTTAGAAATGTTAGTATCGAAAACGTGCGACCAATAGTGTTCGTAATGAACTACGGTCACATCCATTTAGGAAGGATGGTAAGATTTTACTATTTGTCCTCATTGCATCTTTTCCATACATTATTTTTGAAGCTAAACTTCATTGCTAAGTATGTTACCATACGATGTTCTTCAACAGGACTCCCGATGAATGTTGTGCCTTATGGGATCGAGACTAAAGGTACCATGAGTATTATCACCACGCCAAGATATCCTCAGATTACTTTAGTGCATTCAAGATTAGCGACGGATGCTTAATAGTGCAAGACTGGACCAAATATGTGTTGGGGAGCGCAGAGAAGTACTAGGGGCAGCAAGCAGAGGCGCTTTCCACGATTAGGAGACAGGTTCATCTGCATGCTCCAACTTGATCAAGGAGGAGAGCTACACATGTTTTATGTTGTTTTACCTAAGAGAGAGCAGCAGGAGTGATTAGCTAGCTAGAAATGAGTTTCGGGATGATGATGTGCTACACTATTACTATGATGATAAAATAGCTAGTGTTGGTGGTAATGACTATGATGATTATTATTAGCTAGTGTTAGTGGTGATTAAATAAATACTGTTGGTGGTAATGACCATGATGATGATTAAATATCTTGTCAAGGATTAGATTCAAGTGGAGGCAACATGTGGTGCACATAGAAAGTACTACTAGTCCAAACTAGATCAGGTTTGGATTAGTAGTATACTTTTGACATGCACCACGATTGCCTCCACTTGAACCTAATCCACCTTCATTTGACACATCATGTTATGGACATAATGATGTAAACCTCATAACTAGTATTGTACCAATATTTGTATGATGGCGCATAAATACAATAAAAATAATTTTTTTAAAAAGTACTAGTAGCGATGGGCGAGAAAACACGCTGCAAGTAGTTACCTTAGCAGCAGCGTGGTAACGAACAAACGCTGCAGCTATTTGTCCTAGCAGAGCGCTGGTCGGCACTACTGCCGCTAAGCAATAGCTGCAGCGCCTTATTAGTAGCGCCTATACCCGCGCTACTGATACATCTAAAACCCGCGCTGCTGCTAGCCTTTTCCCTAGTAGTGCCCCCCTGGGCGCGCCCCTGCCTCGTGGGCCCCCCGTAGCTCCACTGACGTTCTCCTTTCACCCATATATACCTACGTACCCTAAAACTTCCAGAAGAGAAGATAGATCGGGAGTTCCGCCGCCGCAAGCCTCCAGAGCCACCAAAAACCAATCGGGACCCCTTTCCGGTACCCTGCCGGAGGAGGGATCCATCACCGGTGGCCATCTTCATCATCCCGGCACTCTCCATGACGAGGAGAGAGTAGTTCACCCTTGGGGCAGAGGGTATGTACCAGTAGCTATGTGTTTGATCTCTCTCTCTCTCTCTCTCTCTCTCTCTCTCGTGTTCTCTCTCGTGTTCCCTCTATGGCACGATCTTGATGTATCCCGAGCTTTGCTATTGTAGTTGGATCTTATGATGTTTCTCCCCCTCTACTCTCTTGTGATAAATTGAGTTTCCCCTTTGAAGTTATCTTATCGGATTGAGTCTTTTATGAGAACACTTGATGTATGTCTTGTCCTGTTTATCTGTGGTGACAATGGGATATCATGTGCCACTTGATGTATGTTTTGGTGACCAACTTGTGGGTTCCGCCCATGAACCTATGCATAGGGGTTGGCACACGTTCTTGACTCTCCGGTAGAAACTTTGGGGCACTTTTTGAAGTACTTTGTGTTGGTTGGATGAATCTGAGATTGTGTGATGCATATCGTATAATCATGCCCACGGATACTTGAGGTGACAATGGAGTATCTAGGTGACATTAGGGTTTTGGTTGATTTGTGTCTTAAGGTGTTATTCTAGTACGAACTCTTTTATAGATTGATCCGAAAGAATAGCTTTGTGGTGGTTTCGTACCCGATCATAATCTCTACGTTTGTTCTCCGCTATTAGTGGCTTTGGAGTGACTCTTTGTTGCATGTTGAGGGATTGTTATATGATCTATCTATGTTATTATTGTTGAGAGAACTTGCACTAGCGAAAGTATGAACCCTAGGCCTTGTTTCCTATCATTTCAATACCGTTTATGCTCACGTTTACCACTAGTTACCTTGCTGTTTTTATATTTTCAGTTTACAAAAACCTTTATCTACCATCCATATTGCACTTGTATCACCATCTCTTCGCCGAACTAGTGCACCTATACAATTTACCATTGTATTGGGTGTGTTGGGGACACAAGAGACTCTTTCTTATTTGGTTGCAGGGTTGCTTGAGAGAGACCATCTTCATCCTACGCCTCCCACGGATTGATAAACCTTAGGTCATCCACTTGAGGGAAATTTGCTACTGTCCTACAAACCTGTGCACTTGCAAGCCCAACAACGTCTACAAGAAGAAGGTTGTGTAGTAGACATCACAAGGCACACATCAGGTCTGGTACACAGCATTGCATACATGATAGAGTCTATGGCTGAAGCATAGGGAACATCTTTCATTTTCTCTCTATCTTCTGCAGTGGTCGGGCATTGAGTCTGACTCAACTTCACACCTTGTAACACAGGCAAGAACCCTTTCTTAGCTTGATCCATTTTGAACTTCTTCAAAACTTTATCAAGGTATGTGCTTTGTGAAAGTCCAATTAAGCGTCTTGATCTATCTCTATAGATCTTGATGCCCAATATATAAGCAGCTTCACCGAGGTCTTTCATTGAAAAACTCTTATTCCAGTATCCTTTTATGCTATCCAGAAATTCTATATCATTTCCAATCAACAATATGTCATCCACATATAATATTAGAAATGCTACAGAGCTCCCACTCACTTTCTTGTAAGTACAGGCTTCTCCAAAAGTCTGTATAAAACCATATGATTTGATCACACTATCAAAACGTTTATTCCAACTCCGAGATGCTTGCACCAGTCCATAGATGGATCACTGGAGCTTACACACTTTGTTAGCATCCTTTGGATCGATAAAACCTTCAGGTTGCATCATATACAACTCTTCTTCAAGAAATCCATGCAGTCTTTACATCCATTTGCCAAATTTCATAATCATAAAATGCGGCAATTGTTAACATGATTCGGATGGGCTTAAGCATCGCTAGGGTGAGAAAGTCTCATTGTAGTCAAGTCCTTGAACTTGTCGAAAACCTTTCGGAACAAGTCGAGCTTTGTAGACAGTAACATTACCGTCAGTGTCAGTCTTCTTCTTGAAGATCCATTTATTCTCGATGGCTTAGCGATCATCGGGCAAGTCAACCAAAGTCCACACTTTGTTCTCATACATGGATCCCATCTCAGATTTCATGGCCTCAAGCCACTTTGCGGAATCTGGGCTCATCATCGCTTCCTCATTAGGTTCGACATTGTCAAGTAACATGACCTCCAGAACAGGATTACCGTACCACTCTGGTGCGGATCTTACTCTGGTTGACCTACGAGGTTCGGTAGTAGCTTGATCTGAAGTTACATGATCATCATCATTAGCTTCCTCACTAATTGGTGTAGTAGTCACAGGAACAGATTTCTATGATGAACTACTTTCCAATAAGGGGGTATGTACAGTTACCTCATCAAGTTCTACTTTCCTCCCACTCACTTCTTTCGAGAGAAACTCCTTCTCGAGAAAGGATCCATTCCTAGCAACAAATATCTTGCCTTCGGATCCGTGATACAAGCTGTACCCAACAGTCTCCTTTGGGTATCCTATGAAGACACATTTCTCCGATTTGGGTTCGAGCTTATCAGGTTGAAACTTTTTCACATAGGCATCGCAGCCCAAACTTTAAGAAACAACAACTTTAGTTTCTTGCCAAACCATAGTTCATAAGGCGTCGTCTCAACGGATTTAGATGGTGCCCTATTTAACGTGAATGCAGCCGTCTCTAAAGCATAACCCCAAAATGATAGCGATAAATCAGTAAGAGACATCATAGATCGCACCATATCTAGTAAAGTACGATTACGACGTTCGGACACACCATTACGCTGTGGTGTTCCGGGTGGCGTGAGTTGCGAAACTATTCCGCATTGTTTCAAATGAAAACCAAACTCGTAACTCAAATATTCTCCTCCACGATCAGATCGTAGAAACTTTATTTTCTTGTTACGATGATTTTCCACTTCACTCTGAAATTCTTTGAACTTTTCAAATGTTTCAGACTTATGTTTCATTAAGTAGATATACCCATATCTGCTCAAATCATCTGTGAAGGTGAGAAAATAACGATACCCATCGCGAGCCTCAACATTCATTGGACCACATACATCAGTATGTATGATTTCCAATAAATCTGTTGCTCGCTCCATTGTTCCGGAGAACGGCATTTTAGTCATATTGCCCATGAGGCATGGTTCGCAAGTACCAAGTGATTCATAATCAAGTGATTCCAAAAGTCCATCAGAATGGAGTTTCTTCATGCGCTTTACACCAATATGACCTAAACGGCAGTGCCACAAATATGTTGCACTATCATTATCAACTCTGCATCTTTTGGCTGCAATATTATGAATATGTGTATCACTACAGTCAAGATTCAATATAAATAGACCACTCCTCAAGGGTGCATGACCATAAAAGATATTACTCATATAAATAGAACAACCATTATTCTCTGATTTAAATGAATAACTGTCTCGCATCAAACACAATCCAGATATAATGTTCATGCTCAACGCTGGCACCAAATAACAATTATTCAGGTCTACAACTAATCCCGAAGGTAGATGTAGAGGTAGCATGCCGACCGCGATCACATCGACTTTGGAACCATTTCCCACGCGCATCGTCACCTAGTCCTTAGCCAATCTTCGCTTAATCCGTGGTCCCTGTTTCGAGTTGCAAATATAAGCAACAAAACCGGTATCAAATACCCAGGCACTACTACGAGCATTAATAAGGTACACATCAATAACATGTATATCACATATACCTTTGTTCACCTTGCCATCCTTCTTATCCGCCAAATAATTGGGGCAGTTCCGCTTATAGTGACCAGTCCCTTTGTAGTAGAAGCACTCAGTCTCAGGCTTAGGTCCAGACTTAGGTTTCTTCACTTGAGTAGCAACTTGCTTACCGTTCTTCTTGAAGTTCCCCTTCTTCCATTTACCCTTTTTCTTGAAACTAGTGGTCTTGTTGACAATCAACACTTGATGCTCCTTCTTGATTTCTACGTCCGCAACCTTTAGCATTGCGAAGAGCTCGGGAATTGTCTTATCCATCCCTTGCATATTATAGTTCTTCACGAAGCTCTTGTACCTTGGTGGCAGTGATTGAAGAATTCTGTCGATGACACTATCATCCGGAAGATTAACTCCCAATTGAATCAAGTGATTGTTATACCCAGACATTTTGAGTATATGCTCACTGACAGAACTATTCTCCTCCATCTCGCAGCTGTAGAACTTATTGGATACTTCATATCTCTCAATCCGGGCATTTGCTTGAAATATTAACTTCAACTCCTGGAACATCTCATATGCTCCATGACGTTCAAAACATCATTGAAGTCCCGGTTCAAAGCTGTAAAGCATGGCACACTGAACTATCAAGTAGTCATCAGCTTTGCTCTGCCAGACGTTCATAACATCTGGCATTGCTCCTGCAGCGGGTTTGGCACCTAGCGGTGCTTCCAGGATGTAATTCTTCTGTGCAGCAATGAGGATAATCCTCAAGTTACGGACCCATTCTGTGTAATTGCTACGATCATCTTTCAACTTTGCTCTCTCAAGGAACGCATTAAAATTCAACGGAACAACAGCACGGGCCATCTATCTACAACAACATAGACATGCAAAATACTATCAGGTACTAAGTTCATGATAAATTAAAGTTCAATTAATCAAATTACTTAAGAACTCCCACTTAGATAGACATCCCTCTAATCATCTAAGTGATCACGTGATCCATATCAACTAAACCATGTCCGATCATCACGTGAGATGGAGTAGTTTTCAATGGTGAACATCACTATGTTGCTCATATCTACTATATGATGCACGCTCGACCTCTCGGTCTCAGTGTTCTGAGGCCATATCTGCATATGCTAGGCTCGTCAAGTTTAACCCGAGTATTCTGCGTGTGCAAAACTGGCTTGCACCCATTGTATGTGAACGTAGAGCTTATCACACCCGATCATCACGTGGTGTCTCGGCACGACGACTTTCGCAATGGTGCATACTCAGGGAAAACACTTATACCTTGAAATTTAGTGAGAGATCATCTTATAATGCTATCGTCGATCTAAGCAAAATAAGATGCATACAAGATAAACATCACATGCAATCAATATAAGTGATATGATATGGCCATCATCATCTTGTGCCTTTGATCTCCATCTCCAAAGCACCGTCATGATCACCATCGTCACCGGCGCGACACCTTGATCTCCATCGTAGCATTGTTGTCGTCTCGCCAACTATTGCTTCTACGACTATCGCAATTACATGGTGATTGCATTTCATACAATAAAGCGACAACCATATGGCTCCTGCCAGTTGCCGATAACTCTGTTACAAAACATGATCATCTCATACAATAAAATTTTGCATCATGTCTTGACCATATCACATCACAACATGCCCTGCAAAAACAAGTTAGACGTCCTCTACTTTGTTGTTGCAAGTTTTACATGGCTACTACGGGCTGAGCAAGAACCGTTCTTACCTACGCATCAAAACCACAACGATATTTCGTCAAGTATGTGTTGTTTTGACCTTCACAAAGACCGGGCGTAGCCACACTCGATTCAATTAAAGTTGGAGAAACTGACACCCGCCAGCCACCTGTGTGCGAAGCACGTCGGTAGAACCAGTCTCGCGTAAGCGTATGAGTAATGTCAGTCTGGACCGCTTCATCCAACAATACCGCCGAATCAAAGTATGACATGCTGGTAAGCAGTATGACTTGTATCGTACACAACTCACTTGTGTCCTACTCGTGCATATAACATCTACACATAAACCTGACTCGGATGCTACTGTTGGGGAACGTAGTAATTTCAAAAAAATCCCTAAGCACACGCAAGATCATGGTGATGCATAGCAACGAGGGGGAGAGTGTTGTCTACGTACCCTTGTAGACCGTAAGCGGAAGCGTTATGAAAACGCGGTTGATGTAGTCGTACGTCTTTACAATCTGACCGATCCAAGTATCGGACACACGACACCTCCGAGTTCAGCACACGTTCAGCTCGGTGACGTCCCACGAACTCACGATCTAGCAGAGCTTCGAGAGAGAGTTCCGTCAGCACGACGGCGTGATGACAGTGATGCTGATGCTACCGACGCAGGGCTTCGCCTAAGCACCGCTACGATATGACCGAGGTGGATTATGGTGGAGGTGGGCACTGCACACGGCTAAAAGATCAACTAATCAACTTGTGTGTCTATGGGGTGCCCCTCCCCGTATATAAAGGAGTGGAGGAGGGGGAGGGGGCCGGCCTCCTAGGCGCGCCCCAAGGGGAGTCCTACTCCCACCGGGGTATGACTCCAACCCTTCCAAGAGTATGAGTAGGAGGGAAGGAAGGAGGAGAGAGGGGGAAGGAAAAGGGGGGGGGGGGCGCCGGCCCCCTTCCTTGTCCAATTCGGACTAGAGGGGGAGGGGGCACGCGTCCTGCCATGGCTGTCCCTCCTCTTCTCCACTAAGGCCCAATAGGCCCATTACACTCCCCGGGGGTTCCGGTAACCCCCGGTACTCCGGTATTTGTCCGAACTTACCCGGAACCCTTCCGAAGTCCAAACAAAGTCACCCAATATATCGATCTTTATGTCTCAAACATTTCGAGACTCCTCGTCATGTCCATGATCATAGCCGGGACTCCGAACTACCTTCGGTTCATCAAAACACATAAACTCGTATTACCGATCGTCACCAAGCGTTAAGCGTGCAGACCCCACGGGTTCGAGAACTATGTAGACATGACCAAGACACGTCTCCGGTCAATAACCAATAGCGGAACCTGGATGCTCATATTGGTTCCTACATATTCTACGAAGATCTTTATCAGTCAAAACGCATAACAACATACGTTGTTCCCTTTGTCATCGGTATGTTACTTGCCCGAGATTCGATCGTCGGTATCCCAATACCTAGTTCAATCTCGTTACCGACAAGTCTCTTTACTTGTTCCGTAATACATCATCCCGCTACTAACTCATTAGTTGAATTGCTTTCAAGGCTTATAGTGATGTGCATTACCGAGAGGGCCGAGAGATACCTCTCCGACAATCGGAGTGACAAATCCTAATCTTGATCTATGCCAACTCAACAAGTACCATCAGAGACACCTGTAGAGCACCTTTATAATCACCCAATTACGTTGTGAAGTTTGGTAGCACACAAAGTGTTCCTCCAGTATTCGGGAGTTGCATAAACTCATAGTCATAGGAACATGTATAAGTCATGAAGAAAGCAATAACAATATACTAAACGATCAAATGCTAAGCTAACGGAATGGGTCATCCCATTGATCAAATGAAAACTCATGTCTATGGCTAGGAAACTTAACCATCTTTGATTCAACGAGCTAGTCAAGTAGAGGCATACTAGTGACACTCTGTTTGTCTATGTATTCACACATGTACTAAGTTTCCGGTTAATACAATTCAAGCATGAATAATAAACATTTATCATGATATAAGGAAATATAAATAACAACTTTATTATTGCCTCTAGGGCATATTTCTTTCAAATCGATAGTTCAAAGAGACTTGCAAAGATATCAAATCATGCATATAAGAATTCAGAGAAGATTCAAATAATATTCATAGATAAGCTGATCATAAATCCACAATTCATCAGATCTCGGCAAAAACACCGCAAAAGAGTATTACATCGAGTACATCTCCAAGGACATCGAGGAGAAATTTGTATTGAGAATCGAGAGAGAGAGAGAGAGAGAGAGAGAGAGAGAGAGAGAGAGAGAGAGAGAGAGAGAGAGAGAGAGAGAGAGAGAAGCCATGTATCTACTAGATATGGACCCGTAGGTCTGTGGTAAACTACTCACGCTTCATCGGAGAGGCAATGGTGTTGATGTAGAAGCCCTATGTGATCGAGTCCCCCTCCGGCAGGATGCCAGAAAAGGCCCCTAGATGGAATCTCACGGGTACAGAAGGTTGCGATGGTGGAAATGTGGTTTCTGTTAGGGAACGTAGTAATTTCAAAAAAATTCCTACGCACACACAGGATCATGGTGATGCATAGCAACGAGAGGGGAGAGTGTTGTCCACGCACCCTCGTGAGACCGAAAGCGAAGCGTTATGACAACGCTGTTGATGTAGTCGTGCGTCTTCACGATCCGACCGATCCAAGTACCGAACGTCGGCACCTCCGAGTTCGCACACGTTCAGCTCGATGGCGATCCACGGACTCGATCCAGCGAGGTGTCGGGATGAGTTTCAATCGACCTGACGGCGTGGTGGCGGTGATGATGTTCTACCGATGCAGGGCTTCGCCTAACCACCTCTACGATATGACCGAGGTGGAATATGGTGGAGGGGGGCACCGCATGTCGTGGTTTTAGGTCTGAGAGTAGAATAGGGGGGTAGGAATGGAGAAGCAAGATCCTAGCTATGGAGTAGTTGTATACGCAAGGGATTTAGGAGTTCAGGCCCTTCTCGGAGGAAGTAACAGCCCTACGTCTCGGAGCTCGGAGGCGGTCGACTGGATTATATGCGTATGTGTTACAGGGTTGCGAACCCTTCTACCTGTGGAGGGGGGTGGCTTATATAGAGTGCGCCAGGACCCCAGCCAACCCACGCAGCGGAGGGTTTAAGGTATGTTAAAGCTAGGCGTTACAGGTAACGCTTACATAAAGTGTCATTATGATCATAAAGACTATTTAACTACAGACCGTTTGGACACCGAGTGGCTCTTGGACTCCTGGTGGTCGAGTGGGTCTTCATGGTCGAGTGGAAACCTACCAGGTCGACTGGAAGGCCGCTTCTTTCGCGAGTGTCCTTGGGGAGGGTACCTTTGGGCAGGTCTATGACCCTACCCTAGGTACATGACTTCATCATTAGCCCCCAAATGGATCGAGGTTTGAGTGATGAAGGAGTTGATAATCTTTCCGACCTGTTCTTCCTGTTGCGAGTGTGTCTTATTCTGGATCAACGACCTTTTAGTGATGGCGTCAACTTCTCTTTCAGTCGCCTTGATCCATTCTTCACATTTGTCGAGTGAACTTTGTGAACTTGAGGATTTCGGCTGACGGATCGGAGGAAATCTCTTGTCGACAAAGTTGCTCCGCCGTTAGCGATTTTCAAGGGATCTGAATTTTGGGAAGCGCGGCGAAGAGAAAACTACGCACTTTCGGATGGGATAAGGCGATGGCGCCGATCTTCACGCTACCTTTTTCGCCACGTATCACGTCTGGCGCTTTATTCTGGATTTGACGGGATTGCCTGGGCCTACCAGTCAGCCACTCGGAAGCGGACCCATATAAGGCGTTGGACGGGGTATTTTGAACAGTGTGACCCCAATCTTCCCCTCCTTCCGCCTACAAATCTTTCTGCTGCGTCCTTAGCCTGCTCAGCGCCGCAGCTCTGTACCTGCTTCTCCGGCGACCATGGTGAAGGAGAAGACCGCATCTTTGGAGGGGGTGAAGAAGGCGGCGGCGAAGGCGAAGGGGAGAGCGCCCAGTCGGGGCGGATCTTCCTCGCGGTCCAAACTGCCGCAAGGTTGGGTCCAAGGAGATTGGATCCGCTCGACCATCACCGAGAAGGACCTCACCGATCTGGCCAACGAGGGACTGATCCCCCATGGGTCGGCAAGGCTTCCGGGAACGGAGTGGCAGCCGCAGCCTGAAGAGGGTGAGTGCGTTCTCCTAGCCACTCACGTAGATCGGGGATTTTCTCTGCCGCCGAATCCTTTCTTTCAGGGGTTTCTGAACTTTTTTGGAGTGCAACTCCATCATTTCACTCCCAACTCCATTGTCTATCTTGCTGCTTTCTTGTCGTTATGCGAAAACTTCTTGGGCTGTCGGCCGCACTGGGGCCTCTTCAAGCATATATTCACTTGTCGCTCTCAGACAGTGAAGAAAACGAACCGAATGACGAGAGAACCCAAGTAATCCAGATGTGTGGGGACTCGGGGTCCGATGAGGGGAAGAGCGCTTTTCGGCTATGACTCTCCCCGACTTCGGTTAGAGGGTGGCGGTCGACCGGTTCTCTCGCCAAGACCAGCCGACGCCAAGGCGATCATTGGACTCCTCCTTTCTCTATGAGTCGAGTGAACAAGCCATCTTCCCCAAGGTGCTACCAGAGGAGAAGGCCCAAGTAAAATTGTTGATGGAACGCGTAGTCCAGCTCATTCGCGACGGGTGACCGGCATGGATCTTACGGAAGTTTTCCTCCGACGGCGTATTCAGCCACTCCAATCCGAGGCCATCCGATGGGGATGTACTCGATGCGGATGATACCACTCGGGTCCATCCAGAGGAGGTCGATGGCGCCACGCCGGAGAAGTGGATGACCGCCATCACAGAAACAAAGATAACCCGCGGAGCTAGCAGGATTCCACCACTCGACCGGACTTACGAAGCGGACAAGGTATAACCACTTATCTCCGATCGTGGTTGGCTGCATTCATTCTGTTTAGATGCCAATTCGTCGACTGACTTTTGCCTTGTTTTGTTGTCTTCTAGGTCACCACCGAGATGTACTCGATGCCCAACGGGCGCAGGAACCGATCGAAGAAGAAGAAGGAAGCGGAGGTGAAAGCCGGGAAGAATGGGAGTCCAACGAAGGAGGAGGATGAGGGGACGACAGCTCGATGAAGAGGAGGAGGAGGAGGAAGAAGAGGAAGACATCGATCCTCCCCGCTCGGAAGGAAGGTCCAAGTTGACGCATGACCTGGCATCCGGACGCGGTAAAGCTGTTGCGCCATTTGAAGGCGATCGGCAAGCGACCTCGCACAACTTCCCTGCTACCGACCGAGAAACCACCGGCAACCTCGAGCAACGTCGTCAAAGCCGGCGAAGGCCCTGCCCAAGATGCGATGGTCATTCCCACCATCTCCGGGTAACCAGCAGAACTTGTATTTCCCTATTCAACATGAGTGTACTTTTGGTCGACTTGATGACCGATTAGCGATTCTTGAAATCTGCGGTCTGCTACCTCCGAGACCTCAACCAAGCACGAAGATCGGAAATGGAAGATGCCGCCACTTCCAACCTTGGTATGATCTCTGTAGTTTCGCTTTTAGTCGATTGGATTTCCATGTTTACTTTTGAATCTTTCTTGTAGTTCCGCCTCATGTCATTGATCTCCCGATGATGACGAGGAAGCGCCGTTGAGGAAGAGGAAGAACAAGAGGGTGCCTCACGGGCAAGGCTGCTCCAGCCAGACGATACCTAAGACACCGGTTTCCGAGGGAGGCAACCCCACTCGGCTTCGTGTCTTTTGTGTATCACCGACAAGTGCCCGACCCACTTCGTCGATCGCTGATCCATCATCCCTTTTGCTATACACCACGTCCCGAAGACCAAGTGAGTGTTGCTAAGGAGGCTATACGCCAGCGGGGATCATGATGGAGCAAGTGAAGGCAGTCCGAGAGGCCACCAGCGGCCTATGATGCTAGTTCAGCTCTCGAGCAATGTCCAAGTAAGTCGATCGTTGCTTGCTCATTAGGATATGCTACCAAACTGCTTGCTCTGTTAGGATATGCTACCAAGCTGCTTCTTTACGAAGATTTCCATATCTGTACACCCACCGGGTGGGTGTGTCGATTGAGTTTTGTGGGGCATGCCGAGTGCACCCACCGGGTGTAGTCCCGAGACTATGGTGGACTGCGTGCGATCGACTATAGTATTTATACTTTGAACTTCTTCACTCGGCCTGGTCGGACCAAGTCGAGTGGAACCGTAAAACCGGTGGGGGCACGCTGAGTGCACCCACTGGGTGCAGTCCCCGAGACTATGGTGGACTGCGTGCAGTCGACTATAGTCTAAAGAACTGTTTTTTACCGCTGGCGTGACAATTAGAATCATAACCTTTTGCCTCTTTTGGTCGATGGTCGAACCAAATTAGTAAAACCAGTGGGGCATCGCTGAGTGCACCGGCCGGGTGTAGTCCCCGAGACTACTGTCGAATGTTTTGATTCGACTGTAGTCTTAGAAATGCTACGATTTTTCCTTAGTCACTCGGAAGTGACTTGTCTTTGATGTCTTTTGTTGATTGACTTTTTGTAGAAATCTTGCGAGCTTGTGGCTCGCTATACTGAATTAGAGAACAAACAGATCCAGCTCAACCTCGACTTGAAGCTTGCTCAGAAGAATTTACAGAAGGCGAAGGATGAAGCAAAAGGTATGGCTGGTGAGAACTTTGACGACTGTCTTTGTTGTTCTGTTCATTCTCAACTCTGTCCTCATTGTTGCTTTGCAGATAAACTGGAAGAGACTCTGAAGAAGAAGGACCTTGACCTTGCAGAGGCACAGAAGGCGGCTTTGGAGAAAACAAAGCTCGCTGAAGAGAAACTTGCCTCAGTCGACAAACTTGAAGATGAAAATGCCAAGCTGGAGATTTATCTTGGAGGGCTCGCCAAGAAGCTGTTTCTCATGCTTGAAGGTAATCTCTTTTACCCGACTGTCTTGCTATCACCTGCTCATCGCATGATTGTTATTTTGAGTCTGAGCTGTGTTTTCAGAATTCTGTCAAAACTTCGAAGAAGAAACCAGTTGAGTGGAAACCAGCCTGGACCCCATCAACTCTCCTGTGAAGGACGAAGCTGCTATGAATGTGCTCCGACCGAGTCTCGCGTTGCCGGCGTGGTGGATTATCTTGCTCGACCGAAAGCTGCGGTGTCACGTGTCGACTCAACTCTCGGCGCCGGGCGACGCTTAATGACCTTGGATCATAATGACTCGTGAATGAGATTCCAAGTCGAGTGCAAGAATGGAAAAGTCTTCGCGGTGTGGTGCTTGATGTTGGTCTCTCTCTTCGTGTCCACCGCAAGGAAGCGCAAGAGGACAAGTGGCGTCCCTCAAGGTTGCCAACACCGGGAAATACGACTTCCGATCTTTCATGGAGACCTTCATCGCTGCTGCTACCCGTATTGCCGACGGAATCGACCTCGACCAGTTTGTTGCACCTTCCAGTCCTCCACCGGAGGAGTAAAAAACTTCTAAGTCCAACCTTAAATTTGCCTCGGAATGCCGAGTGGTTTTTGTAACCGTCAAACTTTAACAGGCTTAACGCCTGAGCTCTTTTGGATCCGTAGGACGTTTATCCGAACTTGATCTATCCTTGAACATCCTTTATTTGCCTTCGAGAAAATTTTGCTCTTCATTCGGAATATATTTCATTGTTGCAGTCGACTTGTACTTCATCTATCTTGCAGGTAGAGATGGAGCACAGACTGCAACTGACCTCGTCGTTCTTGCAGATTGGGATGGACCGCACGTTGTACTTGTGGCGAAGCTCCGAAGGAGAAGGTAGCAGTCGACCTGCACTTCGTCGTCCTTGCAGATTGGGATGTACCGCACGTTGTACTTGTGGCGAAGCTCCGAAGGAGAAGGTAGCAGTCGACCTACACCTCGTCGTCCTTGCGGATTGGGATGGACCGCACGTTGTACTTGTGGCGAAGCTCCGAAGGAGAAGGTAGCAGTCGACCTGCACCTCGTCGTCCTTGCGGATTGGGATAAATTCCTTACTTAGGCGAGTCTTGGACTGCAGCTAAGCCTCCGGCGGGAGGTGTGCTCTCCACTGTAGGATTTTTATCACTTAGGCGAGCACTGGGCTGCAGCTAAGCCTCCGAGTGGGAGGTTTGCTCTCCACTCGGTAGGATTTTTAATACTTAGGCGAGCACTGGGCTGCAGCTAAGCCCCCGAGTGGGAGGTTTGCTCTCCACTCGGTAGGATATCTATTACTTAGGCGAGCAATGAGCTGCAGCTAAGCCCCCGAGTGGGAGGTTTGCTCTCCACTCGGTAGGATTTCTATTACTTAGGCGAGCACTGGGCTGCATCTAAGCCTCCGAGTGGGAGGTTTGCTCTCCACTCGGTAGGATTTTTATGGTGTAGCGTTGAAGGAGAAGGTAGCAGTCGACCTGCACCTTGTCATCCTTGCGAAGCGTTCATTATTTTGGATGTTTAGACGAATCCTTGGGCTGTTGCTAAGCCCTCGAGTGAGAGGATGACTCTCCACCCGGTAGGATTTAAATACTTAGGCGAGTACTTGGACTGCAGCTAAGCCCCCGAGTGGGAGGCTGGCTCACCACTCGGTAGGATTTTGAATACTTAGGCGAGTACTTGGACTGCAGCTAAGCCCCCGAGTGGGAGGCTGGCTCACCACTCGGTAGGATTTTGAATACTTAGGCGAGTACTTGGACTGCAGCTAAGCCCCGAGTGGGAGGCTGGCTCACCACTCGGTAGGATTTTGAATACTTAGGCGGCGGATTCGCAGCTAAGCCCCGAGTGGGAGGCGGCTCGTCACTCGAAAAGGATTTTTTACAAACTTAGGCGAACCGGATTCGCAGCTAAGCCACCCAGGGGAAATTTCAATAAAAAGTAATAACAATCCTTTGGGAAAATTATAACATTCTTGTCTTAGATAAACAAACTACAAAAGTACTTTTATTACATCTCAACCGGTGAGTATTTAAGTATAAAAGGCGGAGTAGCTCCGCATTCCAAGCTCGAGGCTCGTCGATCTGGCGATCAACGTTGTAGAGATGATACGCTCCATTGTGGAGAACTCTTGTGACGATGAAGGACCTTCCCAAGTGGGAGCGAGCTTGTGTGGTTCTGTTGATCCACTCGGAGGACCAAATCTCCCTCTTGGAAGGCTCGCTCTTCACATTTACGGCATGGAATCGGCGCAAGTCTTGCTGATAGATAGTCGAGCGGATCAGGGCCATCTCCTCTCCTCTTCCAAGAGGTCGATTGCATCTTGCGGGCTTGTTCTCGCTTCTTCTTGAGTATAGTTCGACTCGAGGCGCATTGTGAAGCAGGTCACTCGACAGAACTGCTTCAGCTCCATAGACCAGGAAGAATGGAGTTCTTCCAGTCGACCGATTAGGAGTGGTCCTCAATCCCCAGAGAACTGATGGAAGTTCGTCGACCCAAGCTCCTGCTGCGTGCTTGAGATCATGCATCAGTAGTGGTTTCAGCCCTTTGAGAATGAGGCCGTTTGCACGCTCTGCTTATCCATTCGATTGAGGATGAGCAACTGAAGCATAGTCGACCCGTGTGCCCTGAGAGGCGCAGAAGGCTTTAAACTTGTCATTATCGAAGTTTGACCCATTGTCGGTGATGATGCTATGCGGAACTCCATATCTGAATATCAACTCTCTGATGAAACTGATAGCAGTGCATGCATGAAGGTTCTTGATGGGCTTGGCTTCGATCCACTTGATGAACTTGTCGACTGCTACTAGCAAATGAGTGAAGCCGCTTCTACCAGTTCTCAGCGGTCCAATCATGTCTAATCCCCAAACAGCGAAGGGCCAGATGAGTGGGATGGTCTTCAAGGCTGAGGCGGGCTTGTGTGACATGTTGGAATAGAACTGACACCCTTCACACTTGTCGACTATTTCTTTTGCCATTTCATTTGCTTTCACCCGTAAAATCCCGCTCGGTATGCTTTAGCCACGATGGTCCGAGAGGACGCATGATGGACACAGGTCCCCGAGTGGATATCCTCAAGAATTATCTGACCTTCTTCTGGCGTGATACACTTCGGGCGACTCGATCGCGCTTTCTCTATACAACTGTCCCTTGATCACTGTAAAGGCCTTGGATCGACGGACGATCTGTCGAGCCTCTTCTTCATTCTCTGGGAGCTCTTTCCTTAGGATATATGCAATGTACGGACTGTCCAGTGGGGAGTGATGACCACAACTTCCATAATCAGGTCGACCACGGCTGGGACCTCACCTTCAGTCGGATCCGAGTCGCCGTAGACCATAAGGCAACGGACGCCGAGTGAAATGGCCATACGCAACCCATACAGGAGTGCTTCATATTCTGCTTCGTTGTTGGATGAATCAAAGTGAATCTGGAGACCATATTTGAGCTTATCTCCTCGGGGGGAAACCAATACAACCCCGCACTGAACCGTTCAGCATCTTGGAACCATCAAAAACATAGTCCGATGCTCGAGTGAACTTGAGTCGGAAGTTGCTGTTCATCCACTCGGCGAGGAAGTCTGCTATTGCTTGGGACTTGATGGCTTTCTTTGCCTCAAATTTGATATCAAGGGAAGGAGTTCAATCGCCCATTTAGCTACTCGACCGCTTGCATCTCTGTTATGAAGAATTTCCGACAATGGGCGTCGTTGACGACTCGTAATGGAATGATCGGAGAAATAATGAGCAACCTTCTTTGTGGTCATGCAAATCCATAAACAAGCTTCGATAGTGAGGTATCTTTGCTTTGATGGGGTTGACACTTTAGAAAGATAATAAACTGGGCGTTGAACTTTGAAGGCTTTTCCTTCTTCTTCCGCTTCGACCGTAAATGCAGATCTTGACGACTTGTCCGATGGCTGCAATGTAAAGCAACAAAGGCTCTTTCTTTGATAGGAGCAGCAAGCACCGGCTGGGTGGAGAGCGAGCTTTTAGCTCGCAAGCGCTATATCGACCTCTGGAGTCCACTCGAACTTGTCGACTTCTTCATCGATCGGTAAAGAGGCAATGCCTTTTCACCGAGGCGAGAGATGAATCGACTTAAAGCGGCCAAGCATCCAGTAAGCTTCTGGACATCGTGCACACGCACAGGGCGCTTCATTCGGAGTATAGTGCCAACTTTTTCGGGGTTAGCATCGATTCCTCGCTCGGAAACGAGAAAACCGAGTAACTTTCCACCAGGAACTCCAAATGTGCACTTTGATGGGTTAAGCTTGATATCATACCTCTTGAGATTGGCAAATGTTTCAGCAAGGTCAGTCAACAGATCGGAACCCTTTCGTGACTTGACCACTATATCATCCATGTATGCTTCCACATTCCGACTGATTTGAGTGAGCAAACACTTCTGAATCATCCTCATGAATGTGGCTCCGGCATTCTTGAGACTGAATGGCATGGTGACATAACAGAAGCACCCCGAATGGAGTGATGAGCGCTATTTTGATCTCATCGGGTCCATCTGAGACGGATCTGATGGTACCCGAAATAGGCGTCCAAAAGACAACCTCTCACATCCCGCAGCTTGAGTCGACTATTTGGTCAATGCGAGGAAGAGGAAATGATCTTTCGGGCAGGCCGATTGATATGCTTGAAATCGATGCACATGCGCAGCGACTTGTCCTTCTTGGGAACCATGGCGACATTGGCGAGCCACTCGGAGTGGTAGATCTCTCGGATGAACTCTGCCGCTAAGAGCCGAGCCACCTCTTCACCAATGGCCTTTCTCTTATGGATGGCGGACCGTCGAAGATACTCTTTAACGGTTTGACTTTTGGGTCAACTTCGTGGCGATGCTCAGCCAGCCCCACAGGAACACCCGGCATGTCGTGACTTCCATGCAAAGATGTCCCGTTATCACGGAGGAACTGGGTGGCGCTTCTTCCTATTTTGAGTCGAGTGTTGTTGAGATGTTGATCGGAGCAGCATTGGGATCGGTCGGGTGAGCGTGAACCTGTTTCGTCTCACCGACGATCGGAATCTTGACTCCGTAGCAGAACTTCTTAGCTCGCAACAAATCACTCGGATCTGCAGTTTTCGATACTCTTGTAGCTCTACCATCGCTAACCGAGCATCGGCGGTCTTAGAGCCCTTCCGAAGCACTCTTCCGCCTTCTTCCGATTGCCGTAATAGTGATCACGCCCTTGGGACGAGGCATCTTGATTTAAGATACACGTAACATGGTTGGGCCATGAAACATGCATATGCTGGTCTTCCCGAATAGCGTGATAAGCGCTCTGAAATCCACGACCTCAAAGGTCAACTTTTCTTTCGGAAATGCTTGAATCACCAAAACTACATCAAGAGCAATTTGGCCGAGTGACTCAGCCTTCTTTCGAGGAATGACTCCGTGGAAGCTCATATTCTTGGTCTTTGAGTCCGACATCGGAATGCCCATCCCTTTCAACGTCTCGACGCCTACAATATGTTCAAGCCACTACCACCATCCATCGAAACTTTGGTCGGTCGAGTGCCTTCGACGATGGATCGACCCTGGCGCTTGCCTCCCGGGGGTGGCAATGTCGTCGGGTGATCGGTGGTCGAATGTGATGGGGTGCAGGACCATTCAGATAGTTGGGCGTCGCGGGCGACCATGTTCACTTCCGATTGATAACCTTTAATCGACTTTTGCTTTCGGCGTCGGCAAAAATCATCGAGGTGGAATTGACACGGGATATCCATCATCGCTGTCATCTTTGTCCTCAACTTTGTCATCTCCTTATCCTTATCCTTGGGCTGTTTCCTTGGGCTGCTGAATCAAGAGTCGACACTGTCGAGTGATGTGTTTCGGGTAAATGAGTTTACCCTCTTCATCTTTCTTCATGTGAATGTGACATGGCAAATCCAACACATCATTTCCATCCTGGTCTTTTACCTTCTTGGGGTTCCAAGGACCCTTGGGTTTCTCCTTGAACTTTCCTGGGGTCACAGCCAAGGCCTCTCCGGGAGCAGCTGGCTCGACTTTGCGTTTCTGCTTCCGACTGGAATTTCCTCCGCCGGCCTCATTAGCGGCCGATTTGTATTTACCACTCCGGAGCCGGTCCTCTTCTTCACCATTTGCATACTTGGTGGCAATCTCCATCATCCGACTCAGGGTCATACCTCCGGTTCGACCGAATTTCAAACTCAACTCTCTGTTCTTGACACCTTGTTTGAAGGCACAGACTGCCTGGTGATCAGATACATTCTCAACTGTGTGGTGCAAAGTGATCCACCTCTAGATATAATCTCTCAAAGTTTCACTCAACTTTTGCACACACGACTGCAACTCCGTCAACCCTGCTGGTCGTTTGCAAGTCCCTTCAAATGTCCTGAAAAACACTCGGGCAAGATCTTCCCAAGTGTAAATACTCCTGGGAGCTAACTGATTCAACCATGCTCTGGCTGAACCCTCCAACAAAAGAGGCAAATGCTTCATGACTACCTCATCGTTGCCGCCGCCGATCTGAATAGCCACTCGGTAATCTTCAAGCCAAGTGTCAGGCTTGGATTTCACCAGTGAACTTACTGACTCCAGTCGCCAACCTGAAGTTGGGAGGAATCACCGCGGCTCTGATGGCTCTGCTGAAACACTCTGGCCCTGAGACATGAACTCTGCTGCTGGAGGGAACATCTCTGTCATGGCCGTCTCGGTGAGCTCTATTCTGTCGACCAGGACCTTGAGCGATAATAGATCTCGCATCAAAGCTGGTTCCACAGGGTCGTTGGAACTCTTAAGCCCAACACCGTCTTTGGCGTCAAATCGTCCTGCTGCCGCCGAGGAGCGTATGATCCACCTCTTGGGGAGGAGGGCACTTTCGACATCGATCATTGCGATCGAATCGGTGCTCATACTGCTTTCATGACTCTTGTCTTGATCATCACACCGCCCCACGTTCCTCACGCCTCGGGGCGATCTCGGACTATGGGCCGATTGGACTGAATTCGCAGCGACAGATCGGTTTGTGAATCCTGTTCCGCGATCGTGATCTGACTGAGTTTTGGTCTCCTGCCGCCCGGAGCAGATCTACGATTCAGCAAACCTCTATCCGCCTCCCTCTTGGGAAGGCTGAATTGACTACTGCTATACGGCGGCAGCGCTAAATTCTGAATCGGAGTTCGATATACGAGTTGGTGGCTAGAAGAGCTGGCGTCGATGGATTCTCGAATCCTTGGTGCAGCAGCTCGTCGATACTCGGCGAAGGTTCTCGATCGAGACCTCTCCATTCCTACCCCCCATTCTACTATCAGACCTAAAACCACAACACCGCACACGGCTAAGGAACGATCACGAAGATCAACTTGTGTGTCTATTGGGTGCCCCCTGCCCCCGTATATAAAGGAGTGGAGCAGGGGGAGGGCCGGGCCTCTCTATGGCGCGCCCTAGGGGAGTCCTACTCCCACCGAGTAGGATTCCCCTTTCTAATAGAACTAGGAGCCCTTCCATATAGTAGGAGTAGGAGAGAAGGAAGGGAAGAGAGAAGGGAAGGAAGCGGGCGCAGCCCTCCCTAGTCCAATTCGGACTAGGCCTTGGGAATGCGTCTTGGCCTGCCCTAGGCAGCCCTCTCTCTTTCCCGTATGGCCCAATAAGGCCCAATACTTCTCCCGGCGAATTCCCGTAACTCTCCGGTACTCCGAAAAATACCCGAATCCCTCGGAACCTTTCCGATGTCCAAATATAGTCGTCCAATATATCGATCTTTACGTCTCGACCATTTCGAGACTCCTCGTCATGTCCCCGATCTCATCCGGGACTCCGAACTCCTTCGGTACATCAAAACTCATAAACTCATAATATAATTGTCATCGAAACCTTAAGCGTGCGGACCCTACGGGTTCGAGAACTATGTAGACATGACCGAGACACGTTTCCGGTCAATAACCAATAGCGGAACCTGGATGCTCATATTGGCTCCTACATATTCTATGAAGATCTTTATCGGTCAAACCGCATAACAACATACGTTGTTCCCTTTGTCATCGGTATGTTACTTGCCCTAGATTCGATCGTCGATATCTCAATACCTAGTTTAATCTCGTTACCGGCAAGTCTCTTTACTCGTTATGTAATGCATCATCCCGCAACTAACTCATTAGTCATATTGCTTGCAAGGCTTATAGTGATGTGCATTACCGAGAGGGCCCAGAGATACCTCTCCGACAATCGGAGTGACAAATCCTAATCTCGAAATACGCCAACCCAACATGTACCTTTGGAGACACCTGTAGAGCTCCTTTATAATCACCCGATTCGTTGTGACGTTTGGTAGCACACAAAGTGTTCCTCCGATAAGCAGGAGTTGCATAATCTCATAGTCATAGGAACATGTATAAGTCATGAAGAAAGCAATATCAACATACTATACGATCAAGTGCTAAGCTAACGGAATGGGTCAAGTCAATCACATCATTCTCCTAATGATGTGATCCCGTTAATCAAATGACAACTCTTTGTCCATGGCTAGGAAACATAACCATCTTTGATTAATGAGCTAGTCAAGTAGAGGCATACTAGTGACACTCAGTTTGTCTATGTATTCACACATGTATTATGTTTCCGGTTAATACAATTCTAGCATGAATAATAAACATTTATCATGAAATAAGGAAATAAATAATAACTTTATTATTGCCTCTAGGGCATATTTCCTTCAGTCTCCCACTTGCACTAGAGTAAATAATCTAGTTCAATTGCCATGTGATTTAACACCAATATTCATATCTGTATATGATTAACACCCATAGTTCACATCGTCATGTGACCAACACCCAAAGGGTTTACTAGAGTCAATAATCTAGTTCACATAGCTATGTGATTAACACCCAAAGAGTATTGAGGTGTGATCATGTTTTGCTCGTGAGAGAAGTTTAGTCAACGGGTCTGTCATATTCAGAGCCGTATGTATTTTGCAAATATTCTATGTCTACAATGCTCTGCACGGAGCTACTATAGCTAATTGCTCCCACTTTCAATATGTATCCAGATTGAGACTTATAGTCATCTGGATCGGTGTAAAAGCTTGCATCGTTGTAACTCTTTAAGGCGGGCTCTTTTATCACCTCCATAATCGAGAAATATTTCCTTAGTCCTCACTAAGGATATTCTTGACCACTGTCCAGTGATCTACTATTAGATCAAAATGGTATTCCTTTGCCAAACTCAGAGCAAGGTATACAATAGGTCTGGTTCACATCATAGCGTACTTTATAGAACCTATGACTGAGGCATAGGGAATGATTTTTCATTCTCTTTCTATTTTCTGCCGTGGTCGGGCTTTGAGTCTTACTCAATTTCACACATTGTAACACAGGCAAGAAACTCTTTCTTTGACTGTTCCATTTTGAACTACTTCAAAATCTTGTCAAGGAATGTACTCATTGAAAAACTTATCAAGCGTCTTTGATCTATCGCTATAGATCTTGATGCTCAATATGTAAGCAGCTTCACCGAGGTCTTTCTTTGAAAAACTCATTGCAAACACTCGTTTATGCTTTGCAGAATAATTCTACATTATTTCCATTCAACAATATGTCATTCACATATACTTATCAGAAATGATGTAGTGCTCCCACTCACTTTCTTGTAAATACAGGCTTCTCCAAAAGTCTGTATAAAACCATATGCTTTGATCAACTCATCAAGCATGTATTCCAACTCCGAGATGCTTGCACCAGTCCATAGATGGATCTCTGGAGCTTGCACATTTTGTTAGCACCTTTAGGATTGACAAAACCTTCTGGTTGCATCATATACAACTCTTCTTTAATAAATCCATTAAAGAATGCAGTTTTGACATCCATTTGCCAAATTTCATAAATGTGGCAATTGCTAACATGATTCGACAGACTTTTAAGCATCGTCGAGTGAGAAAATCTCATTGTATTCAACACTTTGAACTTTCTCAAAAACCTTTTTCGACAAGTCTAGCTTTGTAGATAGTAACACTACTATCGTCGTCATCTTCCTCTTGAAGATCCATTTATTTTATATGGCTTGCCGATCATCGGCAAGTCAATCAAAGTTCACACTTTGTTCTCATACATGGATCCCATCTCAGATTTCATGGCCTTAAGCCATTTAGCGAATCTGGGCTCATCATCGCTTCCTCATAGTTCGTAGGTTTGCCATGGTCAAGTAACATGACCTCCGAATAGGATTACCGTACCACTCTGGTGCGGATCTTACTCTGGTTGACCTACGAGGTTCGGTAGTAACTTGATTTGAAGTTACATGATCATCAGCATTAGCTTCCACACTAATTGGTGTAGGAATCACAGGAACAGATTTCTGTGATGAACTACTTTCCAATAAGGGAGTAGGTACGATTACCTCATCAAGTTCTACTTTCCTCCCACTCACTTCTTTCGAGAGAAACTCCTTCTCTAGAAAGGATCCATTCTTAGAAACGAATGTTTTGCCTTCGGATCTGTGATAGAAGATGTACACAACAGTTTCCTTTGGGTATTCTATGAAGACGCACCTTTCCGATTTGGGTTCGAGCTTATCAGGTTGAAAAACTTTTTCATATAAGCATCATAACTCCAAACTTTAAGAAACAACAGCTTAGGTTTACTGCTAAACCATAGTTCATACGGTGTCATCTCAACGGATTTAGATGGTGCCCTATTTAAAGTGAATGCAGCTATCTCTAATGCATAACCCCAAAACGATAGTGGTAAATCGTCAAGATACATCATAGATCGCACCATATCCAATAAAGTGCGGTTACGACGTTTGGACACACCATTATGCTGTGGTGTTCCATATGGCGTGAGTTGCGAAACTATTTCACATTGTTTCAAATGAAGACCAAACTCGTAATTGAAATATTCATCTCCACAATGAGATCGCAGAAACTTTATTTTCTTATTACGATGATTTTCCACTTCACTCTGAAATTCTTTGAACCTTTCAACTATTTCAGACTTGTGTTTCATCAAGTAGATATACCCATATCTGCTCAAATCATCTGTGAAGGTCAGAAAATAACGATATCCATCACGAGCCTTAATACTCATTGGTCTGCATACATCAGTATGTATTATTTCCAATAGTCAGTAGCTCGTTCCATTGTTCTGGAGAACGGAGTTTTAGTCATCTTGCCCAAAAGGCATGGTTCGCAAGCATCAAATGATTCATAACCAAGTGATTCCGAAAATCCATCTTTCATGGATTTTCTTCATGCGCTTTACACCGATATGACCCAAATGGCAGTGCCACAAATATGTTGCACAATCATTATCAACTTTGCATCTTTTGGCATCAATATTATGAATGTGTGTATTACTACGATCGAGATCCAACAAACTATTTTCATTGGGTGTATGACCATTGAAGGTTTTATTCATGTAAACAGAACAACAATTATTCTCTGACTTTAAATGAATAACCGTTTTGCAATAAACATGATCAAATCATATTCATGCTCAGCATAAGCCAAATAACATTTATTTAGGTTTAACACTAATCCCGAAAGTATAGGGAGTGTGCGATGATGATCATATCAATCTTGGAACCACTTCCAACACTCATCGTCACTTCACCTCAACTAGTCTCTGTTTGATACGTAACTCTGTTTGAGTTACTAATCTTAGCAACCGAACAAGTATCAAATACTCGGGGCTACTATAAACACTAGTGAGGCACACATCAATAACACAGATATCAAATATACCCTTGTTCACTTTGCCATCCTTCTTATCCACCAAATATTTGGAGTAGTTCCACTTCCAGTGACCATTTCCTTTGCAGTAGAAGCACTCAGTTTCAGGCTTAGGTCCAGCTTTGGTCTTCTTCACGGGAGTGACAACTTGTTTTCCATTATACCTGAAGTTTCCCTTTCTTTCCCTTTGCCCTTTTCTTGAAACTAGTGGTCTTGTCAATCATCAACACTTGATGCTCTTTCTTGATTTCTACCTTCGTCGATTTCAACATCACGAAGAGCTCAGGAATCGTTTTCGTCATCCCTTGCATACTATAGTTGATCACGAAGTTCTAGTAACTTAGTGATGGTGACTATAGAATTTTGTCAATCACTATCTTATCTGGAAGATTAACTCCCACTTGATTCAAGCGATTGAAGTACCCAGACAATCTGAGCACATGCTCACTAGTTGAGCGATTCTCCTCCATCTTTTAGCTATAGAACTTGTTGGAGACTTCATATCTCTCAACTCGGGTATTTGCTGGAAATATTAACTTCAACTCCCGGAACATCTCATATGGTCCATGACGTTCAAAACGTCTTTGAAGTCCCGATTCTAAGCCGTTTAAGCATGGTGCATTAAACTATCAAGTAGTCATCATTTTCAGCTAGCCAAACGTTCATAACGTCTGCATCTGCTCCTGCAATAGGTTTGTCACCTAGCGGTGCATCAAGGACATAATTCTTCTGTGCAGCAATGAGGATAAACCTCAGATCACGGATCCAATCCGCATCATTGCTACTAACATCTTCCAACACAGTTTTCTCTAGGAACATATCAAAATAAACATATGAAAGCAACAACGCGAGCTATTGATCTACAACATAATTTGCAAAATACTACCAGGACTAAGTTCATGATAAATTAAAGTTCAATTAATCATATTACTTAAGAACTCCCACTTAGACAGACATCTCTCTAGTCATCTAAGTGATCACGTGATCCAAATCAACTAAACCATGTCCGATCATCACGTGAGATGGAGTAGTTTTCAATGGTGAACATCACTATGTTGATCATATCTACTATATGATTCACGCCGACTTTTCGGTCTCCGTGTTCGAGGCCATATCTGTATATGCTAGGCTCGTCAAGTTTAACTTTGAGTATTCGCGTGTGCAACTGTTTTGCACCCGTTGTATTTGAACGTAGAGCCTATCACACCCGATCATCACGTGGTGTCTTAGCACGAAGAACTTTCGCAATGGTGCATACTCAGGGAGAACACTTCTTGATAATTAGTGGGAGATCATATTAAAATGCTACCGTCAATCAAAGCAAGATAAGATGCATAAAGGATAAACATCACATGCAATCAATATAAGTGATATGATATGGCCATCATCATCTTGTGCTTGTGATCTCCATCTTCGAAGTACCGTCATGATCACCATCGTCACCGGCGCGACACCTTGATCTCCATCGTAGCATCGTTGTCGTCTCGCCAATCTTATGCTTCTACGACTATCGCTACCGCTTAGTGATAAAGTAAAGCATTGCAGGGCGATTGCATTGCATACAATAAAGTGACAACCATATGGCTCCTGCCAGTTGCCGATAACTCTGTTACAAAACATGATCATCTCATACAAAAATATAGCATCACATCTTGACCATATCACATCACAACATGCCCTGCAAAAACAAGTTAGACGTCCTCTACTTTGTTGTTGCAAATTTTACGTGGCTGCTACGGGCTGAGCAAGAACCGTTCTTACCTACGCATGAAAACCACAACGATAGTTCGTCAAGTTAGTGTTGTTTTAACCTTTGCAAGGACCGGGCGTAGCCACACTCGGTTCAACTAAAGTTGGAGAAACAGACACCCGCTAGTCACCTGTGTGCAAAGCACGGCGGCAAAACAAGTCTCGCGTAAGCGTACGTGTAATGTCGGTCCGGGCCGCTTCATCCAAGAATACTGCTGAACCAAAGTATGACATGCTGGTAAGCAGTATGACTTGTATCGCTCACAACTCACTTGTGTTCTACTCGTGCATATAACATCTACGTATAAAACCTGGCTCGGATGCCACTGTTAGGGAACGTAGTATTTTCAAAAAAATTCCTACGCACACACAAGATCATGGTGATGCATAGCAACGAGAGGGGAGAGTGTTGTCCACGTACCCTCGTAGACCGAAAGCAGAAGCGTTATGACAACGCGGTTGATGTAGTCGTACGTCTTCACGATCCGACCGATCCAAGTACCGAACGTACGGCACCTCCAAGTTCAGCACACGTTCAGCTCGATGACGATCCCTGGACTCCGATCCAGCAGGGTGTTGGGGATGGGTTTCGTCAGCACGACGGCGTGGTGACGGTGATGATGTTCTACCGACGCAGGGCTTCACCTAAGCATCTCTATGATATGACCGAGGTGGAATATGGTGGAGGGGGGCACCGCACACGGCTAAGGAACGATCACGAAGATCAACTTGTGTGTCTATGGGTGCCCCCTGCCCGATATATAAAAGAGTGGAGGAGGGAGGGCGGCCCTCTCTATGGCGCGCCTTAGGGGAGTCCTACTCCCACCGGGAGTAGGATTCCCCTTTCTAGTAGAACTAGGAGCCCTTCCATGTAGTAGGAGTAGGAGAGAAGGAAAGGAAGAGAGAAGGAAGGAAGGAGGGGCAGCCCCCCCCTAGTCAGTCGGACTAGTCCTTGGGGGCGCGGCCTGCCCTAGGAAGCCCTCTCTCTTTCCGTATGGTCCAATAAGGCCCAATACTTCTCCGGCGAATTCCCGTAACTCTCGGTACTCAAAAATACCGAATCACTGGAACCTTTCCGATGTCCGAATATAGTCGTCCAATATATCGATCTTTACGTCTCAACCATTTCGAGACTCCTCGTCATGTCCCCGATCTGATCCGGGACTCCGAACTCTTTCGGTACATCAAAACTCATAAACTCATAATATATCTGTCATCGAAACCTTAAGCATGCGGACCCTACGGGTTCGAGAACTATATAGACATGACCGAGACACGTTTCCGGTCAATAACCAATAGTGGAACCTGGATGGTCATATTGGCTCCTACATATTTTACGAAGATCTTTATCGGTCAAAAACCGCATAACAACATACATTGTTCCCTTTGTCATCGGTATGTTACTTGCCCGAGATTCGAACATCGGTATCTCAATACCTAGTTCAATCTCGTTACCGGCAAGTCTCTTTACTCGTTATGTAATGCATCATCCCGCAACTAACTCATTAGTCACATTGCTTGCAAGGCTTATAGTGATGTGCATTACCGAGAGGGCCCAGAGATACCTCTCCGACAATCGGAGTGACAAATCCTAATCTCGAAATACGCCAACCCAACATGTACCTTTGGAGACACCTATAGAGCTCTTTTATAATCACCCAGTTACGTTGTGACGTTTGGTAGCACACAAAGTGTTCCTCCGGTAAACGGGAGTTGCATAATCTCATAGTCATAGGAACATGTATAAGTCATGAAGAAAGCAATAGCAACATACTATACGATCAAGTGCTAAGCTAACAGAATGGGTCAAGTCAATCACATCATTCTCCTAATGATGTGATCTCGTTAATCAAATGACGACTTTTTGTCCATGGCTAGGAAACATAACCATCTTTGATTAATGAGCTAGTCAAGTAGAGGCATACTAGTGACACTCAGTTTGTCTATGTATTCACACATGTATCATGTTTCCGGTTAATACAATTCTAGCATGAATAATAAACATTTATCATGAAATAAGGAAATAAATAATAACTTTATTATTGCCTCTAGGGCATATTTCCTTCAGTTTCGTGGCTCTCCTGGAAGTTTTTGGGATATTTGAGAATATATAGGAGGAAGATCTAGGTCAGGGGTGAGGGAGTCCGGGACTAAGGGGTCCTCGGGCGTACGGCCCGTTGGATATGGGCCGGACTGATGGGCTGTGAAGATACAAAGACCGAAGACTCTAGCCGTGTCCGGATAGGACTCTCCTTGGCGTGGAAGGCAAGCTTGGCTACCGAATATGAAGATTCCCTTTTCTGTAACCGGCTTTGTGTAACCCTAGATCCCTCCGGTGTCTATATAAACCGAAGGGCTGGGTCCATAGAGGACAATGATAATTGTAGTCATACAGGCTAGACTTCTAGGGTTTTAGCCATTATGATCTCGTGGTTGATCAACTCTTGTAATACTCATATTCATCAAGATCAATCAAGCAAGAAGTAGGGTATTACCTCCATAGAGAGGGCCCGAACATGGGTAAACATCGTTTTTCCCCCCGTCTCCTGTTACCATCGACCTTAGACGCACAGTTCGGGACCCCCTACCCGAGATCCGCCGGTTTTGACACCGATATTGGTGCTTTCATTGAGAGTTCCACTGTGCCATCCTCTGATGGCTCCTTCAATCATCTACAACAATGCTGTCCAAGGAGAAGTCTTCCTCCCCGGACAGATCTTCGTGTTCGGCGGCTTCACACTACGGGCCAACTCGCTTAGCCATCTGGAGCAGATCGATAGCTATGCCCCTGGCCGTCAGGTCAGATTTGGGAGCTTGAACTACGCCACGGATAGCTGCGGAGACTTGATCTTCGACAGATTCGAGACCACGACAGCCGCTCCCCGTCACCACGATGAACATGACTTAAATCTGTCATCGGACCACACCCAAGAGATAGCACCTGTAGTTGCTCTGGCCTCAGATCCGAAGCAGGTCACGCCATCCGAAGACGGGAAGCTCAACCCCGCCACGGATGCCGCAGTCCCAGCGGCGTCAATGCCACTCACAGACCCAGCCTCGAGTGGTATCTGTGTCACCGGAACATCGGACTCGTGTCCGGCTACAGGTTCTGAACCATGTGCATCCACGTGCGTCGAGCTCGATCCGTCATCGATCGTTGAATTCAGCTTCGCGGACATCTTACGGCACTCGCCTTTAGGCGACGTGCTAAACTCATTAAAAAATCTATCCTTAGCGGGGGACTCACAGCCGAATTATATCCGGTTCGAACTGGAGACTGATGACGGGGAATTTTGCTTCCCACCCACCGCCCACTTCATAGCCACTGTCGAAGACTTAGCCGACATGGTTGACTACGGCTCCGAGCACATCGACAGTATGGACGACGATGCCGAGGAGGAGCAGGGCCAAAACCCGCCGTTTACCGGACGCTGGACGACCACTTCTTCATACGACATATACATGGTGGATACACCTAAAGAAACTAACGACGATGACAAAGAAAATCTAGTCGAGGATAAACCTCCTGAGACACAGCCCAGACGCCGGCGTCAGCGGTGCCGCTCTAAGTCACGTCGGGCAAAAGACAGCAATACCGACACCGGGGAAAACAATACTCCGAACGATGCCGAAGATAATGAAGACCCCGTTGAGATAACTTCCGAACAGGAGGAACGGGAAAATGGGAAAGTTAGCCACGATTTAACATGCCATAAGCGGCGACTTACTCAGGGGCAAGAATTATTTTCCGCCCTCGAGGATGAGGTGAGCCTCGGCAATGAGGATTTCATCGTGCACGAGGAACCTCTCGGCGAGGCGCTTTAAGCGCGGCTAATAGCCACCGCAAGGAGCACGAAAAAAAGCGGCGGCTTCAAGCGACCAAGATCTGCTCAACGATAGATGGACTGATGTCCTAGCTACCGAAGAATACAGCCTCAAGCGCCCAGCCAAAAGCTACCCGAAGCGCAAATTGCTACCTCGGTTCGATGACGAGGCGCCGAAGCCCGTACCATTAACACGCAACACGGCTGACCGACCACCACGCGGTCGGGATAAAGCAGCAACTCAAGCCGAACACCAGCCCGCCGCACCTCATCATAAAGGCAGAGATAAAACAGCTCGTGGTTATACAGACGACCTTCGGCAGGAACTGGACAATAGAGCAGGACATACCAGATCGATCTACGGATTGCGAGGACGTGCCCCGACACGTGACAACGGCTACCTATTCGGACGTGACAAGCCTAGTCATGCCCGGGCCGAAAACCGCAGACGGACTCCATCGGAGCTACGTCACAATGTGGCCCGATATAGAGGCGCCGCACACCCTCTTTGCTTCACTGACGAAGTAATGGAGCATGAATTCCCAGAAGGGTTTAAACCCGTGAATATTGAATCATACGATGGAACAACTGATCCCACAGTGTGGATCGAGGATTTTATTCTCCACATCCATATGGCCCGTGGAGATGACCTCCACGCCATCAAATACCTCCCGTTAAAAATCAAAGGGCTAGCTCGGCACTGGTTAAACAGTCTGCCTAAAAAGTCTATTAGCAGCTGGGAGGATTTGGAAGACGCCTTCCGCGACAACTTCCAAGGTACATATGTCCGGCCACCAGATGCCGATGACTTAAGCCACATAGTTCAACAGCCCGGAGAGTCAGCCAGAAAATTCTGGACTCGGTTCTTAACTAAAAAGAACCAGATCGTCGACTGTCCGGATGCCAAAGCCCTAGCGGCCTTTAAACACAACATCCACGACAAATGGCTCGCCTGCCACCTCGGCCAAGAAAAGCCGAAGTCCATGGAAGCCCTCACAGCACTCATGACCCACTTTTGTGCAGGTGAGGATAGTTGGCTGGCCCGTAGCAAAAACAGGGCAAGCGAAGCGGGCACCTCCGAGGTCAAAAACAGCAACAGCGAGCTCTGACGCAACAGGCACAAACGTCGAAGCAATGGTGATAACACCGATGACACTACAGTCAACGCCGGATTCAGTGGCTCGAAGTCCGGTCAGCGGAAGAAGCCATATTTAGAAACATTACAACCGAGCACTAATCCAGCCTTCTCAGACTATTAACGTTCTCGACTCTTGGATATGTTTCTAAATATGCTCTTGGCCATTGGATGCACCTTCATGGCTTCTTGGAGCGCTACACGGACGGGCCGATGCTCCGGTAACAAAATCAGCGATGCGTTGTTATTTGGGCCTGGTGGGCCAGTTCCAACCTCCGTAGCTTCTCACAAGAATAAAAAAAAATGCAATTCATCCATAGACACCTTGTAGCAGGGCAAAGGGGTGTGTGCGACCGTGTGCATGCCAGCGTGCAGCGAGGATAGCAGAGAACCATCACTGTCGATTGAAATCCCGTATCCGGTGATAAAATCAACGTTGACGGATTTTAATGGTGGGTGATTGCAGGTCATTTACATGCATTTACCCTGTGATTGTGCTCTTTCTTAATCCATGCGTGTCCATATAGTTTCCCCGTTTCCCTCCGCCCAGTCTTCCCTTCCATGCCCTTTAGTCACTTCGGCATGCCACTACTTCATCTTCTCCGCTCCTTCCTCTCCTAGTTCTTTTCTGCCTCAAATCTGAAACTCATATTTACTGATCCTGTTCTTTCTACTCTCTGGACGCAGATGCTCTGAGTTGTGATGGATTCAAGCTCATCTTCTTGATGGATATGTGGAGAAGCAGCAACCATGGTGGAAGTGAGGCCGCAGCGACAGCGGTGGCAGCGACTTGCCTGGTGGACTTGACGAGAGGCGACGATGATGGTGGGGCTCAGCCGATGGCGGCGGCGGATGCTCCCGCGCGAGGGGCTTCCCCACTACCCTTGTCGCCATCTCGTAGCAGGTATGATCAATTTTGGCCTCCATCTTGTGCAGATCATCCATATCGAACTGGCATCATCCTGCTGTTCCTGCATGCCTGTGAGTTTGTGACTGCTCCAATGTCATAATTGATGGTACAAGGTGTCTTGTACAGGATTGCTGCCAATGGTTCACATTCTAGAGCAGACGCATGAAGAATTAGAATTATCTACCTGCTCTATGTATTCTATAATTATATACTCCCTCCATCCCAAAATAAGTGTCTTAAGCTTAGTACAAATTTATACTAGAGCTAGTACAAAGTTGAGACACTTATTTTGGGACGGAGGGAGTATCTATCAAGAGATATCATTATTGTTCTATCAAGAGTATAATTGTTAGTGCATCCAAATGGTGATGCGGGGATCAGATCCAGGCGACGCGGGAATCGCTCGATAGAGCCGACGCGGGCGATCGGACCGATCAGTTGCAAGGCGCGGAGGGATCAAAGTTCTATCGCCAAAGATTGATTGATAAATTAACTTGCCATTAAGATATGTTAATGGACTTGAATTGTCAGTTTATATGTTGTGCGCGATTGGAATTCACCCGCGTTGTTAACGCAAGGAGTAGACCAGTCGTTCCTAATCCTAATTTGTTGTTTCAGCCCTTTCATCCTGAAAATTTGCTGTAAATTTTCCTTCTCACTGCAATCCCTTCATGACTGAGTGTTTGCACTCAGTTTGGGCACCTGTTGAAGCTGCATTCCACTCCTAATTTGTAGGTACTGTTGTCCAAGCCCTTGATTGATGGGATTTTTGGCTCCAGAGTTCTTCAGTCGAGGATCCAAATGGTTGCTGCCAGGTTAGTTCACATGAAGTGACATATCCAATCCAATATCCAAGTATTTGTTCATATGTTGAAGTGGTTGTAATGATACATGTATGCTGTCCTAAATGTATATGCATCAGGTTAATTCCGGACGGTAGATCCATATGGGCAAACATAAGGAAATTATGTGGTTGTTCCAACACACTCTTAATTCGTTTTCTATCTAATCAAATGACACATCTGTTACTTGTACAGATCCTACAATGAAAACATTGTTGCTGAATGTCTCCAGCTTCTAGAGTATGCTTTGGTTGAGGGCCTTCTGGAGCAACTGGGATAATTAGCAGATTTGAATTCAATATGATGGTAATAACTTTCTTCGCGCATGAGTGTAGACAGATATATTTTACCTGAGGTTCAACAAACTGAATTTAGGTAGGGCTAGACCGTTCCATCACATGTGGACAAATGGAAAATGTCCAATTTTAATGCAGCAGTGCAACACCTTGTCCAGTTAATAATTACCTTCAGTAATCATGTCATCCAGGCTACTTCTGGTACATAGGAAGAATGATATGAGAGGCCAGGAAGTTAAGCTTTTAATATATACCTTCCTTTTGGATTAGGATTTATATATAATGTTATATGCCACTTGAGCGCAAAAGTGCACAATAGTAGGGATAATTTCTGTCAACAAATTCAATTCCTAGGCGCATTTCTTGGGTTTTCTGCTGGTACTACAATGCTTTCATCCAAGTCAATGCTCACTGAGGTGACATCGAAGGTGTATTGCTCCACGATAATTTTATCCTACTTCGGCCCCATTGCACACTTAGGAACAGTTAAACATATGAAGTCAACGCAAAAAGTCATGCAAATAATGTTCACGAAATTTTGAGATTATAATCACGAAATTTTGAGATTATAAACATACATTTGATAGAAGATTATTTGTTGCTTTTAATTTTTACCAACGTAAGCCTCCCTTGGGATAGAGGGGTAGAGATAAGTTTACATAATAACAATGCTTCACAATTCGAGGTTGAGCAAATCAGTTATTTCAGTTACTAGCCAGACAATTGCTCTCTGAAGTTTCCTTCTATGCTTTCCAAAGGAGTTACTGTCTAGATTTGAAATAGCTAATGTTTTCAACAATTGATTTGCACATTCTTTTTGGAAGGCATACAACTGAACACTTATCTAATTTAATTGAGCTGAAGCAATGCCAAAGATTACATAACTACTTAGGTGGAAAAGCCATTGAATCTACTCAGTAGTCAGCAAGATTATAATGAATTTGCTATCTTGCAAAACACAAAATTATCTGTTTACACTCATATATGTCTCCTGAAGCATTTTTTATTGGCATATGATCTTACACCCCATCGCTTTATTAAAATGTATTGATCTTGATGCAGGGGATATGGATCATGGAAACAAATGACCTCCATAGGGGAGGTTTGGTCCCTGGGAGCAGACAATTCCAGATTCCACTCTACAATTGGTACCAAACCATGTTTGTGCTTTTATGACTTGTGAGGAAGATAGAGAGCGATGAGTCTGGTCTTCTTAAGTCACTTGCAAGATTCTTGACCAAAAGCTTAGTTGTCGATAGACTAAACATTTTCTTCATACGTCTAACTTGATTAAATAACCTCTTTTAGCTATGATTAAATAACCCTTTTTGGACTATATCTAACATATCATCTTGTAGGAAGCTACATGGCACATGTGTATAACTTTGAATGCGCCTTGCTTCTTCATGTCAGCAATGACTTGTAAGGCGCTATGAACGCTCTACGACATATTGAGTTTTATTAGTTCACCCTGTGTAGTGTCACTCTGTGTTTGTACCAGCTTGTGGCAAATATTATATACTTTTAGTTTAGATGACATATGAAGTTACAACAATGTCAATGTATCAAAAAAATCCATTTCTTTCCAGTATCAGTATTTTTCGAAACAGCAGCATATCATGGGCTACAATATCTTACCCATGTTTCATATATTTAGAAAAAGCACTATTATTTTATTGAACTAATAGACTGTCGCAGCAACGACACATGGATATTTGTTCATGCCAATTTTAAAATAAAGTAAAACTCTTAATATATTTGTATCATCGACTAACATTACATTCTCAAAATGGACGGGCGCAGCAACGCGTGCCATCAATGATCTAGTAAAAGAAACAACTCGGGGCAATCTAGCTCGGACCGCATACTCGACCATCCGTGCCAGATCCATGTCACCCCGGACAAACCAGCCAATCATGCCAACATAGATTGTTGGGTTTTTAAACAGGCCGGCAAGTTAAATGCCGAAAACAAGGAGAAGGGATCGCAAAGCAAGGACGATGACGAGGAACCCCGACCACCGAACATAGGGGGACAGAAGAAATTTCCCCCTCAGGTCAAAATGGTGAACATGATATACGCTACCCACATCCCCAAGAGGGAACGCAAGCGCGCGCTCAGGGACGTCCATGCGGTAGAGCCAGTCACCCCAAAATTTAATCCATGGTCGTCATGCCCGATCACCTTCGATCGCCGGGATCATCCGACCAGTATCAGTCACGGCGGTTCGGCCGCACTGGTCCTTGACCCAATAATTGATGGATTTCACCTGACACGAGTCCTCATGGACGGCGACAGCAGCCTGAACCTACTCTATCAGGATACAGTGCGCAAAATGGGTATTAATCCATCACGGATCAATCCCACAAAGACTACCTTTAAGGGAGTCATACCAGGTGTAGAGGCCCGTTGTACAGGCTCAATCACACTAGAGATTGTCTTCGGATCTCCGGACAACTTCTAAAGCGAAGAGTTAATCTTCGATATCGTCCCGCGGCGTCATAACAGTTAATGGAAACACAGTACGCTCCCTCCGTACCGAAGAGCACACCGCTTCCTTAGCAGCAGAAGTACAGAGATGCCTTTTCAAGCAGAACCTTAATTCGGCGGCTGAGCTCCAGGAGACTGTCAAGAGAGTCTGGACTATTCTACAGCAGGACAACGCGGCCCATCAACAGCTCGACTAGCAATTTGGCCTCTATCCCAGTCCCGATCAAGAAGCGGCGTTCGTACCGCGCGTACATTAGTACGCACTCAAAATACCATGTGCATAGACGGAGGCATAACTAGCTTGTGGTCCACAATACGGCTTGACCGTCCCTGGACACACATACTTTCACTGTTTTCTTTTTCTCCATTTCAGGTTTCTTTTCCGCAGGTCTTCCCTGTTGGCCTGGTCGCAGGTCCTTTCGAAGGATTAATACACCAAGACGGCAGCAAGCATGGACGTAGAGGGGAATTTCCAGGTGGTCTCTTTAAACGGCCACTCTACCTATTTTCTGGACCCACATGCAGCTCCCCCTTGGTTATGGCATATCAAATAGCCTGTTGCTTATTGCACCATTTGTACCAATGCGCTTTGATGTATTAATCAAATTATAATGAAAATAGTTTGCGGCCAATATTCTGCAGCTCTAGCTTACTACCTTCCTTCTTATATATATATATATATATATATATATATATATATATATATATATATATATATATATATATATATATATATATATATGTATATATAATCTTTTCAAATAGCACCCATACAGTTTGGTACGTTTCAATTTGCCAGGGGCTTCACAGCACCCCTCAACACGGCAACAAAGTCCGAACACTTTATGTAGTATAGTTCGGAACCCCGAATTTAGCACTATATGCATTGGCTCCGAATCATGTCTTTGGTCAATAGTTGGGTTGCCCGGCTCCTATGCTTGCTACCTTACGTTCCGTTATATCGGCTAGGGTAGTAAATGGAGAACTACTTCAATTGTGCCCTGGTTTACCTGGATGAGCACCTCAGTAGAGAAAGCCAAAAACTGACTGTCATGATACGGTGAGAGCCGGTCAGCTCTTCGGAGGTCTCAAATCCTTAGAGATTTTTTCTGCATTACGCGAGGGATTGGTACTTGCCCGATCAGGTGTTTACAGCTTCCTAGTTCGGATACAACGGGCTGCGCCTAAATTTTTATTGTCAAACTCATATGGCTAAGTGAGGGTGTTCAAGCCGCACAGTCTGATTGCCTGGTTCATTGCGCTAAACACCTCCTTCAAGGACCAAACAATTGGATCAAGAGTGTTTAGATTACATCCCGAACACCCCCGTACTACCTACATGGGGGCAGAAGCCGACGACTGGCCAACTCTCAGATTTCATACAACACGGCCGCACATGAGGTGAATTTTTTTAAACAAACATTACATTACATAGCAACTTTGTTTCATCATACAAGGCAGAGACAACACAAATGTGTTCATTCGAAAATAATGTCTTGCGCACATTGCGTCGCCACAATACGAGACCCCTCCAGGAGGTCTTCAAAATACCGCTCGGGCGTGCGGTGCTCCTTGCCCTCTGGCAGTCCCCCGGTCGCAAGCTTGACGGCGTCCGTCTTTGCGCACCACACCTTGACGCGGGGCGAAGGCCATGTGTGCGCCCTCGATGCAGACTGACCACTTAACGACGTCCAGCCGAGGACGTGCATTCACCAGCCGCTTCACGAGCCGGAAGTAGCTGCTAGGTATAGCTTCGGCAGGCCACAGCCGGATTGTTAAATCCTTCATGGCCAGTTCGGCCACCCTGTGCAGCTCGACCAACTGTTTTAGCTGATCGCTAAAGGGCACTGGATGTTCTGGCGCACGATATTGCGACCAGAACAGCTTCTCCGTTGAGCTCCCTTCTTCGTCTCGGAAGAACTCCGCAGTCAGGCACACTGCGTGGAAGATCCGCAAACGCTCCTGGAGAACTGCGAATCCGGGTTAGTAAGAAATACTTCTTCTTCACATACTTGCTTTGCATACTAAACGCCTTACCCGCCGCGATTTTCTTGGCCTCCTTGATCTCCTGGAGGGCGCCCTGGGCTTCAACCCGGGCCTCTTCCACGCTTTGGCGAGCCTTGGCGAGTTCGGTCTTTTGAGCCGAAACATCGCTCTCAAAGGTCTCGCATTTCTTCACGGCATCATGGAGCTCTTGTTGGACCTCATTAAGTCTGGCCTCGTGCCTCTTACGAGCGGCTTGTTCCTTGGCAGCTTTCTCCTAGGCTTCAGTCAGGGCCTTTTTAAGGACCTCGACTTCAGTCGCCGCTCCTACAAATATCATGGCACTACGGTCAATACACATTATTCATTCTTTCCTAATATACAACAAGTCGTAACATACCTTGCTTGTCCTTCAGCTGCCTTTTTACAAGGCCGAGCTCTTGTTCGGCCTGCTCCAGACTCTGCTTTAGTCCGGAGACCTCCGCATCATGAGAGGTTGCGGCTAGCAACGACGCCTGCTTATGCATTTAAGACATCTTTAGTTAGTTCCCTGCGAAAATTACTTGATCCTCTGTCCGGTTTTTCTTTCCGAACACCGGACAGTGTCTCAGGGGCTACGGTCTATACTAGGACTTTTTCTTTTGTGTCGCTTACCTCAAAACCTGTTAGCAGGCTGCCGCGGGCTTTGGTCAGTCTGCTCTTGACGGACTGAACCCTCTCAATCACCATACCCATAAGGATACGGTGTTCCTCTATGATGGAAGCGCCTCGTAGAGCTTCCAGCAGATTATCCGGTGCCTCTGGTTGGACAGAGGTCACCGGCGGGATAGGCACACCTCTCGCATTTCTTCACGGCATCATGGAGCTCTTGTTGGACCTCATTAAGTCTGGCCTCGTGCCTCTTACGAGCGGCTTGTTCCTTGGCAGCTTTCTCCTAGGCTTCAGTCAGGGCCTTTTTAAGGACCTCGACTTCGGTCGCCGCTCCTACAAATATCATGGCACTATGGTCAATACACATCATTCATTCTTTCTGAATATACAACAAGTCGTAACATACCTTGCTTGTCCTTCAGCTGCCTTTTTACAAGGCCGAGCTCTTGTTCGGCCCGCTCCAGACTCTGCTTTAGTCCGGAGACCTCCGCAGCATGAGAGGTTGCGGCTAGCAACTACGCCTGCTTATGCATTTAAGACATCTTTAGTTAGTTCACTGCGAAAATTACTTGATCCTCTGTCCGGTTTTTCTTTCCGAACACCAGACAGTGTCTCAGGGGCTACGGTCTATACTAGGACTTTTTATTTTGTGTCGCTTATGTCACGTCCCTAGCCTTGCTATGCACTTGGACTAGCTTGTTGCTGCATCATGTCTAAATTTATTGAAAGTTGAAATGGGGATTGCTCAAACCCTAGCACCAAACCAAATCAACTAGGTTCAAATAAAAAAATATTCTCAATGAACCCAAAATGCCCTTCACAAAAGTTCATCATTTTTGAATTGGTCTTAAACCTATGACAAAAATGGTGCACAATTTTCTAGGTCATCCTAAGGTCACTGAATTAAATCATAAGTATTTGAATTTGGACATTTAAATTCTATAAAATATTTTAAATGTCCAAATATTCCTAAACTGAAATGTTCCATGTTGGATATATTCAATACAGTGGACATGTGCAGTTTAGTGAATTTTGAAAGGGTCTAGGTATTTTAGAAAAGCCCTAAAGATTACAGAAAAATAGAAAAGTGAAACAAATAAAGAGAGAGAGATGACTACAGCCACGTGCACATGCCGCCCGGTTCACTGGCCCAGCCCACCTGGCGCCTCCTGTCCTCCTCCTCCTGCTAGTAGGAGCAGCTGCGTGCCCGCACGCGCGCGGCCGAGGAGGCCAGCTCCTCCCTGCCTGCCTGCCCCCCCCTTCCGACGCATCTGAATGACGCCACGCAGCCCCCGACCTCTCTCTCACTCTCCCGTGCCTCTCCCCTCCTCTGCTTTCTCTCCCTCTCACCACCGAGCGCAGCTGTCGCCGCCGGTGAGTACCGCCACGGCCACAGGCCCTCCCTCGCCTCGCCGACGTGTCCATGGCCTCTGTGACGCCCCCGTCCTCTCCGCCGAGCCACATGACGCCGGACGCCCTGGAGCACCGTCATCGACGCATCTTCGTCCTCTGCTCCGGCGGCCGCCGTCGACCGATTCGTCATCACCAGGCCGTCCCCGAGCCCTCTGAGATCACCTACGACCTCGCTGTGAGCACCTGCATCTAATCCCCCTAACCCCGTGTAATGCCCCGGATTCGATGCGCCAGGTGTCTGCCAGTTATTTGCCGTCCTTGCCATGTCATTTGCTTGTGTGTTGCACTTTGCCATGTCATCATCTGCATTTCATATCATGTCATCATGTGCATTTCATTTTGCATACGTGTTCGTCTCATGCATCCGAGCATTTTCCCCGTTGTCCGTTTTGCAATCCGGCACTCCTATGTCTCCCGGCGCCCTCTTTTACCTCTTTTCATGTGCGGGTGTTAAACGGTCTCGGAATGGACCGAGGTTTGTCAAGCGGCCTTGGTATAGCACCGTAGAACCGCTGTCAAGTTTCGTGCCATTTGGAGGTCGTTTGATACTCCAACGGTTAACCGGGTAACCGCAAAAGCCCCCTTCTCCTTGCAGCCCAACACCCCTTTCAAAGTGGCCCAAAACCCACCAAACTCCCCTCCATGCTCTCGGTCGTTCGATCACGATCGCGTGGCCGAAAACCGCACCTCATTTGGACTCTCCTAGCTCCCTCTACCTATATATATGTCTTCCTCCCCCGGATTTCCGCAGTCCAAATCTAGTCCATCTCCTCCCACCACGCCGGACATGTCCGTTTCCTCCCGGACGAATCGCGCTGCCCGCGCTTATCGCCGCCACCACGTGTCGCGCCGCGCCAAGCCGCCTGCCCGCCCTGCCGACGCCCACGGCATGCTCCAGCCCTCCGCTTCCGCCCGGGCGCGGTCCGGGCAGTCGCGCCGCCTTGCTCCTCTCGCCCCTCGCCACCGACCTCGCCCGGCGTGCCGCCGTCCTCAAGCCGCGCCAGCGCCTCCGTTCCCGCCTGAAGTCGCCGCCGTCCGCACCGCCGCCGCCGCCATGGCGACCGGCCTCAGCGCCGCCCTGCCCCGCCCGGCCGGCCGGAGCTCGCCGGGCGCCCGGCGCCTCCGCCCGCCGGGCTGCTCCGAGCTCCTCCGCGCCGCCCGCCTCCCCTCCTCCTCCTCCTCCTCGGCCAACTCCGTGAGCCGCCGCGACCCCTCTCCGCCCGGATCTGGGGAGGGGATGAGATCCACCACTCCCCGATCCAAACGCGTCGCCCAGCGCCGGATCCCTCCGTCCCGGTCCGTCTCGTCCCGGGTTGATTTTTCCCGGAGGTGAAAATCATCTAAGTCCCCGTGCCTGCAGTTATTTTCGTGCATTTTCATCATGCCATAACTCTCTGCATATAGCTCCATTTTGCGCGTGTAATATGTCAAATTGTTCATCCCAAAGAGTAGATCATTTCATCTCATTGCATCATTTTCATTTGAGCTCATCTTGGTGCCCGAAATGCTGTTAGAAGAGGGCTATGTGATGTTAGTTTCTGTTTCTTATCAGAACATGCACTTTTGTCATTTTTGCCATGATTGATGTGTGCACCATATGAACTTGAGTCCTACATGTGTTTTGTAATATGCCATGCCATCTTTCCAGGGGTGTATGCCATGTATTTTTGTGATAAATATGGTGACTAGCACAAGCATGCAAACTAGGCTTCCTGATGTTGCTGATTTCAGCCCTGTTTTGCTGATATTGTTATGCCATGTTAACTTGATGATACCGAGAGATCCATGCTTATTTTGAGATACTTCAGTAAGGATGTTTTGTTCTACATGTCTTGCTCTATCCATCCATGCCCTTGTTTGCAATTATGGAGTGCCCTAGCTTGAGTCAATCGAGCTCTACTTTTGCTATAAAATGTTTCTTGGCAGATTGTTTACATGTTATTCAATTTTGCCAAGGTTGTTGTAGTTGATCCGTGTATGCTATGATGTTGTTCTTGCCATGTATAGCTTCTATGCCATGTCTTCTTACTGTGAGTTGCCTTGCCATGCCATGTATTTCTTTGTGGTGAGTGGTTCAAGCTCACCAACATGCCTACTTATTGTTGTTCCTGCCATGTTTGAATCTGTAATATAACTTGCCATGTTTACATGGGTGCCATCTTATTTTCTGATCCTTTTTGGCTTATGGTCAGTAAAGTACTTTTGTTCTATGCTTTGAGTAGATTCATGCCATGCCTTTGTTTGCCATGATAAGTTCCTGTAACATGTTGTTTTGTAGCTCTAAACATTGCAACCTGATGTTATTTCTGTCAATGCCTGAAACTGTTATTATTTGCAATCTTGCCATGTCATTTTGAGCATGTTCTAGTTGTTTCTGGAGATAGCTCAGTGTTCATGTTTTGTCATGCTTTACCTGTACATCATGCCCATGCCTTTTGTTTTCTTGTTGAGGTCCTGTAGCATGTTGTTTTGATGCTTGCAATATGCCTAGTTGCTGTTTTGGACAGATTGTTGCTATAACTTGTATAGGGTGTATATGTTGAACCGTTGCTCCGTTTTGAGTGTGCTCTATATGAAACTTGCTTGATTTTGCATGTAGTTTCATATTATCATGTTGCATCCTTGTTTTGAGGTGTTTGCTTGATGTTTGTATGCATTTTGCATCAATGCCATGTTTAACTTGTTTTGCTCATATCTTCTAGGCAGTAGTCTCAATTTAATGAACTTTATATGTAACTTGACTAGAATTTCGTGTAGATCATCGTGGTGCATCTTAACTTGCTGTTTAACAACTTGAACATAAGGTTTATTCAGATCTGGACCAATTTCGAAATTTGCATATGAGGACTTACCGGAATTGTTATATGTTGCTCCCGGCCTCATTTAAACTTGCCTTGATGTGTTGTTCTTGTTTGCATCATCTCTTGCCATGAGTAGCCTCATCCTAGATTTGTCATGCATCATGCTTGTTTGTGCATCATGCCTTGTTCTTGTGTGGTGTGTTTACTATGTTGTGTGCTTCTTCTTCTTAGTTCCCGTTTCGTTGCGATCGTGAGGATTCGTTCGTCTACGCTTGGTTCGTCTTCATGGCTTCATCTTCTTCATGGACTCGTTCTTCTTCCTTGCGGGATTTCAGGCAAGATGACCGCTACCCTGGATCTCAATACTATCATTGCTATGCTAGTTGCTTCGTTCTTTCGCTATGCTGCGCTACCTATCACTTGTTGCTCAAGCCTCCCAAATTGCCATGTCGACCTCTAACCTTTTGCACCCTTCCTAGCAAACCGTTGTTTGGCTATGTTACCGCTTTGCTCAGCCCTCTTATAGCATTGTTAGTTGCAGGTGAAGATGAAGTTTGTTCCTTGTTGAACATGGAGATGTTGTTCCTTGTTGGAACATGTTTACTTGTTGGGATATCACAATATATCTTATTTAATTAATGCATCTATATACTTGGTAAAGGGTGGAAGGCTCGGCCTTATGCCTGTGTTTTGTTCCACTTTGCCACCCTAGTTTCCGTCATATCGGTATTATGTTCCCGGATTTTGCGTCCCTAACGCGGTCGGGTGATTTATGGGACCCCTTGACAGTTCTCTTTGAATAAGACTTCTCCAAAGAAGGCCCAACATTGGTTTTACCATTTGCCTCACCTATGCCCTTTTTCCCTTGGGTTTCGGAGCCCGAGGGTCATCTTTATTTTAGCCCCCGGCCAGTTCTCCTTCGAGTGCTGGTCCAAACCGAAGCGATGTCCGGCGCCCCACAGGCAATCAGGGTTTATGCCAACTTTGACGTCTGCTCATCCGGTGTGCCCCGAGACCGAGATATGTGCAGCTCCTATCAGATTTGTCGGCACATCCGGGCGGCTTTGCTGGTCTTGTTTTATTGTTTGTCGAAATGTCTTGTAGCCGGATTCCGAGACTGATCGGGTCTTCCGGGAGAAGGAATATCCTTCGTTGATCGCGAGAGCTTATCATGGGCTAAGTTGGGACACCCTGCAGGTATAAACTTTCGAGAGCCGTGCCCATGTTATGTGGCAGATGGGAATTTGTTAATATCCGGTTGTAGTAACTTGAAGCAAACTCTTCTAAAATACACCAACCGTAAAGCGTAATCGTGAGTGTCTCTTTTCGGGGTTGATCGAGAGGAGAACACGGTTTCGGGTTATGTCGACGTAAGTAGGAGTTCAGGATCACTTCTTGATCATTACTAGTTGACGACCGCCCTTTGTTTCTCTTCTCGCCTCATTTGCGTATGTTAGCCACCATATATGCTTAGTCGCTGCTGCAACCTCACCACTTTACCCCTTCCTTTCCCGTTAAGCTTTGCTAGTCTTGATACCCATGGTAATGGGATTGCTGAGTCCTCGTGGCTCACAGATTACTACACCACCAGTTGCAGGTACAGGTTATGCGATGATCATGACACGAGAGCGATGTTTGCTTGTGTTGGAGTTCTTCTTCTTCTTCGTCGATCAGGGGATAGGTTCCAGGTCGGCAGCCTGGGCTAGCAGGGTGGATGTCGTTTGAGCTTCTGTTTATGTTTCATCCATAGTCGGATGCTGTTCTTGTATTGTGTTGTTGTATTCTTGTGACATTGTATGTCTTGGATGTATCCCTATCTATTATGTAATGTTGATGTAATGATATCCACCTTGCAACAACGTTTCAATATGCGGGTCTATCCTTGGTGGGACCGTCGAGTTCCTTTTGGATAGGGTCGCATATTGGGCGTGACAAGTTGGTATCAGAGCCTCGACCGACCCTAGGAGCCCCCTTGATTGATCGTGTAGTTTTGGCCGTTGTTGAGTCTAGAAGAAAACTGTTTTCGGAGTTTAGTTATATCGGAGAGTAGGAATTCTTTTTACTTCTCTGCCCCTTCGTCGCTCTGGTGAGGAATCTTGACGTAGGTGTTTTGAATTACTCCTCTTCTCTTCAAATTTTTCCTTAGGATCACGCAGTTGGTTTTTTTTTCGGTAGTTGTTCCTCAGCTCTTTTTATCCGGTGCATTTCTCGTCAAGCCGACTCGAGTCTCTTCATCTTTGCCAAATTCAATCCTCAGTTCTTCCTCCGATGTCGTTGTTTTTCCTTGTCCGAAGTTGTCCTTGTTTTTCCCACCCGCCCACCCTTCTTCTTCTCGGAACCGGAGTCCGTAATCGAGTATCGATACTACTCGTGCGAAGTCTTTGCATTCTTTCCTCAATGATTTCAACCGGTGTTTTCTCTTCAAGATATTCGTCGCTTTCCCCTTCCAAGTTGTCTTTGTTTTCCCGCCCTCCCACCCTCTTATTCTCGAAGCCTGAGTCTTTTTCGACCATCAATTTCATTCATGCGGAGCCTCTTCAATCTTTCGTAAATTATCTCAACCGTTGAATTCTCGTCTCGTTTGACATTCTTCATCTCTTTTCTTTTCCGGTGGATTCAATTCAAGTTTTGACGTTGATCATATTCTTTTCCTCAAAGTGTTTTCCCTGCTCGTTCGCCTCTCGCCAGTTTATCATTCCGGAGTTCGGAAGACATCTCAGGAGATTCGTCTGTGTTCAAATTAATTCGAGGTTGTCACCTCATTCAAATATCTCAATTATTCTGGTGCATCATCTACCTGTTCAACATCCTTTCCGACGGTGTTATCTATTCAGTGGGCCCTAACCCACAGGTCTTTTCCCAGGATCTTACCTGACTCTTCTAATTTCCCCGGAGCTATTCTCAATTCTTTTCGGAGTTTGACGTAAGAATGAATTTCATCAGTCAGATGCCTTTTCAAGATCGATTTCAAATCATTTCATTGTTGGCTCAACCTCTCTGTTTTTTCTTTCTTCCGGAGTATCTCACTAATTTTGGTGGTGTTTTCTCCTCATCATTTGAAGATTGAAGAGAATTTTCCTCTAAATCTTGTCCGTTTCCCCGGAGATTCATGGTGCTAGCTCGATGTTATCCTATCAATTTGTTTCCAGTTGTGCAATTCTTTTCATCCATCCGGAGTATTTCAGGAGTTGTTTTCCGTCTCGATCATCCGGAGGTCATCTTTTCGGAATATTTCTTCGTTCCAAGTTTTCAGCTTCGTTCGTCTCAATATTCTTCCGGTGCTTCGTTCAAGTATTCTTCTATCAGTTCGCGATCTCTTTGTTCTCTTGCATTTTAATTCCCTCAAGTATCTCTGTGCTTCTCTAATTCTTCCCGGTGATTCTTTCTCTTTCATCAGTCAATTTTTGAATTCTTACGGTGGTTCGTTCAAGATTCTTTTCCTTGTTTATCATATTAATTCATTCGTTCTTTTCAATCCTAACGGTGGTTCATGAAGACCTTCTCAAGTTTGCGATATGTCACTTCTCAATTCTTTTTCAAGAAGAATAAGTAGTATGCAAAAATCGATTGCTTGTCATCAATTTAATTTGATGAAGGATAAGCATACAATAAATCTTATTCTTATTTCCTCGAAGTGAGTAATCCCTTCCTTCGGAGTTTGTTCTTGATGAATAAATTCTAGTTCCAAGTGTTTTCATCTTTTCTTTTCCGGAGTTCAGAAATTTCCTCGGCCATTTCGTCGGAACCTCCATCTAAGTCACCGCAAGGCTCATCTTATTCTTTCCTCCTTCATTCTATCTCGTCATCCTTTTGTTATCGGAGTTCTTCACAGTGGTTCTTCATGATTTAATTCATTCTTCAAGAGTTCATCAAGATTATTGCTGGTGGAGCTCAAGTATCCTTCTTCTTGCTTCTCAAAGTGCAAATAATTCTCCGTATTCTTTTGAAATGGAGTTTTGCATTCTTTTGTTCTTCTCAGCTATTCAATCATTTCCGTTTGCGGTCGGTTATCACCTTAGAATTTTGAGATGTTAACCATAAGTCCACAACAAGCTTATTCTTTTGTTGTTGATTTTCTCAACAACTCTGTCCAATCCTTTCTTCTAAAATGCTTTCAATTCCATTCGTGGCACAAGTTGTCATTTTCTTCTCCGTTCTTTTCATTCAACTCTTTCAATTCTTCCGGAGGCAATGCATTGTTCATCTCGTCAAGTGTCATTCCATCTTCTGAAGCTCATATTCTATTCTTTCCTTGTTCAACCGGAGTGCTGCCTAAATCCTTTCAGTCTTATTCATTTCTTATCTCGTTCGAACCGGAGTTGTTTCTGAGTCTATCATGTTTCCATGAGCTTTTGATTCTCGTCATTCTCTTCGTTCCTCTCTTCTTATCGAGTGCTCTCGATTCTTTGCTTCTTATCTTGAGTTCTTGTTTCGCCTCATCCCTTTTCCCTTCCGTCTCGGTCCTAAGATCTCGGGACGACATCTCTTGTTAGTGGAGGAGTGTTGTAACGCCCCGGATTCGATGCGCCAGGTGTCTGCCAGTTATTTCCGTCCTTGCCATGTCATTTGCTTGTGTGTTGCACTTTGCCATGTCATCATCTGCATTTCATATCATGTCATCATGTGCATTTCATTTTGCATACGTGTTCGTCTCATGCATCCGAGCATTTTCCCCGTTGTCCGTTTTGCAATCCGGCACTCCTATGTCTCCCGGCGCCCTCTTTTACCTCTTTTCATGTGTGGGTGTTAAACGGTCTCGGAATGGACCGAGGTTTGTCAAGCAGCCTTGGTATAGCACCGGTAGACCGCCTGTCAAGTTTCGTGCCATTTGGAGGTCGTTTGAAACTTCAACGGTTAACCGGGTAACCGCAAAAGCCCCCTGCTCCTTGCAGCCCAACACCCCTTTCAAAGTGGCCCAAAACCCACCAAACTCCCCTCCATTCTCTCGGTCGTTCGATCACGATCGCGTGGCCGAAAACCGCACCTCATTTGGACTCTCCTAGCTCCCTCTACCTATATATATGTCTTCCTCCCCCGGATTTCCGCAGTCCAAACCTAGTCCATCTCCTCCCACCACGCCGGACATGTCCGCTTTCCTCCCGGACGAATCGCGCCCGCCCCGCGCCTATCGCCGCCACCACTGTCACACGCCGCCCATGGGCCATGAGGCCCACGGCCCTCCCTCCCGCCCGCCCGGGCAGCGCCAGGTCTGAGTCGCGCCGCCTCGCTCCTCTGCGCCCCTCGCCACCGACCTCGCCAGGCGTGCCGCCCTCCTCCACGCGCCCGCCACGCCTGTTTCCCGCCGCCGAAGTCGCTGTCGTCTGCACGGCCGCCGCGCCGCCATGGCGACCGGCCTCCAGCGCCCGCCTGCCCGGTCGGCGGAGCTCCCAGGCGCCCGGCGCCTCCCCCGCCGCCGGCTGCTCCGAGCTCCTCCGGCGCCGCCCGGCCTCCCCTACGGCCGCCTCCTCCGACCTCCCCTCGGCCAACTCCGGCGAGCCGCCGCCGGACCCCTCTCCGCCCGGATCTGGGGAGTGGGATGAGATCCACCACTCCCCCGATCCAAACGCGTCGCCCCCGCGCCCGGATCCCTCCGTCCCGGTCCGTCTCGTCCCGGGTTGATTTTTCCCGGAGGTGAAAATCGTCTAAGTCCCCGTGCCTGCAGTTATTTTCGTGCATTTTCATCATGCCATAACTCTCTGCGTATAGCTCCGTTTTGCACGTGTAATATGTAAAATTGTTCGTCTCTAAGAGTAGATCATTTCATCTCATTGCATCATTTTCATTTGAGCTCATCTTGGTGCCCGAAATGCTGTTAGAAGAGGGCTATGTGATGTTAGTTTCTGTTTCTTATCAGAACATGCACTTTTGTCATTTTTGCCATGATTGATGTGTGCACCCTATGAACTTGAGTCCTACATGTGTATTGTAATATGCCATGCCATCTTTCCAGGGGTGTATGCCATGTATTTTTGTGATCAATGTGCTGACTAGCACAAGCATGCAAACTAGGCTTCCTGATGTTGCTGATTTCAGCCCTGTTTTGCTGATATTGTTATGCCATGTTAACTTGATGATACCGAGAGATCCATGCTTATTTTGAGATACTTCAGTAAGGATGTTTTGTTCTACATGTCTTGCTCTATCCATCCATGCCCTTGTTTGCAATTATGTAGTGCCCTAGCTTGAGTCAATCGAGCTCTACTTTTGCTATAAAATGTTTCTTGGCAGATTGTTTACATGTTATTCAATTTTGCCAAGGTTGTTGTAGTTGATCCGTGTATTCTATGATGTTGTTCTTTCCATGTATAGCTTCTATGCCATGTCTTCTTACTGTGAGTTGCCTTGCCATGCCATGTATTGCTTTGTGGTGAATGGTTCAAGCTCACCAACATGCCTACTTATTGTTGTTCCTGCCATGTTTGAATCTGTAATATAACTTGCCATGTTTACATGGGTGCCATCTTATTTTCTGATCCTTTTTGGCTTATGGTCAGTAAAGGACTTTTGTTCTATGCTTTGAGTAGATTCATGCCATGCCATTGTTTAACATAATAAGTTCATGTAACATGTTGTTTGATAGCTCTAAACATTGCAACCTGATGTTATTTCTGCCAATGCCTGAAACTGTTATTATTTGCAATTTTACCATGTCGTTTTGAGCATGTTCTAGTTGTTTCTGGAGATAGCTCAGTGTTCATGTTTTGTCATGCTTTACCTGTACATCATGCCCATGCCTTTTGTTTTCTTGTTGAGGTCCTGTAGCATGTTGTTTTGATGCTTGCAATATGCCTAGTTGCTGTTTTGGACATATTGTTGCTATAACTTGTATAGGGTGTATATGTTGAACCGTTGCTCCGTTTTGAGTGTGCTCTATATGAAACTTGCTTGATTTTGCATGTAGTTTCATATTATCATATTGCATCCTTGTTTTGAGGTGTTTGCTTGATGTTTGTATGCATTTTGCATCAATGCCATGTTTAACTTGTTTTGCTCATATCTTCTAGGCCGTAGCTCCGAATTTAATGAACTTTATATGTAACTTGACTAGAATTTCGTGTAGATCATCGTGGTGCATCTTAACTTGCTGTTTAACAACTTGAACATAAGGTTTATTCAGATCTGGACCAATTTTGAAATTTGCATATGAGGACTTACCGGAATTGTTATATGTTGCTCCCGGCCTCATTTAAACTTGCCTTGATGTGTTGTTCTTGTTTGCATCATCTCTTGCCATGAGTAGCCTCATCCTAGATTTGTCATGAATCATGCTTGTTTGTGCATCATGCTTGTTTCGTTGCGATCGTGAGGATTCGTTCGTCTACGCTTGGTTCGTCTTCATGGCTTCATCTTCTTCATGGACTCGTTCTTCTTCCTTGCGGGATTTCAGGCAAGATGACCGCTACCCTGGATCTCACTACTATCATTGCTATGCTAGTTGCTTCGTTCTTTCGCTATGCTGCGCTACCTATCACTTGCTGCTCAAGCCTCCCAAATTGCCATGTCAGCCTCTAACCTTTTGCACCCTTCCTAGCAAACCGTTGTTTGGCTATGTTACCGCTTTGCTCAGCCCTCTTATAGCGTTGTTAGTTGCAGGTGAAGATGAAGTTTGTTCCTTGTTGAACATGGAGATGTTGTTCCTTGTTGGAACATGTTTACTTGTTGGGATATCACAATATATCTTATTTAATTAATGCATCTATATACTTGGTAAAGGGTGGAAGGCTCGGCCTTATGCCTGTGTTTTGTTCCACTCTTGCCACCCTAGTTTCCGCCATATCGGTATTATGTTCCCGGATTTTGCGTCCCTAACGCGGTCGGGTGATTTATGGGACCCCTTGACAGTTCGCTTTGAATAAGACTTTTCTAGCAAGGCCCAACATTGGTTTTACCATTTGCCTCACCTATGCCCTTTTTCCCTTGGGTTTCGGAGCCCGAGGGTCATCTTTATTTTAGCCTCCCGGCCAGTTCTCCTTCGAGTGTGCTGGTCCAAACCGAAGCGATGTCCGCGCCCCGGGCAATCAGGGTTTATGCCAACCCGACGTCTGCTCATCCGGTGTGCCCCGAGACCGAGATATGTGCAGCTCCTATCAGGATTTGTCGGCACATCCGGCGGCTTTGCTGGTCTTATTTTATTGCTGTCGAAATGTCTTGTAGCCGGATTCCGAGACTGATCGGGTCTTCCGGGAGAAGGAATATCCTTCGTTGATCGCGAGAGCTTATCATGGGCTAAGTTGGGACACCCCGCAGGTATAAACTTTCGAGAGCCGTGCCCGCGGTTATGTGGCGATGGGAATTTGTTAATATCCGTTGTAGTAACTTGAAGCAATTTTTCTAAAATACACCAACCGTGTAGCGTAATCGTGAGTGTCTCTTTTCGGGTTGATCGAGAGGAGAACACGGTTTCGGGTTATGTCTCGACGTAAGTAGGAGTTCAGGATCACTTCTTGATCATTACTAGTTGACGACCGTTCCTTTGTTTCTCTTCTCGCTCTCATTTGCGTATGTTAGCCACCATATATGCTTAGTCGCTGCTGCAACCTCACCACTTTACCCCTTCCTTTCCCGTTAAGCTTTGCTAGTCTTGATACCCATGGTAATGGGATTGCTGAGTCCTCGTGGCTCACAGATTACTACACCACCAGTTGCAGGTACAGGTTATGCGATGATCATGACGCGAGAGCGATGTTTGCTTGTGTTGGAGTTCTTCTTCTTCTTCGTCGATCAGGGGATAGGTTCCATGTCGGCAGCCTGGGCTAGCAGGGTGGATGTCGTTTGAGCTTCTGTTTATGTTTCATCCGTAGTCGGATGTTGTTCTTGTATTGTGTTGTTGTATTCTTGTGACATTGTATGTCTTGGATGTATCCCTATCTATTATGTAATGTTGATGTAATGATATCCACCTTGCAACAGCGTTTCAATATGCGGGTCTATCCTTGGTGGGACCGTCGAGTTCCTTTTGGATATGGTCGCATATTGGGCGTGACACCCCGCTGCCTCTTGCTCGCCAGAGTTGCCGCTTTTGCTGCTGCTGCAAAGACGCCGCCGCCGCCGAGCTCGCCGTCAACGCAGCTCGGTGACCATTTGGTCACCCCGCGACTCCAACACGCCAGAGCACCGGTAGAGCAGCCCAACAGATCGTTGGCTCGCTTGCGAGCTGCAACACCGATCCCGTGACCACCCGAACTCCGGCCACCGCCTTGGAGCTCGCCGTCGTCGGCTCCGGCCACCATAGGTCCGGCCACCACCACCACTCGATGCGCGCCAGCGAGAGCTCTCCAACGAGCCCAAGAACGGCCTCGTCCGTGCCCTGTGGGTGTTTTCCGAGCCGCGCCACCGTCTCGGGCCTCGCCGGCGTCGAGTCGCCGGTGGGTTTGACCCACTTTGACCCTGGTCGGGCCCCATCTGGGTCACTTACATGTGGGCCCATGCCTCACTGACACTTTTTAGTTAGGACAAAATTAGCACTAACAGCCTCTGTTAATTAACTAGGACACTGACATGTGGGGCCCACCCTCAGGTTTGACCTGGACCCAGTCTGTTGACTTGCTCATGCAAGCATGACGCGGTGCTGACGCCATACCTCATTTTCTGGATTAATTTTAATTCAGGAAATTCCAGAAAATAGTGCTAACTTCTAAACATCATATAAAATCAACCGTAACTCCAAATGAGATAAATTATATATGAAAAATTATCAGAAAAATCCAATCTATCCATCTGTACCATTTTCATGCATGTTTGATCAAGTTAACTTCACTGTTTAGGATGAAACATGAATAGGGCAACTTTGAAAATAGTTTTGGAATTGGGATTTGGTATAGTTTTGAATTCCACTTCAATCAAATGACTTGCTGCTGTATTAGCCCAAATCACAGCATATTGCCATGTCATGATCATGCATCATATTGCTGCATTGCATTGATTGTGTTTCTTCCTTGTTTGTCGGTGCTTGTTCCCTCTCGGTAGGCGTATCCCGACGATGAGTTCGATGACACGGATGAAGAACTATATTATCTTCAAGTGCGAGCAAGCAAAACCCCTTGTTCATTCCGATACAATCCCACTCTCTCGCTCCTGCTCTATTTTATCTGCATTAGGACAACAACGACTCATGTGTTACTTGCTGCGGTAGCTGAACCCCTTTATCCTCTGCATGACCTGTCATTCCACAGTAATTAGATGAAACCCACTAGCATGAGTAGGAGTTGTTTGAGCCCTGATGTGCCTACTCATTCATGCTTGTTTGTCATGCCTGCTATTGCTTAGAGTTGTGTTAGGTCTGATTCATCGGGAATGAATTGGAAAGTGGTGAACATGTCCTACTGTGTGTGAGCTAAGTGTGTGAACACGATTTGGTAAAGGTAGCGGTGAGAGGCCATGTAGGAGTACATGGTGGGTTGTCTCATTGCAGCCGCCCTCAGGAACTGAGTTCTGTGTTTGTGATCCATGAACAGTTACTACCACACATTGAATGCTTAAGTGCCCTCTCGACTTATTAATCCACTTGATCTCTGTCCGTGAGTTGCAACTAGTTTCTAGTGTTTGTAGGTAGTGTTAGTAGTCTACCAAGTGGCACCCGTGCAGGTGGGCTTGGGATGATTAGGCACCGTGGCACGGTGTACCAAGCGAGATCCACCCGTCGAGGTGGGCTTGGGAACCCTGCACACATCGTTTGGGGCCGTGAGCGACACCCCGGCCGGATCTCCTTGCGGATGGAACCCGAATAGGCAATAAACCTGGACGAGAGACTTGTGTGGTTAGTTAGGTCGTGGCCGACTCCCTCGCCCGGCTTCCTCTTGAAGGTTGCCGAGGTACATGACGTGTACAGGGCGATAAGTGGCGAGAGCGTGTGTGAAGAAGTACACCCCTGCAGGGTTATCATTATCTACTCGAATAGCCGGATTCCTCGGATATGGAAACTTGGATCCCTTGCATAGTTCATAGACAAGTGAAAGTGGATACTCTAAAACTCGCAAGATAAGCGTAAGTGCTATGGATGGCGTTCTCGTAGGTAGACGGGAGCGGATCCATAGTGGTGTATTGATATGGTGAATATGTGGACTCGTGTGCGCCACCTCAAAGAGTTACTTGCAGTCGTAGTTCAGGATAGCCACCGAGTCAAAGCTAGCTTGCTACAGTCAAACTCCACCACCCCCTTTTGATAATGATGCATATGTAGTTAGTTCTGATGTAAGTCTTGCTGAGTACATTTGTACTCACGTTTGCTTATTTTATGTTTTGCGAGAGACGCTGGTCTCGCTTAGTAGTTCCGTGTGACTTGACGCTTAGCTTGTTACCTCAGCTACGATCTTGTGCCCTCGGAAGGATCTGGTAGATAGTCAGGCTTCTCAGCCTTTTTCATTTATAGATGTCTGTACTCAGACATGTTAAGCTTCCGCTTGTGCTTTGTTTTGTATGCTCTGTATGTGGGGTCATGAGACCCATGTTTGTAATATCTCGCTCCTCGGAGCCAAATGAATAAATATCTAAGTCGTAGAGCTATGTTGTGATGCCATGTTGTATTTACACATATTGAGCATATTGTGTGTATGTTTGAAATGCTTGGTATGTGTGGGATCCGACAATCTAGTTGTTTATCCTTGGCAGCCTCTCATATGGGGAAATGTAGTCTAGTGCTTCTGAGCGATAGTAGTCCGCTACAGCCCGGTTCACCGAGTCCTGCTAGCCCAAAGACTACTGCTTTGGACACTTGATCTGGCGGGCATGTGTTTCACTTCGCCTTATGTCTCCCTTCGGGAAATGTCACGCGGTGATATCCGGAGTCCTGCCTAGCCTGCTACAGCCCGGGATACCGGAGTCCTATTAGCCCAATGCTACAGCCCGGATTCATACGTTGATGACTGACATGCTTGATGTGATTCATGTTTTCCTGTCCCCATGGGTTAGTGCCGCCTTGGGTTCACGACTAGCCATGTCGGCCCGGGTTCTCTGTCATATGGATGCTAGCGACACCATCATATACGTGAGCCAAAAGGCGCAAACGGTCTCGGGCCATGGTAAGGCGACACCCGTGGGAATACCGTGCGTGAGGCCGCAAAGTGATATGTGGTGTTACCGGCTAGATCGATGTGACTTGGAATCGGGGTCCTGACAGCTTACCTCAAAACCTGTTAGCAGGCTGTCGCGGGCTTCGGTCAGTCTGCTCTTGACGGACTGAACCCTCTCAATCACCGTACCCATAAGGATACGGTGTTCCTCTATGATGGAAGCTCCTCGTAGAGCTTCCAGCAGATTATCCGGTGCCTCTGGTTGGACAGAGGTCACCGGCGGGATAGGCACACCTTCTTCTCTCGAAGGAGGCTGCACGCTGGATTCCGGAGTTGTGTGGGTCTCCGGAACCATATCCGGTTGGGGGCCGAACTGAACACGGCCCCCATCGCCAGTCTCCATGGGGATCTGCTCCCCCATGTGTTCGGTGGCCGAGGTTTCGCCCTCTGGCGCCACTCTGACGGCCTCCTGAGACTCTCCCTGGCCTGGGAAGGTCCTTCGTGACAGCACCTCCGCGTCGCCCTTGGCCGTGGGAGAGTAAGTGGCCGGCGGTAACTCGCTGGCCATCGCCTTTGAATTCAACGAACCTCCTGATGAGGATCGCTGGGAGCTGTCATGGGCCGGACTGCAATAACATAATTAAAACATGTTTATACCATCGAGAGGAGAGGCCGGATACATGGATGCATATGGGCTTTTTAGTACTTACGATGCGGCCAGGGGCTTGCTTCGGGGGCGCCGCTCTGGGCTGCTGTCGACGTCCCACACGGAGTTATCCGCGAGGGGGCCCTTCCCCCTCTTGGGCGCCTCCGCTTCCAGATTTGTGGAGGCCGCCCTCTTCTTCCTCCCCCCATCGGGGGGAGAGTTGCTTTCTTCCTCCTCCTCGTCGTCGTCTTTAGTGGCAGAGGAGTGAGTCTTATCTTCGGACGTCACGTCCGAAGCGCCCTTGCGGCGAGGGCCACCTTTGGCCCCCTTGGCCTTCTTCTTGGCTTTATTATTTGGCGCCTTGTAGGGCGCCGAAACCAGCATCTTTGCCAGGAGCGGGATGACTGGTTCCTCGGGCAGCGGGGCCGGACACTGAATCCGCTCCGCTTTCTCCGTCCACACCTCCTTGAACAAGCAAGTAGAGGATGCGCCTTGAGACGTGACTTACCGCACTGGCAGGATGGGCAAGATCGTGCCCGCGGTCCGAGTCTATGTCCGGCGGCGTCTCGTTGCCCTTAAAGAGCAACTTCCAGACATCTTCGTGCGTAGTTCCGAAGAGTCTTTCCAAGGTTTGGTGCTTCTCCGGATCAAATTCCCATAAAGGGCAGGTTCGGCTCTGGCATGGAAGAATCCGGCGAACTAGCATCACCTAGATCACGTGGACGAGCTTGATATTTTTATCCACCATGCTTTGGATGCGCGTCTGCAGCGCTATCAGCTCGTCCGACGAGGACCAATTTGGGCCCTTCTCTACCCAAGAGGTGAGACACATTGGAGCTCCGGATGTGAACTCGGGAGCTGCGGCCCAGGTGGCGTCATGAGGCTCTGTGATAAACCACAACTTCTGCCACTCCTTGACCGTCTCCACAAACGTACCTTTGGGCCATTGGGCATCTTGCTCACCATGGCGCCCCCGCACTCCACGTGTTGGCCATCCACCACCTTCGGCTTCACATTGAAGATCTTGAGCCATAGTCCGAAGTGGGGAGGAATGCGGAGGAAGGCCTCGCACACGACAATAAATGCCGGGATGTTGAGGAAGGAGTTCGGGGCTAGTTCATGGAAATCTAGCCCGTAATAGAACATAAGTCCGCAGACGAAAGGGTGGAGAGGAAACCCTAACCCGTGGACAAAATGAGGGATGAACAACACCCTCTCGTCGGGCTTCAGGGTGGGGACGACTTGCCCCTCGGCCGGAAGCCGATGAGCGATTTATTTCGCCAGATACCCGGCCTCCCGAAGCTCGGTGATGTCCTTCTCCTTAACGGAGGAGGCCATCCACTTGCCTTGCCCTCCAGATCCGGACATGGTTGGGAGCTTGCTTGAGGCGGAAAAGATGAGAACTTGGGTGCTGGAGCTCAAGAATGGAAGGGCAGAGGAAGAGAGAAGGCGTGGGTGAAGAAAGGGAATCCTTATCCCCTTATAAAGGCAGTGAATATCGAACGCCTCCCCACTCGCCTTAAAACTCGCCTATTCCCAAGGGCTGTGCGAGCGGCATGGTTGGATTACCCACGCCCGTATTGATGAGAACCCCGCAATAAGGGGACACTATCTCTGCTTCAACGAGACGTGCCAATGAAAACCACGTCTCGAAACATGGAACGGCAGAAGAAAACGGTTCGAAATAATGAGGCAGACGTGATGTCACATTACAAAAAAGTTGTCAGCGGATTGGACTCGTGAAATATTATACTCTCTACGGTTTTGTGTGGTGCCTGTGTTACAGATCCGGATACATTCTTTGCGTCCGAAGACTATTTTGGAGAGGGGAACTCGTCTTGCAATGCCGAAGACAATATGCGCGCCGGACACCTCGTCATTGAAGCCTAGTTCAGGGGCTACTGAGGGAGTCCTGGACTAAGGGGTCCTCGGGCGTCTGGCCTATTGGACATGGGCCAGACTGATGGCTTTGAAGATACGAAGACCGAAGACTCTACCCGTGTCCGGATAGGACTCTCCTTGGCGTGGAAGGCAAGCTTGGTGACCGAATATGAAGATTCCCTTTTCTGTAACCGGCTTTGTGTAACCCTAGATCCCTCCGGTTTCTATATAAACTGGAGGGCTGGGTCCATAGAGGACAATGATAATCGTAGTCATAGAGGCTAGACTTCTAGGGTTTTAGTCATTACGATCTCGTGGTAGATCAATGAAGGAAATATGCCCTAGAGGCAATAATAAAGTTGTTATTTATATTTCCTTATATCATGATAAATGTTTATTATTCATACTAGAATTGTATTAACCGGAAACTTAGTACATGTGTGAATACATAGACAAACAGAGTGTCACTAGTATGCCTCTACTTGACTAGCTCGTTGAATCATAGATGGTTAAGTTTCCTAGCCATAGACATAAGTTGTCATTTGATTAACGGGATCACATCATTAAAGAATGATGTGATTGGCTTGATCCATTCTATTAGCTTAGTACTTGATCGTTTTAGTTTACAGCTATTGCTTTCTTCATGACTTATACATGTTCCTATAACTATGGGATTATGCAACTCCCGATTACCGGAGGAACACTTTGTGTGCTACCAAATGTCACAATGTAACTGGGTGATTATAAAGGTGCTCTACAGGTGTCTCCGATGGTACTTGTTGAGTTGGCACAGATTGAGATTAGGATTTGTCACTCCGATTGTCGGAGAGGTATCTCTGGGCCCTCTCGGTAATGCACATCACTATAAGCCATGCAAGCAACGTGACTAATGAGTTAGTTGCGGGATGATGCATTACATAACGAGTACAGAGACTTGCCGGTAACGAGATTGAGCTAGGTATTGAGATCCCGATGATCGAATCTCGGACAAGTAACATACCGATGACAAAGGGAACAATGTATGTTGTTGTGCGGTTTGACCGATAAAGATCTTCGAAGAATATGTAGGAGCCAATATGAGCATCCAGGTTCCGCTATTGGTTATTGACTGGAGACGTCTCTCGGTCATGTCAACATAGTTCTCGAACCCGTAGGGTCCGCACGCTTAACGTTCGGTGACGACCGGTATTATGGGTTTATGTATTTTGATGTACCGAAGGTAGTTCGGAGTCCCGGATGAGATCGGGGACATGACGAGGAGTCTCAAAATGGTCGAGACGTAAAGATCAATATATTGGACGACTATATTCGGACATCGGAAAGGTTCCGAGTGATTCGGGTATTTTTCGGAGTACCGGGGGAGTTACGGGAATACTGGAGTACATATGGGCCTTAGTGGGTTTAGGGGAAAAAGAGGAGAAGCCACGAGGGCTGGCCGCGCACCCCCCATGGGCCTAGTCTGAATTGGACTAGGGGAGGGGCTGCGCCCCCTCTTTCCTTCTCCTCCCCCTCTCCTTCCTTCCCCCTCCTAGTGGGACTAGGAAAGGGCAGTCCTACTCCTACTAGGAGGAGGACTCCTCCTCCTGGCGCGCCCTGCAAGGGCCGGCCGGCCTCCCCCCTTGCTCCTTTATATACGGGGGCAGGGGTCACCCCAATACAATAATTGATCATTGATCTTTTAGCCGTGTGCGGTGCCCCCCTCCACCATAATCCACCTCGGTCATATCGTAGCGGTGCTTAGGCGAAGCCCTGTGTCAGTAGCATCATCATCACCGTCATCACGCCGTCGTGCGGACGGAACTCTCCCTCAAAGCTTTACTGGATCGGAGTTCGTGGGACATCATCGAGCTGAACGTGTGCTGAACTGGGAGGTGCCGTACGTTCGGTACTTGGCTCGGTCGGATCATGAAGACGTACGACTACATCAACCGCTTTGTTCTAACGCTTTCGCTTTCGGTCTACGAGGGTACGTGGACACACTCTCCCCTCCCGTTGATATGCATCACCATGATCTTGCGTGTGCGTAGGAATTTTTTTGAAATTACTACGTCCCCCAACAGTGGCATCCGAGCCAGGTTTATGCGTAGATGTTATATGCACGAGTAGAACACAAGTGAGTTGTGGGCGATACAAGTCATACTGCTTACCAGCATGTCATACTTTGGTTCGGCGGTATTGTTGGATGAAGCGGCCCGGACCAACATTACGCGTACGCTTACGCGAGACTGCTTCTACCAATGTGCTTAGCACACAGGTGGCTGGCGGGTGTTAGTTTCTCCAACTTTAGTTGAACCGAGTGTGACTACGCCCAGTCCTTGAGAAGGTTAAAACAACACTAACTTGACGAACTGTCATTGTGGTTTTGATGCGTAGGTAAGAACGGTTCTTGCTCAGCCCATAGCAGCCACGTAAAACTTGCAATAACAAAGTAGAGGACGTCTAACTTGTTTTTGCAGGGCATGTTGTGATGTGATATGGTCAAGACATGATGCTATATTTATTGTATGAGATGATCATGTTTTGTAACCGAGTTATCGGCCACTGGCAGGAGCCATATGGTTGTCGCTTTATTGTATGAAATGCAATCGCCCTGTAATTGCTTTACTTTATTACTAAGCGGTAGCGATAGTCGTAGAAGCAATAGTTGGCGAGACGACAACGATGCTACGATGGAGATCAAGGTGTCACGCCGGTGACGATGGTGATCATGATGGTGCTTTGGAGATGGAGATCAAAGGCACAAGATGATGATGACCATATCATATCACTTATATTGATTGCATGTGATGTTTATCCTTTATGCATCTTATTCTGCTTTGATTGACGGTAGCATTATAAGATGATCTCTCACTAAATTTCAAGGTAAAAAGTGTTCTCCCTGAGTGTGCACCGTTGCCAAAGTTCGTCGTGCCGAGACACCACGTGATGATCGGGTGTGATAAGCTCAACGTTCATCTACATCGGGTGTAAGACAGTTTTGCACACGCAGAATACTCGGGTTAAACTTGACGAGCCTAGCATATGCAGATATGGCTTCGAAACACTGGAGACCAAAAGGTCGAGCATGAATCATATAGTAGATATGATCAACATAGTGATGTTCACCATCGAAAACTACTCCATCTCACGTGATGATCGGACATGGTTTAGTTGATTTGGATCACGTGATCACTTAGATGATTAGAGAGATGTCTATCTAAGTGGGAGTTCTTAAGTAATATGATTAATTGAACTTTAATTTATCATGAACTTAGTCCTAATAGTATTTTGCAAATAATGTTGTAGATCAATAGCTCGCGTTGTTGATTCCCTATATTTTATATATGTTCCTAGAGAAAACTAAGTTGAAAGATGATAGTAGCAATGATGCAGACTGGGTCCGTGATCTGAGGTTTATCCTCATTACTGCATAGAAGAATTATGTCCTTGATGCACCGCTAGGTGACAGACCTATTGCAGGAGCATATGCAGACATTATGAACGTTTGGCTAGCTCAATATGATGACTACTTGATAGTTTAGTGCACCATGCTTAACGGCTTAGAATCGGGACTTCAAAGACGTTTTGAACGTCATCCACCATATGAGATGTTCCAGGAGTTGAAGTTAATATATCAAGCAAATACCCGAGTTGAGAGATATGAAGTCTCCAACAAGTTCTATAGCTAAAAGATGGAGGAGAATAACTCAAGCAGTGAGCATGTGCTCAGATTGTCTGGGTACTACAATCGCTTGAATCAAGTGGGAGTTAATCTTCCAAATAAAATAGTGATCGACAGAATTCTCTAGTCACCATCACCAAGTTAGTAGAACTTCATGATGAACTATAGTATGCAAGGGATGACGAAAACGATTCTTGAGATTTTCATAATGATGAAATCGATGAAGGTAGAAATCAAGAAAGAGCATCAAGTGTTGATGATTAACAAGACCACTAGTTTCAAGAAAAGGGCAAAGGGAAAGAAAGGGAACTTCATGTAGAATGGCAAGCAAGTTGTCACTTCCGTGAAGAAGCCCAAAGCTAGACTAAAGCCTGAAACTGAGTGCTTCTACTACAAAGGAAATGGTCATTGGAAGCGGAAATGCCCTGAATATTTGGTGGATAAGAAGGATGGCAAAGTGAACAAGGGTATATTTGATATACAGGTTATTGATGTGTACCTTACTAGTGTTTATAGTAGCCCCTGGGTATTTGATACTTGTTCGATTGCTAAAATTAGTAACTCAAACAGAGTTACGTAATAAACAGAGACTAGTTGAGGTGAAATGATGATGTGTGTTGGAAGTGGTTCCAAGATTGATATGATCATCATCGCACACTCCCTATACTTTCGGATTACCGTTAAACCTAAATAAATGTTATTTGGCGCTTATGCTGAGCATGAATATGATTTGATCATGTTTATTGAAATACGGTTATTCATTTAAAGTCGAGAATAATTGTTGTTCGCTTACATGAATAAAACCTTCATGGTCATACACCCAATGAAAATAGTTTGTTGGATCTTGATCGTAGTGATACACATATTCATAATACTGAAGCCAAAAGATGCAAAGTTAATAATGATAGTGCAAGTTATTTGTGGCACTGCCGTTTAGGTCATATTGGTGTAAAGCGCATGAAGAAAATCCATGCTGATGGGCTTTTGGAATCACTTGATTATGAATCAATTGATGCTTGCGAACCATGCCTCATGGGCAAGATGACTAAGACTCCGTTCTACGGAACAATGGAGCGAGCAACAGATTTGTTGGAAATAATATATACTGATGTATGCAGTCCGATGAGTGTTGAGGCTCACGGCGGGTATCGTTATTTTCTGACCTTCACAAATGATTTGAGCAGATATGGGTATATTTACTTGATGAAACATAAGTCTGAAACATTTGAAAAGTTCAAAGAATTTTAGAGTGAAGTGTAAAATCATCGTAACAAGAAAATAAAGTTTCTACGATCTGATCGCGGAGATGAATATTGTGTTACGAGTTTGGTCTTCAATTAAAACAATGTGGAATAGTTTCACAAATTCATGCCGCCTGGAACACTACAGTAATGGTGTGTCCGAACATCGTAACCGTACTTTATTAGATATGGTGCAATCTATGATGTCTCTTACCGATTTACCACTATCGTTTTGGGGTTATACATTAGAGACAGCTGCATTCACGTTAACTAGGGCACCATCTAAATCCGTTGAGATGATATGAAGTATGGTTTGGCAAGAAACCAAAGTTGTTGTTTCTTAAATTTTGGGGTTGCGATGCTTATGTGAAAAAGTGTCATCCTGATAAGCTCAAACCCAAATCGGAGAAATGTGTCTTCATAGGATACCCAAAGGAGACAGTTGGGTACACCTTCTATCACGGATCCGAAGGCAAGACATTCGTTGCTAAGAATGGATCCTTTCTAGAGAAGGAGTTTCTCTTGAAAGAAGTGAGTGGGAGGAAAGTAGAACTTGATGAGGTAATTGTACCTGCTTCCTTATTGGAAAGTAGTTCATCACAGAAATCTGTTCCTGTGACTCCTACACCAATTAGTGAGGAAGCTAATGATGATGATCATGTAACTTCACATCAAGTTACTACCGAACCTCGTAGGTCACCCAGAGTGAAATCCGCACCAGAGTGGTATGGTAATCCTATTCTGGAGGTCATGTTACTTGACTATGACGAACCTACGAACTATGAGGAAGCGATGATGAGCCCAGATTCCGCGAAATGGCTTGAGGCCAGGAAATCTGAGATGGGATCCATGTATGAGAACAAAGTGTGGACTTTGGTTGACTTGCCCGATGATCGGCAAGCCATAGAAAATAAATGGATCTTTTAGAGGGAGACGGACACTAATAGTAGTGTTACTATCTACAAAGCTAGACTTGTCGAAAAGGGTTTTTGACAAAGTTCATGGTGTTGACTACGATGAGATTTTCTCACTCGTAGCGATGCTTAAGTCTGTCCGAACCATGTTAGCAAATTGCCACATTTTATGAAATCTAGCAAATGGATGTCAAAACTACATTCCTTAATGGATTTCTTAAAGAAGAGTTGTATATGATGCAACCAGAAGGTTTTGTCGATCCTAAAGGTGCTAAAAAAATGTGCAAGCTCCAGCCATCCATCTATGGACTGGTGCAAGCATCTCGGAGTTGGAATATATGCTTTGATGAGTTGATCAAAGCATATAGTTTTATACAGACTTGTGGTGAAGCCTGTATTTACAAGAAAGTGAGTGGGAGCACTACAACATTTCTGATAAGTATATGTGAATGACATATTGTTGATCGGAAATAATGTAGAATTTTCTGGAAAGCATAAAGGAATATTTGAAAGGAGTTTTTCAAAGAAAGACCTCGGTGAAGCTGCTTACATATTGAGCATCAAGATCTATAGAGAGATCAAGACGTTTGATAAGTTTTTTCAATGAGTACATACCTTGACAAGATTCTGAAGTACTTCAAAATGGAACAGTCAAAGAAAGAGTTCTTGCCTGTGTTGCAAGGTGTGAAATTGAGTAAGACTCAAACCCCGACCACGGTAGAAAATAGAAAGAGAATGAAAGTTATTCCCTATGCCTCAGCCATAGGTTCTATAAAGTATGCCATGCTGTGTACCAGATCTATTGTATACCCTACACTGAGTTTGGCAAGGGAGTACAATAGTGATCTAGGAGTAGATCACTGAACAACGGTCAAAATTATCCTTAGTGGAATAAGGATATGTTTCTCGATTATGGAGGTGACAAAAGGTTCGTCACAAAGGGTTACGTCGATGCAAGTTTTGACACTGATCCAGATGACTCTAAGTCTCAATCTAGATACATATTGAAAGTGGGAGCAATTAGCTAAAGTAGCTCTGTGCAGAGCATTGTAGACATAGAAATTTGCAATATACATACGAATCTGAATTTGGCAGACCCATTGACTAAACTTCTCTCACAAGTAAAACTTGATCACACCTTAGTACTCTTTGGGTGTTAATCACATGGTGATGTGAACTAGATTACTGACTCTAGTAAACCCTTTGAGTGTTAGCCACATGGCGATGTGAACTATGGATATTAATCACATGGTGATGTGAACTATTGTTGTTAAATCACAAGGCGATGTGAACTAGATTATTGACTCTAGTTCAAGTGGGAGACTGAAGGAAATATGCCCTAGAGGCAATAATAAAGTTGTTATTTATATTTCCTTATATCATGATAAATGTTTATTATTCATGATAGAATTGTATTAACCGGAAACTTAGTACATGTGTGAATACATAGACAAACAGAGTGTCACTAGTATGCCTCTACTTGACTAGCTCGTTGAATCAAAGATGGTTAAGTTTCCTAGACATAGACATGAGTTGTCATTTGATTAACGGGATCACATCATTAGAGAATTATGTGATTGACTTGACCCATTCCGTTAGCTTAGCACTTGATCGTTTGAGTTTACTGCTATTGCTTTCTTCTTGACTTATACATGTTCCTATAACTATGAGATTATGCAACTCCCGATTACCGGAGGAACACTTTGTGTGCTACCAAACGTCACAACGTAACTGGGTGATTATAAAGGTTCTCTACATGTGTCTCCGATGGTACTTGTTGAGTTGGCTTAGATTGAGATTAGGTTTTTTCACTCCGATTGTCAGAGAGGTATCTCCGGGCCCTCTCGGTAATGCACATCACTATAAGCCTTGCAAGCAATGTGACTAATGAGTTAGTTGTAGGATGATGCATTGCGAAACGAGTAAAGAGACCTGCCTATAACAAGATTGAGCTAGGTATTGAGATACCGACAATCGAATCTCGGGCAAGTAACATACGAATGACAAAGGGAACAACGTATGTTGTTGTGCGGTTTGACCGATAAAGAGCTTCATAGAATATGTAGGAGCCAATATGAGCATCCAGGTTCCGCTATTGGTTATTGACTAGAGACATGTCTCGGTCATGTCTACATAGTTCTCGAACCCATAGGGTCCGCATGCTTAACGTTCGGTGATGATCAGTATTATGAGTTTATGTGTTTTGATGTTCCGAAGGTAGTTCGGAGTCCCGGATGAGACCGGGGACATGACAAGGAATCTTGAAATGGTCGAGACCTAAATACGATATATTGGACGACTATATTCGGACATCGGAAAGGTTCCGAGTGATTCGGGTATTTTTCGGAGTACCGGGGGAGTTACGTAAATACGAGAGTACATATGGGCCTTAGTGGGCTTTAGGGGAAAAAGAGGAGAAGCCACGAGGGCTGGCCGCGCGCCCCCCATGGGCCTAGTCCGAATTGCACTAGGGGAGGGGCTGCGCCCCCTCTTTCCTTCTCCTCCCCCTCTCCTTCCTTCCCCCTCCTAGTGGGACTAGGAAAGGGGAGTCCTACTCCCACTAGGAGGAGGAATCCTCCTCCTGGCACGCCCTCCAAGGGCCGGACGGCCTCCCCCCTTGCTCCTTTATATACGGGGGCAGGGGGCACCCCAAGACAACAATTGATCATTGATCTTTTAGCCGTGTGCGGTGCCCCCCTCCACCATAATCCACCTCGATCATATCGTAGCGGTGCTTAGGCGGCCTCGCATCAGTAGCATCATCATCACCATCATCACGCCGTCGTGTTATGGAACTCTCCTCAAGCTCGCTGGATCGAGTTCGTGGGACGCCATTGAGCTGAACGTGTGCTGAACTCGGAGGTTCCGTGACGCTCGTACTTGCATCGGTCGATCGTGAAGACGACGACTACATCAACCAAGTTGTGCTAACGCTTCGCTTCGGTCTATGAGGGTACGTGGACACACTCTCCCCTCTCGTTGCTATGCATCACCATGATCTTGCGTGTGCGTAGGGATTTTTTTTGAAATTACTATGTCCCCCAACAATCAACTCTTGTAATACTCATATTCATCAAGATCAATCAAGCAGGAAGTAGGGTATTACCTCCATAGAGAGGGCCCGAACTTGGGTAAACATTGTGTCCCCCGTCTCCTATTACCATCGACCTTAGACGCACAGTTCGGGACCCCCTACCCGAGATCCGCTGGTTTTGACACCGACAAGGGGGTCATAGAGGGGCCCACAAGGTCGGGGGACGTGCCCTCCACCCTTGTGGTCGCCTCGTGGCTCTTCTGACTTGCACTCCAAGTCTCCTAGGTGTCTTCTGGTCCAAGAAAAATCATAGCGAAAGTTTTATTCTGTTTGGACTCCGTTTGGTATTCCTTTTCTGTGAAACTCTAAAACAAGGAAAAAAACAGGAACTGGCACTGGGCTCTACGTTAATAGGTTAGTCCCAAAAATCATATAAAATAGCATATTAATGCATATAAAACATCCAAAACAGATAATATAATAGCATGGAACAATAAAAATTTATAGACGTTGGAGACGTATCAGTACCCCTCAGGGCCGACCCAACTTCAATATGGTTTTGTGGTAAAGTCAAAGTATCCGTGTGTCCAAAACACCAAGGGGGAATCCAAGGAATAACCCTCGATGGAATCTGAAGGATATATGCCCTAGAGGCAATAATAAAGTTGGTATTTCATATTTCCTTATTCATGATAAAGGTTTATTATTCATGCTAGAATTGTATTGATCAAAAACCTTAATACATGTGTGAATACATAAACCAAAAAAGGTGTCCCTAGTGAGCCTCTACTAGACTAGCTCGTTGATCAAAGATTGTTAATGTTTCCTAACCATGGAAATGAGTTGTCATTTGATAATGGGATCACATCATTAGGAGAATAATGTGATGTACAAGACCCATCAGTTAGCTTAGCATAATGATCATTCAGTTTTATTGCTACTGCTTTCTTCATGTCAAATACATATTCCTTCAACTATGAGATAATGCTACTCCCGGATACCAGAGGAATGCCTTATGTGCTATCAAACGTCACAACGTAACTGGGTGATTATAAAGATGCTCTACATGTATCTCCGAAGGTGTTTTTTGAGTTGGCATAGATCGAGATTAGGATTTGTCACTCCGAGTATCGGAGAGGTATCTCTGGGCCCTCTCGGTAATACACATCATAAGCTTGCAAGCAAATGACTAAGGAGTTACTCACGAGGTGATTTTTTATGGAACGAGTAAAGAGACTTGCCGGTAACGAGATTGAACTAGGTATGAAGATACCGACGATCGAATCTCGGGCAAATAACATACCGATGGACAAAGGGAATTACGTATGTTGTCATAACAGTTTGACCGATAAAGATCTTCCTAGAATATGTAGGAGCCAATATGGGCATCCAGGTTCTGCTATTGGTTATTGACTGGAGAGGTGTCTCGGTCATGTCTACATAGTTCTCGAACCCGTAGGGTCCGCATGCTTAACGTTCCATGACGATATAGTATTATATGAGTTATGTGATTTGGTGACCGAATGTTGTTCGGAGTCTCGGATGAGATCACAGACATTACAAGGAGTCTCTAAATGGTCGAGAGGTAAATATTGATATATAGGACGATGGTATTCGGGCACCGGAAGTGTTCCGGAGGGTACCGGGTACTTATCGGGTCACCGGAAAGGAGTTTCGGGCACCCCCGGCAAAGATATGGGCCTTATGGGACAAGTGAGGGAACACACCAGCCCTGGCCAGCCATATGAGGAGGAGAAGGAAAGAGGGGAGGGCAAGGAAAGTGTGGATTAGGATTCCTACTTCCTTCGCTCCCCCCTCTTTCCTTCCACCTCGGTTATATATGGCAGGGGGGCGCGTGATACGTCTCCGTCGTATCTACTTTTCCAAACACTTTTGCCCTTGTTTTGGACTCTAACTTGCATGATTTGAATGGAACTAACCCGGACTGACGCTGTTTCAGCAGACTTTCCATGGTGTTATTTATGTGCAGAAACAAAAGTTCTCGGAATGACCTGAAAGTTCACGGAACATATTTTTGGAAAATATTAAAAATACTAGAAGAAGAATCCACGTCAGGGGGCCCACACCCTGTCCACGAGGGTGGGGGCGCGCGCCCACTGCCTCGTGGGCCCCCTGACGCTCCACCGACCTCAACTCCGACTCCATATATTCACTTTCGGGGAGAAAAAAATCAGAGAGAAGGATTCATCGCGTTTTACGATACGGAGCCGCCGCCAAGCCCTAAAACCTCTCGGGAGGGCTGATCTCGAGTCCGCTCGGGCCCGGAGAGGGAATCCGTCGCGCCGTCATCATCAACCATCCTCCATCACCAATTTCATGATGCTCACCGCCGTGCGTGAGTAATTCCATCGTAGGCTTGCTGGACGGTGATGGGTTGGATGAGATCTATCATGTAATTGAGTTAGTTTTGTTAGGGTTTCATCCCTAGTATCCACTATGTTCTGAGATTGATGTTGCTATGACTTTGCTATTCTTAATGCTTGTCACTAGGGCCCGAGTGCCATGATTTCAGATCTGAACCTATTATGTTTTCATGAATATATGTGAGTTCTTGATCCTATCTTGCAAGTCTATAGTCCCCTACTATGTGTTATTATCCGGCAACCCCGAAGTGACAATAATCGGGACCACTCCCGGTGATGACCATAGTTTGAGGAGTTCATGTATTCACTATGTGTTAATGCTTTGTTCCGGTACTCTATTAAAAGGAGGCCTTAATATCCCTTAGTTTCCATTAGGACCCCGCTGCCACGGGAGGGTAGGACAAAAGATGTCATGCAAGTTATTTTCCATAAGCACGTATGACTATATTCGAATACATGCCTACATTACATTGATGAATTGGAGCTAGTTCAGGTCACCCTATGTTATGATCGTTACATGATGAACCGCATCCGGCATAATTCTCCATCACCGATCCAATGCCTACGAGCTTTTCACATATTGTTCTTCGCTTATTTACTTTTCCGTTACTACTGTTACAATCACTACAAAACCCAAAAATATTACTTTTGCTACCGCCATCACATTTCCATACTACTTTGTCGCTAAATACTTTGCTGCAGATACTAAGTTATCCAGGTGTGGTTGAATTGACAACTCAACTTCTAATACTTGAGAATATTCTTTGGCTTCCCTTGTGTCAAATCAATAAATTTGGGTTGAATACTCTGCCCTCGAAAACTGTTGTGATCCCCTATACTTGTGGGTCATCAGCGCGCGGCTTGGGAGGGACTCCAAGTAGGATTCATCCTACTTGGGCGCCTCCTATGGCTTCTCCTCCCTCCCTCCACCTATATATATGAGGAGGGGGGCGCCTAGCACACACCAGACAATTGCCTAGCCGTGTGCGGCGCCCCCTCCACAGTTTACACCCTCGGTCATATTCTCGCGGTGCTTAGGCGACGCCCTGCGAGGATCACTTCACCATCACCGTCACCACGCCGTCGTGCTGACGGAACTCGTCTACTACCTTGACGTCTTTCTGGATCAAGAAGGCGAGGGACGTCACCGAGCCAAACGTGTGCAGAACTCGGGGGTGCCGTGTGTTCAGAACTTGATCGGTCCGAGCTAGAAGAAGTTCGACTACATCAACCACGCCGTCAAACGCTTCCACTTACGATCTATAACGGTACGTAGACACACTCTCCCCCTCGTTGCTATGCATCTCCTAGATAGATCTTGCGTGAGCGTAGGATTTTTTTTGAAATTGCATGCTACGTTTCCGAACAGAATCCACGTGATGTAATCGAGAAGGTGAACTTAGGAGGAATCACCCTCGAGGTTCACACTTGAGGTGTTGCACGACAGAGTCATATCGGGAGTGGTGAAGGAGGAATCACCCTTGATGGACCACAACCGATTAGCTACACTACAGAGTTATCATCAGGAGTGCGTTACGAGGTATCACCCTCGGTACTCGATAGTAGCTCTGCGGAGTCATAAAACTAAAGGGGTGAGGTGATGTGTCGTGCCCTGGACGTCTATCACGTTGATCGAGTCACCTGGTAATCTAGCGGGGGCAACAGGGACAAGATGAAGGGTCATTGATGAATCACTAACCAACCTATACTAAGCATATAGGATAAGCAGAGAAGGTACAAAAGCAGGTTACAAAAGCAGGCTATGCATCAGAATAGGAGCAATCAATTACAGTAGAAAAATCTAATCCAAGCATTAGAGAGAATGGAATGGGCGATATCTAAATGATCAAGGTGGTTTAACTTGCCTAGAAGCTCTGCCGAGAAAGAGAGGGCGTCGTCGACGTAGACGATCACACACTCGTACAACGAGCTGCTATACAAACGGTTTTTAACCCCTTTCCTTGACGACATTTTAAACCGTCGCCTAGTGAGTGTGGGCGATAGGGGGCTCCTTCCCACACGACCTAGAAACATCGGGAATATGGAGTAGGAATGCATACGTTTTTCAGAACAAAGCATATGCGACGCCCACATCTATCCCAAATGCGATTCTTCACACAACTGTTTGTGATATATCGAATATCCCAAACGCTCCATCTCCACTACTCGTGTGTGCTGGCATTACCATTGCACACGCTATTATGTGGTGCAATGTTTACGATGTGCACTCCATCACAAACAGTTCATGATTGCCAAGCATGTGCGATCAAGAGACTATCACACACATTCACTTCTCCCGAACCGTATGCGATCTATAATTAAGAAGATCACCTAATCATCATATGACTGTTGGATAGGATTATGAAACGCTGGACCGTCGTATAAGTGTCGTACATGATAACTATCGCACAGGCTATTATGTGGTGCAACGTTTACGATGCCTACGGCATCCGAAATAGTTCATGATTGTAAACCGTGTACGATAAGGCGAATATCACAAACATTTAGTTTGCTCGCACTGTTTGTGATATTGTCTGACATCACACATGCTTCACAAACAGCAACTGTGTGCATGGTCGCACATGTTTCCTCTCCACAAACCATGTCAGAAGTACATGTATATCACACACGTTTGTGCTTTTACAGATCGTGTGCACCGTAACAACTTGGAGAGCATATTTCTACCCTAATTAAATCATTACTATTTAAAATTGTACCGAATTTGAATTTGAAAGTTGGCTATAACTTTATTCATATCCATCAGGTTAAACAACCGATGCATTATTCAATACACAGATACACATGTTCAAGAATTAGATAAGCACCAAATAAAGAATAATGAACCAGGGTTGTATACTTGTACTATTAAACACGGTAAAGAAAGATGCAGAAGACATTCTGGTTGCTGAACAAGGTGAAGTGGAATGCCCGTATTGTGCTCTCCTCCATGCAGAAGGCACGCACAACTCAGTCTAACCCCTTGTGATGGCCGACCACCCATCCTTCACTGCCTTCATGACTCATGAGGGCATCTAGATAGTCATTATGTTCTGGTAGAAATACTTTAACCTTTGCATGCTCACCAATCACGTAGTTAGAGAGGTAATCTGGAGTAAACTCCTTCAAGAACCACTGCAAAGTAAAAATATTCAGACATTGTCATCTAACACGACACATTATGGGCAGTAAAAAGAAGGCTGCGGAATTCTTACTTACCTTGTTGCAGTTCATTGTTGTTGTGGATAAAGTGTAAACAGGTAGTTTAATTGCCATCTTTTGACCCATTTTACTAACAATCTTTATCAGTTTCCTCACTTGATGCTGGTTCATCAATATCTCATTGCCCTATACGCAGAAAGGGTCGAAGCAAGGATCTTGACCAATGACATGTACCTAAAAGCACCAAGTTAACATTAGGAGCTAAACAGTAATTGCACAGTGATGTAGTACAACACTCCCTCCGTCCCATTATATAAGATCTTATAGCATCCAATATACTCACGACCTGGGTGAATAAACATCTTATATTATGGGACGGAGGGAGTTTATTACATTTTTACAAATATCAGCCGATTAACTGCAGTTAACTGCTGTTGTGTTGTTGGTGTTCTTGATGCTCTTCTATGTATATCTACACATCATCAGAACATTAAGGTAACACTCTTAGTTTGAGAATTTGTTTGACAAACGTTGCCACACCTAAGGTTAGGTGTGTGTTTGGTTCAAGCCACACTATGGTCCCACATCACATATATACACTCAAAAAGTGTGGCAAGATTCTCTTAGAGCATCTCTAACACACGCGCCAAATAAAGCACACGCGTGAAAAATAGGACTTTTAGTGTGCGTGCGCGCCCAAAAACAGCGCTCTAGCAGAAGCTATAAAATAGAGCACACACGAAAACAAATCTGTAAATTTAGCGCACGTGGGCTGCGAGGCTACAAATATGGGGCGCGGGCTTGTGCATGCGGGCTGCTGCATGTGGGGCCACCGGGAGGAATTACCCTCGAGGTTCACACTTGAGGTGTTGCACGACAGAGGCGTATCTGTTGGGGAACATAGTAATTCAAAAAAATTCCTACGATCACGCCAGATCTATCTAGGATAAGCATATCAACGAGAGGGGAGAGTGTGTCCACGTACCCTCGTAGACCGAAAGCGGAAGCGTTAGTTTAACGCGGTGGATGTAGTTGAACGTCTTCACGATCCAACCGATCCAAGTACCGAACGTACGGCACCTTCGTGTTCAGCACACGTTCAGCTCGATGATGTCCCTCGAGCTCTTGATCCCGTAGAGGGTCGAGGGAGAGTTCCGTCAGCACGACAGCATGGTGACGGTGTTGGTGATGTGATCCGCGCAGGGCTTCGCCTAAGCACTATGACACTATGACCGGAGGAGTAAACTGTGGAGGAGGCACCGCACACGGCTAAGAAACAACTGTTGTTCCTTTGGGGTGCCCCCCGCCCCCATATATAAAGGAGGAGAGGGAGGAGGGCGGCGGCCATGAGGGGGCGCGCCAATGGGGAGTCCAACTAGGTTTCCCCATCCTAGTTGGAATCCCTTTCCTGTTCCAAGAGGGGGAAAGAAGGAAGGAGAACGAGAGCGAGAGGAAAGAGAGGGCCGCGCCCCCTTCCCCTTGTCCAATTCGGATTCCCTTTGGGGGGGGGGGGGCACCCTGCGGGCTGCCCTCTCCTACTCTTTTATGGCCCATTAAGGCCCATAACTTCCCCGAGGGGTTCCGGTAACCCCTCGGTTCCCCGATAAATATCCGGAATGTCCCGAAAGCTTTCCGGTGTCCGGATACCTTCGTCCAATATATCAATATTTACCTCTCGGCCATTTCGAGACTCCACGGCATGTCCATGATCTCATCCGGGACTCCAAATAAACTTTGGTCACCAAAACACATAAATCATAATACAAATCATCATTGAACGTTAAGCGTGCAGACCCTACGGGTTCGAGAACTATGTATATATGGCCGAGACACATCTCCGGTCAATAACCAATAGCGGAACCTGGATGCTCATATTGGCTCCTACATATTCTACGAAGATCTTTATCGGTCAAACCGCATAATAACATACGTCATTCCCTTTGTCATCGGTATGTTACTTGCCCGAGATTTGATCGTCGGTATCATCATACCTAGTTCAATCTCATTACCAACAAGTCTCTTTAATCGTTCCGTAATGCATCATCCCGTAACTAACTCATTTGTCACATTGCTTGCAAGGCTTACAGTGATGTGCATTACTGAGAGGGCCCAGAGATACCTCTCCGATACACGGAGTGACAAATCCTAATCTCGATCTATGCCAACTCAACAAACACCTTCGGAGACACCTGTAGAGCATCTTTATAATCACCCAGTTACGTTGTGACGTTTTATAGCACACAAAGTGTTCCTCCGGTATTCGAGAGTTGCATAATCTCATAGTCAGAGGAATATGTATAAGTCATGAAGAAAGCAATAGCAAAAAAACTAAACGATCATTATGCTAAGCTAACAGATGGGTCTTGTCCATCACATCATTCTCTAATGATGTGATCCCGTTCATCAAATGAAAACACATGTCTATGGTCAGGAAACTTAACCATCTTTGATTAACGAGCTAGTCAAGTAGAGGAATACTAGGGACACTCAGTTTTGTCTATATATTCACACATGTACTAAGTTTCTAGTTAATACAATTCTAGCATGAATAATAAACATTTATCATGATATAAGGAAATATAAATAACAACTTTATTATTGCCTCTAGGGCATATTTCCTTCAGTATCCCACTTGCACTAGAGTCAATAATCTAGATTACATAGTAATCATTCTAACACCCATGGAGTCTTGGTGCTGATCATGTTTTGCTTGTGGAAGAGGCTGAGTCAACAGGTCTGCAACATTCAGATCCGTATGTATTGTTTAAATCTCTATGTCTCCCTCCTTGACTTGATCGCGGATGAAATTGAAGCGTCTCTTGATGTGTTTGGTTCTCTTGTGAAATCTGGATTCCTTCGCCAAGGCTATTGCTTCAATATTGTCACAAAAGATTTTCATTGGACCAGATGCACTAGGTATTAAACCTAGATCGGATATGAACTCCTTCATCCAGACTCCTTCATTTGCTACTTCCGAAGCACTTATGTACGCCGCTTCACACGTAGATCCCGCCATGACGCTCTGCTTGGAACTTCACCAATTGACAGCTCCACCATTCAATATAAATACATATCCGGTTTGCGACTTTGAGTCATCCAGATCAGTGTCAAAGCTTGCATCGACGTAACCATTTACGACAAGCTCCTTGTCACCTCCATATACGAGAAACATATCCTTAGTCCTTTTCTGGTATTTCAGGATGTTCTTGAATGCTTTCCAGTGATCGACTCCTGGATTACTTTGGTACCTCCCTACTAAACTTATAGCAAGGCACACATCAGGTCTGGTACACAACATTGCATACATGATAGAACTTATGGCTGAGGCATAGGGAATGACTTTCATTTTCTCTCTATCTTCTACATTTGTCGGGCATTGAGTTTGACTCAACTTTACACCTTGTAACACAGGCAAGAACCCTTTCTTTGACTGGTCCATTTTGAACTTCTTCAAAACTTTACCAAGGTATGTGCTTTGTGAAAGTCCAATTAAGCGTCTTGATCTATCTCTATAGATCTTGATGCCCAATATATAAGCAGCTTCACCAAGGTCTTTCATTGAAAACTTCTTATTCAAGTATCCTTTTATGCTATCCAGAAATTCTATATCATTTCCGATCAACAATATGTCATCCAAATATAATATCACAAATGCTACAGAGCTCCCACTCATTTTCTTGTAAATACAGGCTTCTCCAAAAGTCTGTATAAAACCATATGCTTTGATCACACTATCAAAGCGTATATTCCAACTCCGAGATGGTTGCACTAGTCCATAAATGGATCGCTGGAGCTTGCACACTTTGTTAGCACCTTTAGGATCGACAAAACCTTCTGGTTGCATCATATACAACTCTTCTTTAAGATATCCATCAAGGAATGGAGTTTTGACATCCATTTGCCAAATTTCATAATAAAAAATGCAGCGATTGCTAACCTGATTCAGACAGACTTAAGCATCGCTACGGGTGAGAAGCTCTCATGTAGTCAACTCCTTGAACTTGTCGAAAACCTTTCGCAACAAGTCGAGCTTTGTAGACAGTAACATTACCGTCAGCGTCAGTCTTCTTCTTGAAGATCCATTTATTCTCTATGGCTTGCCGATCATCGGGCAAGTCAACCAAAGTCCACACTTTGTTCTCATACATGGATCCCATCTCAGATTTCATGGCCTCATGCCATTTCGCGGAATCTGGGCTCATCATCGCTTCCTCATAGTTCGTAGGTTCGTCATGGTCAAGTAACATGACTTCTAGAACATGATTACCATACCACTCTGGTGCGGAACGTACTCTGGTTGACCTACGATGTTTGGTAGTAACTTGATCAGAAGTTTCATGATCACGATCATTAGTTTCCTCACTAATTGGTGTAGGAATCACTGGAACTGATTTCTGTGATGAACTATTTTCCATTCTGGAGAAGGTACAATTACCTCATCAAGTTCTACTTTCCTCCCACTCACTTCTTTCGAGATAAACTCCTTCTCTAGAAAGGATCCATTCTTAGCAACGAATATCTTGCCTTCGGATCTGTGATAGAAGGTGTACCCAACAGTCTCCTTTGGGTATCCTATGAAGACGCATTTCTTCGATTTGGGTTCGAGCTTATCAGGTTGAAGCTTTGTCACATAAGCATCGCAGCCCCAAACTTTAAGAAACGACAGCTTAGGTTTCTTGCCAAACCACAATTCATATGGTGTCGTCTCAACGGATTTAGATGGTGCCCTATTTAATGTGAATGCAGCCGTCTCTAATTCATAACCCAAAACGATAGTGGTAAATCGGTAAGAGACATCATAGATCACACCATATCTAATAAAGTACGGTTACAATGTTCGGATACACCATTACACTGTGGTGTTCCAGGTGGTGTGAGTTGCGAAACTATTCCACATTGTTTCAAATGAAGACCAAATTCATAACTCAAATATTCACCTCCATGATCAGATCGCAGAATCTTTATTTTCTTGTTACGATGATTTTCCACTTCACTCTGAAATTCTTTGAACTTTTCAAATGTTTCAGACTTATGTTTCATTAAGTAGATATACCCATATCTGCTCAAATCATCTATGAAGGTCAGAAAATAACGATCCCCGCCGCGAGCCTCAACAGTCATTGGACCACATACATCAGTATGTATTATTTCCAATAAGTCAGTTGCTCGCTCCATTGTTCGGGAGAACGGAGTCTTAGTCATCTTGCCCATGTGGCATGGTTCGCAAGCATCAAGTGATTCATAATCAAGTGATTCCAAAAGTCCATCAGCATGGAGTTTCTTCATGTGCTTTACACCAATATGACCTAAACGGCCGTGCCACAAATAAGTTGCACTATCATTATTAACTTTGCATCTTTTGGCTTTAATATTATGAATATGGGTATCACTACAATCGAGATTCAACAAAAACATACCTCTCATCAGGGGTGCATGCCCGTAAAAAGATATTACTCATATAAATAGAACAACCATTATTCTCTGATTTAAATGAATAACCATCTCGCATTAAACAAGATCCAGATATAATGTTCATGCTCAACACTGGCACCAAATAACAATTATTCAGATCTAAAACTAATCTCGACAGTAGATGTAGAGTTAGCGTGCCGACGGCGATCACATCAACTTTGGAACCATTTCCCACGCGCATCGTCACCTCGTCCTTAGCCAATCTTCGGTTAATTCGTGGCCCCTGTTTCGAGTTGCAAATATGAGCAACAAAACCATTATCAAATACCCAGGCGCTACTATGAGCATTAGTAAGGTACACATCAATAACATGTATATCAAATATACCTTTCACTTTGCCATCCTTCTTATCCGCCAAATACTTGGGGCAGTTCCGCTTCCAGTGACCAGTCCCTTTGCAGTACAAGCACTTAGTTTCAGGCTTAGGTCCAGACCTGGGCTTCTTCACTTGAGCAGCAACTTGCTTGCCGTTCTTCTTGAAATTCCCCTTCTTCCCTTTGCCCTTTTTCTTGTAACTAGTGGTCTTGTTAACCATCAACACTTGATGCTCGTTCTTGATTTCTACCTCCGCAGCCTTTAGCATCATGAAGAACTCGGGAATTGTCTTATCCATCCCTTGCATATTATAGTTCATCACGAAGCTTTTATAGCTTGGTGGCGGTGAAGAACTCATCAATGACACTATCATCGTGAAGATTAACTCCCGCTTGAGTCAAGTGGTTGTGGTACCCGCACATTCGAGTATGTGTTCACTGACAGAACTATTCTCCTCCATCTTGCAGCTATAGAACTTATTGGAGACTTCATATCTCTCAATTCGGGCATTTGCTTGAAATAGTAAATTCAACTCCCGGAACATCGCATATGCTCCATGACATTCAAAACGTCTTTGAAGTCCCGATTCTGAGACGTAAAGCATGGCACACTGAACTATCGAGTAGTCATCGCTTTGCTCGCGACGCTCATAACGTCCGGAGTTGCTCTGCGCGGGTCTTGTACCTAGCGGTGCTTCTAGGACGTAATTCTTCTATGCAGCAATGAGGATAATCCTCAAGTTACGGACCCAGTCCGTGTAGTTGCTACCATCATCTTTCAACTTAGCTTTCTCTAGGAACGCATTAAATTCAAGGGAACGGTAGCACGGGACATTGATCTACAACAACATAGATATGCAAAAACTATCAGGTACTAAGTTCATGATAAATTAAAGTTCAATTAATCATATTACTTAAGAACTCCCACTTAGATAGACATCCCTCTAGTCATCTAAATGATCACGTGATCCATATCAATTAAACCATGTCCGATCATCACGTGAGATGGAGTAGTTTTCAATGGTGAACATCTCTATGTTGATCATATCTACTATATGATTCACGTTCGACCTTTCGGTCTCAATGTTCCGAGGCCATATCTGCATATGCTAGGCTCGTCAAGTTTAACCCGAGTATTCTGCACGTGCAAAAACTAGCTTGCACCCGCTGTATGTGAACGTAGAGCTTATCACACGCGATCATCACGTGGTGTCTCGGCACGACGAACTGTAGCAACGGTGCATACTCAGGCAGAACACTTATACCTTGAAATTTAGTGAGGAACACTTATACTCAGGCAGAAATAATATGCATAAAGGATAAACATCACATGCAATCAAAATATGTGACATGATATGGCCATCATCATCTTGTGCCTTTGATCTCCATCTCCAAAGCACCGTCATGATCTCCATCGTCACCGGCTTGACACCTTGATCTCCATCGTAGCGTCGTTGCCATCTCGCCAACTATTGCTTCTACGACTATCGCTACCGCTTACAGATAAAGTAAAGCAATTGCATGGCGATTGCATTTCATACAATAAAGCGACAACCATAAGGCTACTGCCAGTTGCGGATAACTTTTACAAAACATGATCATCTCATACAATAAATAATATCGCATCATGTCTTGACCATATGACATCACAACATGCCCTGCAAAAAGAAGTTAGACGTCCTCTACTTTGTTGTTACAAGTTTTACGTGGCTGCTACGGGCTTCTAGCAAGAACCGTTCTTACCTACAATCAAAACCACAACTATTTTTCGTCAAGTGCGTTGTTTTAACCTTCAACAATGACCGACTGTTGTCAAACTCGATTCAACTAAAGTTGGAGAAACAGGCACCCAGCCACTTGTGTGCGAAGCACGTCGGTAGAACCAGTCTCATGAACGCGGTCATGTAATGTCGGTCTGGGTCGCTTCATCCAACAATACTGCTGAATCAAAGTAAGACGTTGGTGGTAAGTAGTATGACTATTATCACCCACAACTCTTTGTGTTCTACTCGTGCATATCGTTTACGCATAGACCTGGCTCAGATGCAATTGTTGGGGAACGTAGTAATTCAACAAATTTCCTAAGATCACGCAAGATGTATCTAGGAGAAGCATAGCAACGAGAGGGGAGGGTGTGTCCATGTACCCTCGTAGACCGAAAGCGGAAGCGTTAGTTCAACGCGGTTGATGTAGTCGAACGTCTTCACGATCCAACCGATCCAAGTACCGAACGTACGGCACTCCGTGTTCAGCACACGTTCAACTCAATGACGTCCCTCGAGCTCTTTATCCAGCAGAGGGTCGAGGGAGAGTTCCGTCAGCACGACGGCGTGGCGACGGTGTTGGTGATGTGATCCGCGCAGGGATTCGCCTAAGCACTACGACGCTATGACCGGAGGAGTAAACTGCGGAGGGGGCACCGCACACGGCTAAGAAACAAATGTTGTTCCTTTGGAGTGCCCCCCGCCCCCGTATATAAAGGAGGAGAGGGAGGAGGCCAGCGGCCATGAGGGGGCGCACCAAGGGGGAGTCCAACTAGGATTCCCAATCCTAGTTGGAATCCCTTTCCTATTCCAAGAGGGGAAGGACAAAAGGAGAGGGAGAGGGAGAGGAAAGAGGGAGCCGCGTCCCCTCCCCCTTGTCCAATTTGGACTCCCTTGGGGGGGCTCCACCCTGCGGGCTGCCCTGTTCTACTCCCTAATGGCCCATAACTTCCCCGGGGGGTTCCGGTAACTCCTCGGTTCCCCAATAAATATCTGGAACGTCTCGAAACCTTTCCGGTGTCCGAATACCTTCGTCCAATATATCGATCTTTACCTCTCGACCATTTCGAGACTCCTCGTCATGTCCGTGATCTCATCCGTGACTCCAAACAAACTTTGGTCACCAAAACACATAAATCATAATACAAATCGTCATTGAACGTTAAGCGTGCGGACCCTACGGGTTCGAGAACTATGTAGACATGACCGAGACACATCTCCGGTCAATAACCAATATCGGAACCTGGATGCTCATATTGGCTCCTACATATTCTACGAAGATCTTTATCGGTCAAATCGCATAAAAACAAACGTCATTCCCTTTGTCATCGGTATGTTCCTTGCCCGAGATTCGATCGTCGGTATCATCATGCCTAGTTCAATTTTGTTACCAGCAAGTCTGTTTAATCGTTCCATAATGCACCATCCCATAAATAACTTATTAGTCACATTGCTTGCAAGGCTTATAGTGATGTGCATTACCGAGAGGGCCCAGAGATACCTCTCCGATACATGGAGTGACAAATCCTAATCTCGATCTATGCCAACTCGACAAACACCTTCGGAGACACCTGTAGAGCATCTTTATAATCACCCAGTTACGTTGTGACATTTGATAGCACACAAAATGTTCCTCCGGTATTCGGGAGTTGCATAATCTCATAGTCAGAGGAATATGTATATGTCATGAAGAAAGCAATAGCAAAAAAACTAAACAATCATTATTCTAAGCTAACAGATGGGTCTTGTCCGTCACATCATTCTCTAATGATGTGATCCTGTTCATCAAATGACAACACATGTCTATGGTCAGGAAACTTAACCATCTTTGATTAACGAGCTAGTCAAGTAGAGGCATACTAGGGACACTCATTTTTGTGTATGTATTCACACATGTACTAAGTTTCTGGTTAATACAATTCTAGCATGAATAATAACCATTTATCATGATATAAGGAAATACAAATAACAACTTTATTATTGCCTTCTAGGGCATATTTCCTTCAGTATCCCACTTGCACTAGAGTCAATAATCTAGATTACATAGTAATGATTCTAACACCCATGGAGTCTTGGTGCTGATCATGTTTTGGTCGTGGAAGAGGCTTAGTCAATGGGTCTGCAACATTCAGATCCGTATGTATTTTGCAAATCTCTATGTCTCCCTTCTTGACTTGATCGCGGATGGAATTGAAGCATCTCTTGATGTGTTTGGTTCTCTTGTGAAATCTGGATTCCTTCGCCAAGGCTATTGCTCCAGTATTGTCACAAAAGATACACATGTTCAAGAATTACATAAGCACCAAATAAAGAATGATGAACCAGGGTTGTATACTTGTACTATTAAACATGGTAAAGAAAGATGCAAAAGATATTCTGGTTGCTGAACAAGGTGAAGCGGAATGCTCGTATTGTGCTCTACTCCATCCAGAAGGCACGCACGACTCAATCCAACCCCTTGTGATGGCCGACCGTCCATCCTTCACTGTCTTCATGACTCATGAGGGCATCTAGATAGTCATTGTGTTCTGGTAGAAATACTTTAACCGTTGCATGTCCCACCAATCATGTAGTTTGAGAGGTAATCTCGTGCAAACTGCTTCGAGAACCACTGCAAAGGAAAAAGATTCACCAATTGTCATCTAACAGAACACATTTGTGCAGTAAAAAGAAGGCTGCAGAATTCTTACTTACCATGCTGCAGTTCACTGTTGTTTTGGATAAAGTGTAAACAAATAGTTTAATTGCCATCTTTTGACCCATTTTACTAACAATTTTTATCAGTTTCCTCATTTGATGTTGGTTCATCAATATTTCATTGTCCTATAAGCAGAAAGGGTCGAAGCAAGGATATTGACCAATGACATGTATCTAAAAGCACCAAGTTAAGATTAGAAGCTAAACCGTAATTGCACAATAATGATGTAGTACAACACTCCCTCCGTCCCATTATAAAAACATCAAATTCAATTTCTGTTCATCGGGATTTAAATAGTGGTCCATTTTACTACGAAAGAAAGTCAACAACAAATGAAAAAAAACACAGCCCAAAGCAAAAGGAAAATAAAGCGAAAAAATCCCTCAGGTCCGTCCAGTACGCTGAGACTATATCTCGCAGTGAGCTAGAAAGTCTCACTGAAGGTTCTAAGTTGATTGAGTCTACCAATTCGCGTGCGGATTAAAGTAAAAACAGAATAGGACAGGGGAGAACCAGGGATTGGTCGCCAATGAAATCAGAGGTGCACTCCTAGCCACTCTGCCTAAGTTCCATTTGTGGTAAGTACTAGGGGTGCGCCCTATTTGAGCCCATTTTTTCTTCTTTTTTCATTTTTTATTTCTTTCCATTTTCTTCTCTGCTTTTCAATATTTTTTCGCATTTTGCTTCTTCAGTTTTGTTTTTCAGTTTTTCTTTGGTGTATTTTGTTTCTTGTTTGTTTTCTTTGTTTCTTCGGTTTTTATTCTACATATTTTGTATATGCAGACAACATTTTCTAATACACGCCTAACATTTTTCCAATACAAACTTAACATTTGGTAATATATGGTCAATATTGTTTCTATACATATTTTTAAAATTTCTCAAATTCTTGATTAACATCTTTTAGTACATGGTCAACATTTTATCTATAAACACATTTTAACTTTTCAAATGCTTGACTAACATTTTTCTAATACAAAATTAACATTTTCTAATACATTTTAACATTTTCTAATACTTTTGTCAACATTTTCTATGCAAATTTTAACATTTTTCAAATACTTTGTTTTTCAGAATCTATGAATAATTTTGAATTCATGAATTTTTTAAATGATTTTTTGGATTTTTTTTATTTTTTCGGATTTTATTTAAAAATTCAATGTTTGACTAGTCCACCGTTGACTGAGCATGTGATTTTCCTTTTTTAGGGGACTGAGTGAGTGTAGCGACTACGTTTTTTTTAGCAAAGAGTTTTTTTTTAGAGTACGGCAAAAGCGTACCTTAACTTTATAGAAGGACAGAGCAAAAGTCATATTACAAGAATGGAAGCAAAGCTTCTAAAGCAAAACGCACACCCTAGCACACCCAACTAACTAGCCTATGCCTACACTCTCGAAAAACGATCCGAATCCTCCTCCACCCAAACCGGCTAGTCTCCAATCCTTGAGCTCGGTAATGATGGCAAGCGCCAATTCCGACGCGGTCTTCTGCTGGTTTAACTGATGAAAGACTCTGGCGTTGCGCTGCTTCTAGAGAGCCCAAATGGTCGCTATGAATAACCGTATCAAAACCGCGCTTATGACCTTTCCTGAAGTTAGACCTCGTGGTCAACCACCACTCAAGTAAAGTGTCTACCGGAGTAGGCATAGAGCCCCTCAAGCTCAGCGCCTCGAACATGTAGTGCCACACTTCCCTGGCATAGACACATTGAATGAGAATGCGCTCCGCATTGTCTTTATCTTGCAGACACGTGAAACAAGTGGACAAAGCACTCTGAAGACCATGCCTAGCTCTTCTGTCGGATGTCCAAATCCGGTGTTGCACGGCCAGCCACGCGAAGATTTTACACTTAAGGATAGCCCAGCTTCTCCAGATGCAAGTGGCGTAGGGGGCTCTCTCAGCGCCCTAACAAAGCCGAATATAAGTGGATTTCGCTGTATAAACTCCGGAAGGGTCAGCCGGCTAAGAGAAATGGTCATCACTGGCGGGATCATGAAAGATTGTGCTTATCGCAAGGTTGAGGTGCAAGAGTTGCATGTGGCCAATAAAGTTTACATCTCCACTGATATCGAGTAACCATCGCCCCTCCAATAAACCTTCCTCGACCATGCGTCTATTGATCGTACGTGTGTCCACTTGAGCGTGAATGAGCGGCGCGATGTCCTTCACCGCAAAGCCATGGATCCATCTGTCTCTCCAAAATAGGACCTTGCTGCCCCTTCCCGCAGAAATATGCACCATGCTGTCAAACACCTCCCGGGCCTCTCTGTCCACCGCCATTGGCAAACCTTGCCAAGGCCTGTCGGGATCAGTCCTTCGAAGCCACTCCCACCGAACTCTCAGGGCTAGCCCTTGTAGCTAGAGATTACGAATACCCAGCCCGCCAAGCCAAGTAGGTTTACACACCAATCTCCAGGCCACAAGACATTGTCCACCGTTCACTTTATCTTTGCCGGCCCAAAAGAACGATCGCATCCATTGTTCAATCTCTTCAAAAACCCAAACCGGAGCTTCAGTGACCATGAAATGATGAATAGGTTTGGCCGTGATCACGGACTTGACTAGCACCAATCGTCCAGGCCGGTGTATCAGACCCCTTTGCCAAGCGGGGGCGAAACTCTTAGCTTGGTCAAGCATGGGCTGCCAATCAGCCCTCGAAAGCTGCTTAATGGCCAATTGAAGACCGAGGTATTTGCAAGGGAAGTTGCCCAGACGACAATGCAATATGGACTCCACCCGAGCTCTGTCACTATTGTCCCCATGGATCATGATGGCCAAAGATTTTTGGTAGTTGATCCTCAGCCCCGAAGCCTCGCCGAACACCTGTAGCATCATCCTAACGAACGTGAGGCCCAACCCAGGGGTTTTAAGAACGGAACTACATCGTCTGCATAGATTGACACCGATTGGTGAGCTGTGATGCCCGAATACTTGCTGATGACGCCAAGGTTGGCAGCCTTGATCATGATGCGCGATAACACGTCCATTGCGATGACAAATAGCAGGGGCGAGACCGGATCCCCCTGCCTGAGGCCCTTGGCGTGGGTGAAGCTTCTGCCGGGAACTCCGTTAACGATCACCTTAGTGGAGGCGGTCCGTAGTAGGATGGCGATCCACCCACACCACTTCTAACCGAAACCTTTGCACCTCATAACATCCAATAGGAATGACCAGTTGAGGGAGTCAAAAGCCCTTGAAATGTCCCACTTCAGGAAAACACTGGCCTCCTTGCGAGAGTGCAACTTCCTGGCCACTTGCCTCACAAGGAGGAAGTTGTCGTGTAAATGCCTCCCATGGATGAAAGCCGATTGATTTACCGTCACGATTTCTTTTATTCTTCTTCTAGCTCTGTTGGCAAGCAATTTGGCGAAGATCTTAGCCACGTTGTGTGGGAGGCTAATGGGCCGGAAGTCTCCAACCCCCTCAGCGTCCGGTTTCTTCGGAATGAGGACAATGTGGGCTCGGTTAAGCTTGCCGAAACCGCGCCCGTCACCAACATAGAGCTTATGGAACACCGCCATGATCTCGTGCTTGATGATTGGCCACACCTTCTGATAAAAAACGGCATTTAATCCATCCGGGCCCGGAGCCCACTCCGGGTGCATCTCTTTGATCGTGCTCCAAACTTCATCTTCGATGAAGATAGCATCCAGTTCCGAGAGATCGAGCTCGACTAGGTCTAGAAATTCAAGATCAATGTCGGCTTCTCTAGCAAAAGCATGACCCAACAACTGCTCATAAGCCTCAGTGAAGATCTCCTCCTTCCTCTCTTGTTGCGAGACCAACTCACCATTATGCCTTATGTGGGGGATGAAGTTTTTAGTTCTCCTGCCGTTAGCCACTGCTTGAAAAAGCTTGGTGTTCGCATCCCCCTCGCGGATCCATCTCAAGCGAGAACGCTGCCTTTCAATGGTGCGTTGGAGAGAGGCTAAGCCCAAGAGTGCATGCTTAAGAGTTCTCCTCAACCACCTCTCCCTCCAATCCAGGTGGCGGGCCTCCATTGCTTTGTCCAACCTCACGATGACGTAATTAGCGATCGTCATCTGAATTTTGAAGTTGTCGGTCTTCCGTTGGCCCCAGGCTTGAAGGGCAGAAGCTGTGTTCCTAAGAAACACGTTGAGCCTCCTGAATGGGTCAACGATATCATCCTCGCAGACCCAGGCGTCTTTAACCGCTTGCTCGAATCCATCCAACCGAGCCCAAAAAATCTCGAACAGGAACCTGCGCTTCGGGCAGAATGGGGCAGAGGTGGACAAGTGAAGCGGCGCATGATCCGAGATGTTCGAAGATAGGGCTTGGAGCAACACATCGGGAAAGTTGAGCTCCCAATCCATCGAGACAAGAACCCGGTCGATCTTCGTCATCACTACCTGATCTCTTTCGTTAGACCAGGTGAAACGCCTACCGTGCATGTATAGCTCCTTAAGCTCATTGTTGTCCACAAACGTCTTGAACTTTCTCATCATACTCCTGTTGAGGTTTGGATTGCTCTTCTCGTTAGCGCGAAGGATCATGTTGAAGTCACCAAGCACCATCCAAGGCCCCGGGGACACGTCCCTACGAGCTGGAGCTCGACAAGAAACTGCATCTTGAGCTCATCCCCTTGGGGGCCGTACACCGCCGAGAGCCACCACTCCAAGCCATCTCTGCTATGAGCCAAGCCGGAGAGGAAATTGGTGTCGTAAGTGATGTTATTGATTGTTAAATACGCACTGTTCCATCCCAAGAGGATTCCACCCCTAGTCTCCAACGCAGGTAAATAGGCAAAACCATCAAACGATGGTCCAATGCATTGCATCACTAAATACGGGTCGAATACATCAATCTTCGTCTCTTGAAGACAAACAAGGTTCACCTTAGCCTCAACTACAAACTCTCGTACAACGTTTCTCTTGGCGGGATTGTTAAGCCCCCTCACGTTCCAACACAACACCTGCGGGTTCCAATCCATGGAAGCGGAAGGAACACCCGAACACCCCCCCAAACAAGGAAGATCATGCCGCGCTCAACACCTCCACACCGCCAGAACTCATATCCGGAGCTGGCGGCACCTCTTTGCCAAAGAGCGCAGCGATCACCCTCACGTGTTGCTCCCTCATGGGTGACTCAAAGATCTCGGCCAACTCGGCGATGGTATCTTCGTTGCCTTCTAGATCCTACGGAACCAAACCGAGAGCTCGCATGAGCACATTCTAGGCTTGCGTGGCCTTGGACTTGATAACCGGGGCCCTTTTGGCGCTCCTCGTGGCCCTGCGCGGGGTGAAAGGCTCTGCTTCAGACCTGAGAGATGACTGAACCTCCAAAAGGATAGGTGGCACAAGCTTCTTGGCCAGCGATTTGCAAAACCATTTCAGTTTTCCATAAGCGATCACTTCCTGTGGAGTCATCCCCACGTTGCAACCCTGAATCCGCTGTTGCATGTCCTGCTGCATGTTAGAATTACCCAGCACGAGCGCGCGGTCCTCAGAAGCCGCCACGTGTGGCCTCACGTCCTCACAGACCGGAGGAACATCGCCAATCATTTGCGGGCCCTTCCTCTGCATCGGGATCTCCACAGTGGCATGCAACTCGTTGCAGTGACCAACCAGCGTGGCCGAATGCAACAACACGACATCTGCGGCAACCGCACTCGGTCCCACCTCTACCGGCACAGGTGCGCGCCCCACCACCGAATCAAGCATCGGGCCCGCCACCACCACATCTGGGGCCACAGGGGGCACTGGCACCGGGGGAGTGGGGGTAGACGCCGGGATTGTCTCAACGTGCGTCTCGGGCGGCACCATAGGGCAATCCGACCGAGCGGTCTCCAGCCGAGCAGCCACCTGCTCGGGGCCCACAGACTGCCGCGAAGGGGATCCACGGCAGTGCGACACGATTTGACCCACCAGACCGCCAATGCCCGAGCCAATCGCACAGGGCCCACCCGCCTGGTGCGATCCAATGGGCGCCCGATCCTGAGTCGCGACCGGCACCAAGCTCCTCGAATCTTCCTCCATCTCCCTCGGGGTGGATGAATGGCCACCAGCTGGCAGCACTGGAGAGGCCGAAACATTCTCAGGATCACTAACCACCACCCGCAGAGCCGGGGTCGAGCCGTTGGCGCCCAACTGATTTGAAATCCCATCACCTGAGCTAGCTGTCGCCACCGACCGTCCAGCCGCGCCCCCGAGGCGGTGAAAAGCAGACAGACGTGAGGTCAGCCTATCCTGAACCGGAAGCGCTGGCCCACCTACCGGGCCTGCGAGCTAAACCGGATCCAATGGGGGAAGCTGCCAAGCCATCGACGCTCGGTCGTCCGCCACCACGGCGGCAAAAGTCCGGCCACCCGCCGCGCCCGCGCGGCCGCGCAGATTGTCACCACGGTGATCTCGCACTTAATCGCCACCGCACCGCTGTCGACCCCCTCTGCCCAGGTCCAAATCTGACTCAGGTACACCGCTCTGACCACTCCCCGACGAAGCACCGGTAAGAAACCATGGCTCCTCCCCATCGGGGAAGGAGGTGACCGCGGCCAGGTGAATCAGGACTCGATATTGCAGTGTCTTCGGCATAAAGGACTTGCGCTGCTCCTTCGGCTCCGGCACCGCCAGCCACCTACGCGTGGGGATCGTCTCCGGATCGGCCGTCCAAGCAATCAGCTTGAAAGAAGCCTGATCAGACCGCGACGAGGTCTCCGGCGCGATGGACTCGATGAAGCACGAACCGCCCAACAAACTCTTCACCACCTCGAGCTCCCAAGCATGGGGGGGGGGGGTCCCTTCCAACTCCAGGCTGACCCTAGTCCTCAACGCCGCGAACACTGCCTGATTTTGCCTGATCCAACGCCTGAACGCAGACCTGAGACCTCTGAACTCCAGCACCGGCTGTAGACCCACACTGACCCTGTCTTCTTGCCTTGCAAGCACAACCAGAAAATCCTTCGACGAGAACCTGTGAACGGAGAGTCTGTCGGGTGAGATGCCCCTCTTCTCTTGCAGCGCCCGGAACACCCACTCCGGCGAGAGCTCGGACCTGTCACCACTCACGTAGACCACCATAGCGTTGTGGAGCCTGCTCTCGAGCTCCACCATGGCCATGGATCTCTGAACGACGCAAAGCTCGGTCGGCTCCGACTCCATATCGATCGACACCACAAGCTGCGGAGGCGCAGGACGAGGCCACATCGCCGGTGCGGGCGCAGCCACGGGCCGCGAAGCAAAGGGTGGCCGAAGGCGCGCCCGCACAGGTGCCTGATCGGGCCCGCTGCTCCACGCGCGCAATAGACGAGCTTCTGGCGACCTTGGCGACAGCGTCACGCCGAAGATCCTCAACCGGCGACGGGCTGCGAGGCCTCTTGCACTGGCTGACGATGTGACCGGGCAAGCCGCAGCGGAGACACACCACCTTGTTGGTGCAATCCTTGAGGAAGTGCCCCTTCTCAAGGCACTTGAAGCAGCGATCTCTCATCTCCGGCGAGACCTCGGTGTGACCAGGCGACGGGCGCTTCCAGAGAGTCCGCTTGGACGCAGGCGCCGGCTGCCACGACGAGATCCGACGCGACGGCTGCCCTCGAGGCCCTCCAGCGGCCCCACCAGCGGAGCACCGGCCCCGACCACGACCGAGCTCGCCGACGCAGACGCGGACGAGAGCCCCAACCTGGAGACGACCGGCCGTACCGCGGACTGAAACCCATGGATGGTGGCGGGGGGACGAGGGGGAGGGAAAGGGACGCACCGCGCGCGGAGTGAGGGGAAGGGTGGCTGCCGTAGCCGGAGTGGCTAGCGGCGGGATGGTGGATGCCGGTGTCGGAGTGACGCACGGCGGCGGCGGCACAGCGCTCTCGCTCTCACTCTCTCGCTCTCTTGCTCTCTCGCGCTCAACATGAATACGCGAGGAAGCGATGGACGTTGGGCCAGCCAATGGCACCGGCGGTGTGGGCGCCATAAGCACCCCAGGGGCGCCCCGTCCATTAGGCCCCAACCAACAAATGGCCTGACAAAAGAAAAGAGCGCAACCCGAAATGGAACAAGAGGAAAAAAAAGGGCCTGGTCGTGTGACTTAATGGGCCGAATTAAAACAAGAGACTCTGCTACACGAATCTTGAAGCATCGGACGATCCAACGGCCGGGATGTCGACTGAGACTTCGTTAAAATGTAGCTGACTGAGTTTTAGCAAATATGATATTAGAATTGCACAAAAGTTGATGCATCTTATATTCGGGAAAAGAGAAAGTATTATTGTTGTTTTATTGTCTTTTCATTTAGTTCATATTTCCTTCGGATATCTACATTACTAGAAGGCTTGGGCACGCTTTTTGCTGCGCCGTTGGTGTTGTTGCATTTCTTAAAAAAAAACTACTCACTCTTAAAATGTAAGGTGTATTACTTTTTTGAATAGTCAAACATGTTAAAGTTTGATCAAATTTATAGAGAAATATATTGAAATTCATAATATCAAATCGGTATAATTAGATTCATCATGAAATGAATTTCGTTTTTTTTTGTTTAATATTGTGGATGTCGGTACTTTTTTTCTGTTTGACGAAGTTTTGTACTAAAGAAGAGAGAAAAGGAATTTTCGGGAGTACAAGATAAACAGGGAAGAGTATATGTACACACATGGTGGACTAGTGCATGCACGAATTAGTTAATCTCTTGATTGATCTTGTACATGGTGCATGGCAATTTTGCCTACGTACATACATGCATGCAATGAGGACGGCAATATGTACAGCGAAAATATATGCCTCGGTTATACGTGGCGTCCGCGGCGACAGTCATACAAATAAGCATACGAACACCCGCGCATATGATGGATTGATCAATATATTTTTGAGGTCTAGATGTGTACTCGAAGGTCTCGTGGCTGGTGCAAGACAAGTTGAAGCTGTTACATCAAGCATTGGTGGAGTCCAACAAGGACCGAGCGAAGGACTGCAGCATATACACTAGGAGGCTGTGGTTAGCTATCCTCATCATTGTTGGAAGCGGATACAACGCAACTCCATGGCCAGTATGAAGCAAAGATCCAACGAGTAAAAGTAAAAAAAGAGATATATCACAAAAGCCATCAATTTATTGATCGATCATACAAAAATTCACTGGGACTAATCAATCTTTGTTTTGGACGAGCTAGGACAATTTATATTTAACTAAGATAAAAAATCTATTTGAACTAAGTGCAGCTTTTGCAGAGCAGACCATGATCTCTAGTCCGCTCCCTCACTCGGGAGCTTTGTACGCGAGGACTGTACCGATCTCCGGAAGTGTTCCTTCGGCGGCCAAGAAGGCAGTCGCCTCTGCACGGTGTCTTTCGTACGACTCGACCACCTTCGAAGAAGTCCGGATGGCATCCTCGTGAGCTTCAAGATGGCGGGAGCTAGAATTCATCATGTCAGCTAGGACGCCTGTGCGCTTTTCAGCTAGTGCCGCCATCTCGGTTTCCTTCTCGCAGAGGGCCTTGTACTCCTCGGCAAGTTGTTGATGTTTGCTGGCAAGTGTCCGATGTTCTTCAGCCAACTTCTTTTGTCTGTTGCTAATGGAGGCAAGGTCGGCAAGGCGTCCCTCTAGGCGCGACCCTTCCTTCTCGAGGCGGCGAAGTCCTTGAGTGATCCCCGCATGAGCTGCATCGAGTTTCTCCAGCAGAGATGACACTTGCGCCGGCGCGGGTGCCGATGTGTGGGAGGTGGCAAGACCACCCTTTCCTCCCAGACGAGCCACCACTGCTTCAAGGTGGCGAATCAGAATCTCAAGGTCTAGCGGGACCTTGTTTGCATACGCGATCTTCCACATACTTATCACAGACTCTATTCTAGTTATGGTTAGCTCCTCATTGATCGGCTGCTCCCTTAGCGCCTCTTGTATATCTTTGAGTCCTATCGAGATATACTTTGCTGCTGTTCCGGGCGAGAGGACAAGGCTTGGCGTCGAGATGTTCTTAGCTAGAGAGACTTTGAGCTTCTCCAGTAGAGTATTTTCTCCAGCAAGGATGTTCTGGTGTCTCTCAAGTATTGTCTGGAGCTCCTTTGCTTCAGGGGAGTAGAAGCCTTCTAATTTAGTTGACTTGTTTGTGACATCTGAAAAAAAAGAGAGTCAAGAAAGCATATAAAAAAGATAGAAATAATATGCAAAAGGGCTGGGATAGTATACACGTACCAAAAGCAGACGATCTTGGCCTATTCACAGTCACCCCATCGTCTTTGTTGTTGTTAGCTCCTGGTGACCCTTTTTTGTTTGCTTCAGTGGTCCCGGTTGATGTTGCTAGAGAAGCAGGTTTTGTCACCAGGAAGTTGGATTTGGCAATGAGATCGTTCCCTGCCGCAGTTGAAGAATTCGCAGCTGGATCACTCGCTGATGGTGATGTGTGTTTCACCGCCGAACTATACCCAGCTGGAGGTGCCGATTTGGTGACCAGATCGTCTTGGTCCATGCCTTCCATCACCTCGTTTAGGAGTCGCTCCACACCGCGACTCATAGGCACGTGCGGCAACACATCTTCGAGCTTGTCCTGCATGCACACAGGATATACACGGGATTAAAGGAAGAAATACATTCAGACAAGTTTTATTTGTTACTGGTATTATTACGATTTTCTTTACCTCTAGGGTCCCTAGTGGCGGAGCATCGGCGTCAAGGGAAAGGACCGTCCTGTCAGAATTTTTGGAGTTGCGGCTAGGTTGATGTCGCGAAGACCGTGGTGCACTCAGCAACGGAGGCGTCAAACGCGTATACTCCACACCGCTAGAGCTACCTTTCGACCTGCTCGGCGGTGGGGGAGGAGTCGAGTCACCTTTGCTTTTCTTAGTACCACTCGTCGAGCCATCAGCATCTCGACTCCACCCATGGTATCCTGATGACACGGGTGAAGACAAAAAATACAAAATTAGCAGGAGACCAAGAAACACATGTTTTGCTTGCATGTATTCAAGACGTGTATAGGTAAAGCAATGCATTGGCTTGTGAAGAGGTAACGAAGCTGTACCTTTTGTTTTTCTTCCAATAGGACGTGTCGTCGACAATGGATGAATTTGTGTGCTTTGAGACGCTGCCCAGGGTCTCATCTTTAAAGGAGCTCATATGATGTTTACATGGCAAGATCCGTGCGAGAGCTCTCGTCGGACGCGTCAAGAAATAGCATTGACCGGGAGCTTTGGTCTGCGTTGAGGATGTAGCTTCCTTGTATAAAAATTGGAAACTGAACTTGCCTTGTAGGAAGATGTCCGAGGCGACTCATTATTCATCAACAAAAAGAGTATTATACGTGAGATTTGGTTTATCATATGCACTTACCTTATGCATGCATGTTTAAGAAAAAGACAGTTTGCATGTACGTAGCTAGCTTTGCCTAGACTTGATACGTATATATGTATTCGGGTATCTTGGCCGGCCGGCAAGCTTGCCGGTGTACGTATACCCAAACACCCGTACAATACTTGGTTAACTTGCTTTTTGTCTATAACTGAATCAATACAAATGCTAGTTTGGATATATGTATGGGTTTTATGTGTTATTTTCCTTTGGTGTTATTAAACAGGTATACATGGATATGGCATGTTTTGATCTCCCGAAAAATCACACGTTCGGTCTGAAGCTAGCTAGCTAGGTATGTTACGATTTGTGTTGCAGCCGTGCAGGGCAAGAAGAACGATGGCATAAAAAGGCAAGTTTTAAGATGGAAACCCCAAATATTGGAAGGTTTGCACCGACGTGCGACCGAGAGGGTTTGACTCCTCCCATGGACTTTGGCACTCAGAAGAACACAACTCATGCAAAAGGAGAACTCACGGACGCCCAGAACCCACGCGGCCGCAACATCACCTCACGCATCCATCCGGCCGGCTTGTACAAGTGCAAGGAACCACGTCGGCAGCAACATGAACATGAAGCTCACGTTCCCCTATGGTGAGATGATTGTCTAATTTTTCTTTCTTCTGTTTCTTCCTCACATCCAGCATGCATGCACTATACACGGAGAGTACAGAGAATACGTACCCGATCCCGCCGTTGTCGCTGGAGGCGATTTCACCGGACCAGGAGTCTACACCGTGTTGGGGAACGTAGTAATTTTAAAAAATTTCCTACGCACACGCAAGATCATGGTGATGCATAGCAACGAGAGGGGAGAGTGTTGTCCACGTATCCTTGTAGACCGAAAGCGGAAGCGTTATGACAACGCGGTTGATGTAGTCGTACGTCTTTATGATCCGACCAATCCAAGTACCGAACGTACGGCACCTCCGTGTTCTGCACACGTTCAGCTCGATGACGATCCCCGGACTCCGATCCAGCAGGGTGTCGGGATGAGTTTCACAAGACGACGGCGTGCAGGACGATGATGATGCTCTATCGCGCAGGCTTCGCCTAAACTCTGTGACGATATGACCGAGGTGGAATATGGTGGAGGGGGCACCGACACGGCTAAGGAACGATCCGTAGATCAACTTGTGTGTCATGGGGTGCCCCTGCCCCGTATATAAAGGAGCAGGGGGAGGAGGCCGGCCCTAGGAGGGCGCGCCAAGTGTGGAGTCCTACTAGGACTCCCTAGTCCTAGTAGGATTCCACCTCCCTTGTTGAATAGGAGAAGGGGAAAGAGGGGAGAGGAAGAAGGAAAGGGGCTGCCCCTTGTCCACGGACCAGAGGGGGCGCAGGCCTCCTTCCTTTGGCCTCTCTCCTCTATTCCCGTATGGCCCAATAAGGTCCATATACTCCCGGCGAATTTCCATAACTCTCCGGTATCCAAAAATACCGAATCACTCGAACCTTTCCGAACTCCGAATATAGTCGTCCAATATATCGATCTTTACGCCTCGACCATTTCGAGACTCCTCGCCATGTCTCCGATCTCATCCTGACTCAACTCCTTCGGTACATCAAAACTCATAAACTCATAATATAACTGTCATCGAACGTTAAGCGCATGGACCCTACGGTTCGAGAACTATGTAGACATGACCTAGAACTGTTTCCGTCAATAACCAATAGTGGAACCTGGATGTTCATATTGGCTCCTACATATTCTAAGATCTTTATCGGTCAAACCGCATAACAACATACGTTGTTCCTTTGTCATCGGTATGTTACTTGCCTGAGATTCGATCGTCGGTATCCAATACCTAGTTCAATCTCGCTACCGCAAGTCTCTTTACTCGCTCCTAATACATCATTCCGTAATTAACTCATTGGTTACATTGCTTGCAAGGCTTAAGTGATGTGTATTACCGAGAGGGCCCAGAGATACCTCTCCGACAATCGGAGTGACAAAACCTAATCTCGAATTATGCCAACCCAACATGTACCTTTGGAGACACTTGTAGAGCACCTTTATAATCACCCAGTTACGTTGTGACGTTTGGTAGCACACAAAGTGTTCCTCCGGTAAACGGGAGTTGCATAATCTCATAGTCATAGGAACATGTATAAGTCATGAAGAAAGCAATAGCAACATACTAAACGATCGGGTGCTAAGCTAACGGAATGGGTCATGTCAATCAGATCATTCAACTAATGATGTGATCCCGTTAATCAAATAACAACTCTTTTGTCTATGGTTAGGAAACATAACCATCTTTGATTAACAAGCTAGTCAAGTAGAGGCATACTAGTGACACTCTGTTTGTCTATATATTCACACATGTATTATGTTTCCGGTTAATACAATTCTAGCATGAATAATAAACATTTATCATGATATAAGGAAATAAATAATAACTTTATTATTGCCTCTAGGGCATATTTCCTTCACACCGACACCGCCAGACTTTGTCTATGTCAAGCTCTTCGTCTTCAAGCGTCGTGTTCTTGGTTGAAGATGACCCAGGAGCAGCCGGAGCTCGCCAACGACGCAGCCCAACCGCTAGCCCTGGTGCTCCACCACGGCGGCCTGCCTGCCCCCGACGAACAGGTCGCGACGCACAAATCATGGCGAACAGGTCTCGATGAATAGGTCCATGATGTTCCAATCACGGTGTACAGACTCCGATGCACCGGTCCTCGGCGAATAGGTCACTGGTGCACAGGTCCATGGTGCCCCGAACAGGTATCGCACCTTGCTTCCCAGAGGAGACGACATGGCGGAGCCGGAGCTCGCGACGACGTAGCCCGATACAAGTCCATGACGAACAGGTCTCTCCATGCCTTCCATCACCTCGTTTAGGAGTCGCTCCACGCCGCGACTCATAGGCACGTGCGACAAGACATCTTCGAGCTTGTCCTGCATGCACACAGGATATACACGGGATTAAAGGAAGAAATACATTCAGACAAGTTTTATTTGCTACTGGTATTATTACTATTTTCTTTACCTCCAGGGTCCCTAGTGGCGGAGCATCGGCGTCAAGGGAGAGGACCGTCCTGTCAGAATTTTTGGAGTTGCGGCTAGGTTGATGTTACGAAGACCGTGGTGCACTCGGCAACGGAGGCGTCAAGCGCGTATACTCCACACCGCTAGAGCTACCTTTCGACCTGCTCGGCGGTGGGGGAGGAGTCGAGTCACCTTTGCTTTTCTTAGTACCACTCGTCGAGCCATCAGCATTTCGACTCCACCCAGACCTCTTTCCCATGGTATCCTGATGACACGGGGGAAGACAACAAATACAAAATTAGCAGGAGACCAAGAAACACATGTTTTGCTTGCATGTATTTAAGACGTGCATAGGTAAAGCAATGCATTGGCTTGTGAAGAGGTAACGAAGCTGTACCTTTTGTTTTTCTTCCAATAGGACGTGTCGTCGACAATGGGCGAATTTGTGTGCTTTGAGACGCTGCCCAGGGTCTCATTTTTAAAGGAGCTTATATGATGTTTACATAGCAAAATCCGTGCGAGAGCCCTGGTCGAACGCGTCAAGAAATAGCATCGACCAGGAGCTTTGGTCTGCGTTGAGGATGTAGCTTCCTTGTATAAAAATTGGAAACTGAACTTGCCTTGTAGGAAGATGTCCGGGGGCGACTCGTTATTCATTGGCAGAACGAGTATTATACGTGAGATTTGGTTTATTATCATATGCACTTACCTTATGCATGCATGTTCAAGAAAAAGAAAGTTTGCATGTACGTGGCTAACTTTGCCTAGACTTGATGCGTATATACGTATTCGGGTATCTCGGCCGGCCGGCAAGCTTGCCGGTGTATGTATACCCAAACACCCATATAATACTTGGTTAACTTTCCTTTTGTCTATAACTGAACCAATACAAACACTAGTTTGGATACATGTATGGGTTTTATGTGTTATTTTCCTTTGGTGTTATTAAACAGGTATACATGGACATGGCATGTTTTGATCTCCCGAAGAATCACACGTTCGGTCTAGAGCTAGCTAGCTAGGTATGTTACGATTTGTGTTGCAGCCGTGCAGGGCAAGAAGAACGATTGCATAGAAAGGCAAGTTTTAAGATGGAAACTTCAAATATTGGAAGGTTTGCGCCGACGTGTGACCCAGATGGTGAGATGATTGTCTAATTTTTCTTTCTTCTGTTTCTCCCTCACATCCAGCATGCATGCACTATACACGGAGAGTACAGAGAGTATGTACCCGATCCCGCTGTTGTCGTCGGAGGCGATTTCACCGGACCAGGAGTCTACACCGTGTGACGCCCCCGATTGAATCGTACACTAATCATGCACGCAAACGTGTACGATCAAGATCAGGGACTCACGGGAAGATATCACAACACAACTCTAAAAACATAATTAAGTCATACAAGCATCATAATACAAGCCAGGGGCCTCGAGGGCTCGAATACAAGTGCTCGATCATAGACGAGTCAGCGGAAGCAACAATATCTGAGTACAGATATAAGTTAAACAAGTTTGCCATAAGATGGCTAACACAAACTGGGATACAATCAAAAGAGGCACATGCCTCCTGCCTGGGATCCTCCTAAACTAGTACTTGTCGTCGTCAGGGGGTGCACGTAGTAGTAGGCACCTCCAGTGTAGTAGGGGTCATCGTCGACGGTGGCGTCTGGCTCCTGGGCTCCGACATCTGGTTGCTACAACCAGGTAGAATAGAAGGGGGAAAAGGGGGAGAAAAGCAACCGTGAGTACTCGTCCAAAGTACTCGCAAGCAAGGAGCTACACTACATATGCATGGGTATATGTGTAAAGGGCCATATCGGTGGACTGAAGTGCAGAATGCCAAAATAAGAGGGGGATAACTAATCCTGTTGAAGACTACGCTTCTGGCAGCCTCCGTCTTGCAGCATGTAGAAGAGAGTAGACTGAAGTCCTCCAAGTAGCATCGCATAGCATAATCCTACCCGGTAATCCCCTCCTTATCGCCCTATTAGAGAGCGATCACCGGGTTGTATCTGGCACTTGGAACGGTGTGTTTTATTAAGTATCCAGTTCTAGTTGTCATAATGTCAAGGTACAACTCTAAGTCGTCCTGTTACCGAAGATCACGGCTTTTCGAATAGATAAATTTCACTGCAGGGGTGCACCACATAACCAAACACGCTTGATCCCATTTGGCGGACACACTTTTCTTGGTCATGCCCGGCCACGGAAGATTAACACGTCGCAGCCCCACCTAGGCACAACAGAGAGGTCAGCACGCCGGTCTAAACCTAAGCGCACAGGGGTCTGGGCCCATCGCCCTTAGCACACCTGCATGTTGCGACGCTGCCGAAGCAGACCTAGCCTAGCAGCGCTCGATCCAATCTGGCGCCGCCGCCGGCCGACGTCACAAAGGCTTCGGCTGATACCACGATGTCGAGTGCCCATAACTGTTCCTGCATAGCTGGTTAGTGCGTATAGACCAAATGGCCAGACTCAGATCAAATACCAAGATCTCGTTAAGCGTGTTAAGTATCCGCGAACACCGACTAGGGCCAGGCCCACCTCTCTCCCAGGTGGTCTCAACCTGCCCTGTCGCTCCGCCATAAAGTAACAGTCGGGGGCCGTTGGGAACCTAGGCCCACCTCTACCGGGATGGAACCACCTGCCCTTCAGCCCCCATCTCCGAACAGTATCATAAGTAATGTAACAGTATAAAGTATATAGCTAGCATATGCATGTGATCACCTCCCGAAGTGATCACGGCCCAGTAGTATAGCATGGCAGACGGACAAGAGTGTAGGGCCACTGATGAAGTACTAGCATCCTATTCTAAGCAGTAGGATAGCAGGTAAGGGTAACAACTGTAGCAACAATGATAGGCTATGCATCAGAATAGGATTAACCGAAAGCAGTAACATGCTACACTACTCTAATGCCAGCAGTGTAGAGAAGAATAGGCGATATCTGGTGATCAAGGGGGGCTTGCCTGGTTGCTCTGGAAAGAAGGAGGGGTCGTCAACTCCGTAGTCGAACGGGGCGGCAGCAGCGTCGGTCTCGTAGTCTACCGGAGAGAAGAGGGGGAAGAAACAATAAATACAATGCAAACATAAGCATGACGATGCGTGACGTGACAATGAGCGGTGCTAGGTGTGCCCTAACACGGTAGTAGGTGATACCGGCGAAGGGGGAAAACATCCGGGAAAGTATTCCCGGTGTTTCGCGTTTTTAGACAAATGAACCGGAGGGGGAAGGTTGCAGGTTTGCAATGCTAGGGATATGTGGCGGATGAACGGGCTGCATACCCGGATTCGTCTCGTCGTTCTGAGCAACTTTCATATACAAAGTTTTTCCATCCGAGTTACGGTTTATTTTATATTAATTTTAAAAAGATTTAAATTAATTTTAACATTTATTTTAAATAATTTAATACAACATTATCCAAAACAATGCATGCTGTCGTCAGCATGACGTCAGCAGTCAACAGAGGTGTTGACTGGTCAACCGACGTGTGGGACCCACCTTTCATTCACTGTTAGGCTAATTAGGGATTAGGTTAAACTAATTACTATTTATTTAACTAACAGGTTAATTTGACTAATTAAACAGGGTTAATTAACTTAATTAATTCACTAACTAATTAATTTATTTTTAATTTTTTAATATTATTTTTAATTTCCCTTTTTTATATCTTCTTCTTTCTTTTTTTAACGTTCTCGGGGGTGGGGTCCCCGTGTCAGTGGCCTATGGCCTTAGCGGGCACGGGCGCTAGCAGTGCGCTTATGGGCGCACCCGTGCACGGCCCAGCCCGATCGGGGAGGCGAGGCGAGGCCACCGGGGCGAGGTGGTGTTTGGCCAGTGTGGGCGACGGCCATCGGGAATGGATCCGGGCGGCGCCGCATGGGGAAAGCGGGACGGCGGGCGGCGGCGGCCACGGCACGCAGTGCGCGGCCATGGGGAGCAGGGGGCAGGGCGGATTGCCGACGAGGGAGCGACCAAGTGGCCAACGAGGGGCTCCAGGGGCGGCCGAGGGTGACCGGAGGCGGGCTTCAGAGGCGAAGTAGCATCGGGGCCCGGCCTGCAGCAGGCGCGACGAGCCTGGCGGGCGCGGGCGATGGTCGAGTGCTACAAGGCGCGCAACGGGGTGCACGGGGCACGAGTGCATCGCGCGGGCAGGCGCGGGTGGACGAGCGCGGTGACCGCGGACGAAAGGAAGGGGAGAGGGGAGGCGGAGGCCGAGGGCCTCATAGGCGTTTGCAGGGGCACATGGGCATCGAGGCTCGGGGGCGACCCGTGGGGAGGAGGACGGGGACGATCGACAAAGACAGGGAGGCGGTCCGGCGACGGGCGCGGCGATGAGGTGGCCGTTGAGGGAGAGGGCGAGGAGGCGGCACCGACGGGGACCTCGGGCGATGATGGATGGTGAAGGATGGGCGCAGGGCGATGGCGCGCCATGACGACGGGTCGGGGACCAGGCGAGGCCGCGGCTTCAGGCGATGCCGCCCGAGGGAGAGAAGGGGTGCGGAGGAGCCCGAGAGGGGCGGGGCCGACGCCAGCTGGCGATGGGGTTCCCTGGGCAACGGCGGGCAGCGGCGAGCCTGATCGCGATTGGATCGTGGGAGAGGGAGAGTGGGGGCGTGAGTGGAGCGAGTGGGGGTGGGGATTAGGGTTTCGGGGGATGGAGGAGGCCTAGTAGGCCAGGGGTGCGGGAGTGGGTCGGCTGGGCCGACTGGCTCCTTCAGCCAAATGGGCCAAGGCCTAGTCGGGGGTTGTCTTTATTTCTTTTCCTTTTCTACAATTTTTATTTTATTTTTGCTCTCGTTTGTTAATTGCTTAACCACCAAAGGACTTTTGTAAATCATGTAGCTTATCACATGAATATCATTGCATTATATAGCAATGCCACAAAAAGCTGAAGGTCTTTCGAAAAGGTTTAATTATTTTTAGAAAGCGAAAAGTCCAAGTGATGTGATGTTGGTCCACTGTTTTAATTCCTAGGGGCATTTCTGGAGTTTCTTAAGTGTTGGTTTTATTGTTATAACAGCTTTGGTAATTTTTGCAATATTGTGAACATTTTAGTTTTTAGCGTTTGAAAACTTTTGTTGTTTGTTTTTATTTTAAATTTTAATTTGAATCGTTTTCGAACTAACGCGAGATTAGCACAGAAACCGGGGTGACGTGGCATCGTTAACGTGAGATTACTATAGCCTGATTATCCGGGCGTCACAATTCTCCTCCACTACAAGAAATCTCGTCCCGAGATTTAAGAGGTAGTGAAAGGGGGTAAGGTTTGGTAACGAATCTAGCGGGTCTTCTCATACCGGCTTGCTCTTCTCGAAGAGGTTGACCCCTTTCACTGATGTCTTCATTTCTCTGCTTCAAATCACCATGATCAAGTCGTCATCCTTTCTTCGGGAACTTCATCGTGCTTATGAAAGAATAAGGGGGTATTCTAGGAGAATGGACCTCTACAAGGTTGACTATGTGGTAGATAACATCAGGGAGGGTGGCGGAAAGTAACTCTCGAATTGCAACTTAAGAAAATATCGAGAGCAACATAAAGAGGTATCATGGGAAGTTTCAAGCGGGCAAGCAATCGTTCGATGCCTGAAACAGAGTGTGAAAGGGGTTTAGAGCAATGGGCATAAGTACTGTTTCGGATACCATAATTGGTGATCGCTCGAAAGGTGGCTCGTGAATTACATATAAAGCCGCGCGTGAGGAATAACTTTGGAAACAAGGGGTACAGGAGAGTCAGGTTTCGATCCTGTGGAACTGTGGGTTATGGGCCTACCATGTGGGTTGAAAGTAGAAAGGGCAGTAATGTCTTTGCATGATCATGTAAGCAAGGCATGTCAGAGGATAGCCTGTCAGTTATGTTGACAGCATCGTTGGTACCAAGGGTGAGGGACGAAGAGAACCATTTTCCTGCTCGTTGAACAAGGCGGACCGATAGGCAAAGTTCTCGTCCATCGGTGGCTACCGGAATGTCATCACAATAGTAACATGGTCTCACTGACACGGTTGTACACCAAGGTGTTTTACATAAGCAAAAGAATACTACTGCTTATATAATATAGATCACAAGAAGGGTTAAGCAAACCAATGGAAAGGAAAGGTGATTACCAGGTTTAATCAGAACAATGGGGAGGAAAATGTGTATACACACATATTTCAGGGGTATATCCTTCCCAAGGACAAGCGGGGCATGATATCCATGACAGGAAAGAAAGTAGAGAACCATTGAGGTAAAGGGAGAGGAATTTCATGACGTTACCCATACAATGGTGTTTGGATAATTGATAAAGAGAATTTAGCATTGTGCTTCAAATGTTCTTGTTGATGAACGGAGTACCGCAGACATGCTTCGAGATAGCATTGACATGGTCTTCAAGCAAAGGTCGGACTTTGGATACACAAAGGATCCATCAGGATAAACTTATTAAACAAGGCATTCAATTTCCTCATGGAAAAAAGGTTAACCTTGTTAAAAAGGAAACTATAACAATAGGGCCTCCGGCCAGGTGTGCTAGGCACGACATCACCTTACCGGGTCATGTAAAGACCAATGTTATAACTCTTGGAAATATGTTCCAACCATCATATCTGACCGGAATTCAGATCTGATTGGTGTCAAGGACTCAGGATGCCTGAGAAGAAAAGGTGCAACACAGATTGACGAGATGACATTGCAAGATTCTCGGGAAATGAACTATGGGAGCGGGTTCCTGAAACAATAGTTCATCATTAAACCAAGGAGGGGATGAGAAGGTGGCCGATTGACTCAACAATTCATCGAGACTCCCAAAAAGATGGATTTCCACAATTGCGCGAACACAGAGATATCATTTGTCAGATCAAATGACTTAATGATGTATGCCGGAGGAACAGATACACAATTAAACATTGGTTGAAAGGTACACCCGAAATATGAGCTGGGTTGCAGGACCAATGTTAGAATGGTGATGGTGAGAAGTATCACTATACCAAGAAATTTTTAAGAGGCGGGGCAATTCTCATGACCTTCTTGACATAAAAGATGGTAATACTCCAAGGTAGGGCATAACATAAGTCGGATAGCAAGGAACTCAAGGTACAACGCGAAACTGGAACAAGTTTTGTGTTGCGGAAATGCAAGAATGTCGTTGATGTTAGCACCATCATCAAGGGGGAAAGGATGATATCTCTCATCATGGATTCGATTGATATTCTGGAAAAGCTCAGAATGTTGATGATGATCACGACACAATTGTCGAGAGATTTCATGAAGATGTAATCGATCGGCGATGACGTCAAGTCAAAGGAATGATGACGCGAAAGGTTATTGGAACCACGAGTACGACACAACTCAAAATCAAGCTTGTTGTTCAAGGCGAAATGATATGATGAGCAAAGTTGACATAAGCTTAGCTCATCGTCGAAAACTTTTCTCCAGGAAGAAGGACCAGGTAGCACAGTTAAAAAGATGCACGATAATGATATGGCCGATCAGGCTAGGAATGGCGTGATCGGGTACAAACTCGTACTTAAAGAAGATTATCAAGAGTTGTTGAACCGTAGTGCAGACTCGGTTCAGTTATCGGTGTCTTTGAGTGTTTAATAACTCAGAGCCCATGAAAACTATAATCAGTGAGAATGTAGTACTTGATGAAGAACTCATAAGAAGTTATGCAGTTCCAAGATAATCTCGAGATACCAGGGGGGGTAATACTCGAAGACGGATCAAAGTAGAGGTTGGACTGGGGTATTGATCCGCAGAAGAAAAATGTTTAAACTTGCCCGAGAAATGGGAACAAAGAAGAACAATATGGTCGAAACCATAACTACAAGGGGTCCAATTTAATGACACCGAAAGAATTACTCGAATGAGTAAATATTGGCAAGAAGCTTCCATGATAAGTTCCACATCGGGTCCATGGGCATGAACACAGAGTTCAAGGTCGACTCCCACTTCTCCAATGCATACCCTTTCAGTCACTTCTCGCTTTCGATGAAGTTGTAGTGTTGAAATATTATCTAGCAAAACACCAGAAGAGTATGACTCGTGAAAACTCTCGGGTGCATACGGTTAGGGAAGGCATAGGTTCAACCCATAGGGGCATCTTAGGAACATATACCACAAACATCAGGAGTAATTATCACCAGCTCGAAAGTAGAGCATGGTTGACAAAGCAGAGGATACAATTCACCAAAGGCATTATATACCCGTGGAAAGGCTCACAAGGTTATTGAATATGAAGGACGATGTTGGATGAAATCCAACAATGGATCGGGCGATCCACAACAGAGCTGATGTGAGTATCGGTACTCCAGAAAGAATGCACGGGCATCATATTATAGAACATCGGAATAATTCGATGCTTAGATAACAAGGAATTATGATTTTCAAAATCAAGGGATCAGAAGAAATGTTCTGATTAGGGATGGATAAGTTGAATAGCCTTAGGGGTACAATCGACGGCAGTTGGATTGGTTGAGAACCAGCTCAGTCTGAGCCGGAAAGATAATACAAAAGAATCAACTGATGATTGCGTGCATTCGCACTCATGTTGAATCAATAGGATCAAATGACGGTGCCTAAGGATGCTAACGAATATTGCCAGACATATGGAAAGCATCCATAATGCTAGCAGACAAGTATTGCAGAGCAATAAGCTACTAAGGATTTTTTGGAGGATCGAATAGTATTTCAAAGACCATTGTGAAACACATGAACAACTGGGGGATGAGCGGATACTCGATAGGTGCAAGATTTTATCTGTAGGGGTATTTATGCGACTTAGAACCACAAGGCGGTAGGCACAAAGTTTTCCCGGGGTATCTTGTAATAACAAGATCGACTGGGTATAAAGTAAGAACGACAGGTGTAAGTATTTATCCATAGGGATATTTCAGTGGTAGGGAATTGCAAAAGCAACGGACACAAGGTCTCGACAGAATATCGGAAGGTATCTTCAGAATCCTTCGGTGCACCAAGTAATCATCCAGACTGAAGAGGCTCTCCGGGAGAAAGTATTATCGAGAAACTAGAGTCAAAGTTAGTAAAAGTCGTTTAACCCGAATAGAAGAGAGATCAGATTCCCAGAGTACAGATCGAGGAACAAAAGATCCTAATACCACCCAATGGCGACGTGGGCCCATAAGGCACACAACCATGTTAGTAAAAGTTTTGTAATATCTAGACTCGACTTCGGCCAAGAAGTGTGGAAGGGGGATTCCTACAGGCAGTCGGCTCTGATACCAACTTTTGACGCCCGCGATTCAATCATACACTAATCATGCACGCAAACGTGTACGATCAAGATCAGGGACTCACGGGAAGATATCACAACACAACTCTAAAAACATAATTAAGTCATACAAGCATCATAATACAAGCCAGGGGCCTTGAGGGCTCGAATACAAGTGCTCGATCATAGACTAGTCAGCGGAAGCAACAATATCTGAGTACAGACATAAGTTAAACAAGTTTGCCATAAGATGGCTAGCACAAACTGGGATACAATCAAAAGAGGCGCATGCCTCCTGCCTGGGATCCTCCTAAACTACTCCTGGTCGTCGTCAGCGGGCTGCACGTAGTAGTAGGCACCTCCAGTGTAGTAGGAGTCATCATCGACGGTGGCGTCTGGCTCCTGGGCTCCGACATCTGGTTGCAACAACCAGGTAGAAGAGAAGGGGGAAAAGGGGGAGAAAAGCAACCGTGAGTACTCATCCAAAGTACTCGCAAGCAAGGAGCTACACTACATATGCATGGGTATATGTGTAAAGGGCCATATCGGTGGACCGAAGTGCGCGTAATGCCGTAATAAGAGGGGATAACTAATCACAGTCAAGACTACGCTTCTAGCAGCCTCCGCCTTGCAAAGATGTAGAAGAGAGTAGATCAAGTCCTCCAAGTAGCATCGCATAGCATAATCCTACCGGCAATCCCCTCCTCGTCGCCCTGTTAGAGAGCGATCACCGGATTGTATCTGGCACTTGGAAGGGTGTGTTTTATTAAGTATCCAGTTCTAGTTGTCATAAGGTCAAGGTACAACTCCAAGTCGTCCTGTTACCGAAGATCACGGCTATTCGAATAGATAAACTTCCCTGCATGGGTGCACCACATAACCCAACACGCTTGATCCCATTTGGCCGGACACACTTTTCTGGGTCATGCCCGGCCGCACAAGATCAACACGTCGCAGCCCCACCTAGGAACAACAGAGAGGTCAGCAAGCCGGTCTAAACCTAAGCGCACAGGGGTCTGGGCCCATTGCCCTTGGCACACCTGCACGTTGCGTACGCGGCCGGAAGCATACCTAGCCTAGCAGGTGTTCCAGTCAAATCCGGCGCGCCGCCACCACCACCGACGTCCACGAAGGCTTGGCCGATACCACGACGCCGAAAGTGCCCATAACTGCTTCCCGCAGTAGCTGGTTAGTGCATATAGACCAAATGGCCGACTCAGATCAAATACCAAGATCTCGTTAAGCGTGTTAAGTATCCGACGCCGACCAGGGCCAGGCCCACCTCTCTCCTAGGTGGTCTCAACCTGCCCTGCCGCTCCGCCATAAAGTAACAATCGGGGCAGCGGGAACCTGTGCCCACCTCTACGGATGGAACCACCTGCCCCTTCAAATTTCATCTCCTAACAGATCATAAGTAATGTAACAAAGATAAAGTATATAGCTAGCATATGTCCGTGATCACCTCCTCGGTGATCACGGCCCGAGAGTATAGCATGGCGGATTTGACAAGAGTTGAGGGCCACTGATGAAGTACTAGCATCCTATCTAAGCAGTAGGATAGCAGGTAAGGGTAACAACTGTAGCAACAATGATAGGCTATGCATCAGAATAGGATTAACCGAAAGCAGTAACATGCTACACTACTCTAATGCCAGCAGTGTAGAGAAGAATAGGCGATATCTGGTGATCAAGGGGGGGCTTGCCTGGTTGCTCTGGTAAGAAGGAGGGGTCGTCAACTCCGTAGTTGAACGGGACGGCAGCAGCGTCGGTCTCGTAGTCTACCGGAGAGAAGAGGGGGAAGAAACAATAAATATAATGCAAACATAAGCATGACGATGTGTGACGTGACAATGAGCGGTGCTAGGTGTGCCCTAACGCGGTAGTAGGTGATACCGGCGAAGGGGGAAAACATCCGGGAAAGTATTCCCGGTGTTTCGCATTTTCGGACAGATGAACCGGAGGGGGAAGGTTTCAGGTTTGCAAACCTAGGGATGTGTGGGGGATGAACGGGCTGCGTATCCGGATCCGTCTCGTCGTTCTGAGCAACTTTCATATAGAAAGTTTTTCCATCAGAGCTACAGTTTATTTTATATTAATTTTAAAAAGATTTAAATTAATTTTAGCATTTATTTTAATTAATTTAAAACAACATTATCCAAAACAGTGCATGCTGTCGTCAGCATGACGTCAGCAGTCAGCAGAGGTGTTGACTGGTCAACTAACGTGTGGGACCCACCTGTCATTCACTGTGGGGTGGAGAGGGAGAGTGGGGGCGTGAGTGGAGCGAGTGGGGGTGGGGTTAGGGTTTCGGAGGGTGGAGAAGGCCTAGTAGGCCGAGGGTGCGGGAGTGGGTGGTGGGCCGATTAGTTCCTTCACCAACTCGCCAAGGCCCAAATGAGGGTTGTCTTTTATTTCTTTTTCCTTTTCTATATTTTTTATTTAATTTTTGCTCTGGTTTGTTAATTTATTAACCACCAAAGGACTTTTGTAAATCATGTAGCTTGTCACATGAACATCATTGCATTATATAGCAATGCCACAAAAAGCTGAAGGCCTTTTGAAAAGGTTTAATTATTATTAGAAAGCAAAAAGGCCAAATGATGTGCTGTTGGTCCACTGTTTTAATTCGTAGGGGCATTTCTAGAGTTTCTAAAGTGTTGGTTTTATTGTTATAACAACTTTGGTAATTTTTGCAATATTGTGAACATTTTAGTTTTTAGCGTTTGAAAACTTTTGTTGTTTGTTTTTATTTTAAATTTTAATTTGAATCGGTTTCGAACTTGTAGGACCTTGAAGTATGTCTAGAGGGGCTGGGGGGTGATTAGACTACTTGACCAATTAAAAACTTAACCTTTTCCCAATTTTAGACTTTGGCAGATTTTAGCTATCTTTGAGCAAGTCAAGGAATCTACACACAATTCAAGCAAGCATGCAAAGAGTATATAGGCAGCGGAAAATAAAGCATGCAACTTGCAAGAATGTAAAGGGAAGGGTTTGGAGAATTCAAACGCAATTGGAGACACGGATGTTTTTGTCGTGGTTCTGATAGGTGGTGCTATCGTACATCCACGTTCATGGAGACTTCAACCCACGAAGGGTAACGGTTGCGCGAGTCCACGGAGGGCTCCACCCACGAAGGATCCATGAAGAAGCAACCTTGCCTATCCCACCATGGCCGTCGCCCACGAAGGACTTGCCTCACTAGCGGTAGATCTTCACGAAGTAGGCGATCTCCTTGCCCTTACAAACTCCTTGGTTCAACTCCACAATCTTGTCGAAGGCTCCCAAGTGACACCTAGCCAATCTAGGAGACACCACTCTCCAAGAAGTAACAAATGGTGTGTTGATGATGAACTTCTTGCTCTTGTGCTTCAAATGATAGTCTCCCCAACACTCAACTCTCTCTCTCACAGGATTTGGATTTGGTGGAAAGAAGATTTGAGTGGAAAGCAACTTGGGGAAGGCTAGAGATCAAGATTCATATGGTTGGAATGGAATATCTTGGCCTCAACACATGAGTAGGTGGCTCTCTCTCAGAACTGGTAAGTTGGAAGTGTAGGTTTGTTCTGATTGCTCTCTCCGCAAATGAAGAGGAGGTGGAGGGGTATATATAGCCTCCACACAAAATCTAACCGTTACACACAATTTACCAAACTCTGTGGGACCGAATCATCAAACTCGGTTAGACCGATTTAGTAAACCTAGTGACCGTTAGGGTTTTCGGTGGGACCGATATGCAACTCGGTAGGACCGATATGGTTAGGGTTAGGGCATAACGTAATCTCGGTGAGACCGATTACACAAACTCGGTGAGACCGATTTTGGTAATTAGCTAACCAGAGAGTTGGCCAGGTAAACTCGGTGGGACCGATTCGCTCTTTTGGTGAGACCGAAAAGTTACAAATGGGAAACAGAGAGTTTACATTGCAACCTCGGTGGGACCGATCGCTCACTTCGATTAGACCGAAACGTTACGAAGGGAAACAGAGATATTACAATTCCATCTCGGTGAGACCGAGATCCCTATCGGTGAGACCGATTTGCCTAGGGTTTGTGGCAGTGGCTATGGCATCTCAACTCGGTGGCGCCGGATAGAAAGAATCGGTAGGGCCGAGTTTGACTTTAGGTTTAGGTCATATGTGGATGTGAGAAAGTAGTGGAGGGTTTTGGAGCATATCACTAAGCACATGAAGCAAGAGGCTCATTAAGCAACACCTCATCCCTCCTTGATAGTATTGGCTTTTCCTATAGACTTAATGTGATCTTGGATCACTAAAATGTAAAATGTAGAGTCTTGAGCTTTTGAGCTTGAGCCAATCCTTTGCCCTTAATATTTTGAGGGGTCCACTTTCATCATCCATGCCATGCCATTCATTGAGCTTTCCTGAAATATTTGTCTTGGAATAGCATTAGCTCAATGAGCTATATGCTGTTATGAATTACCAAAACCACCTAGGGATAGTTGCACTTTCAGAACTAATGCGAGATTAGCACAGAAACCGGGGTGACGTGGCATCATTAACATGGGATTACTGTAGCCTGATTATCCGGGCGTCACACACCGACACCGTCAGACTTTGTCTATGTCAAGCTCTTCGTCTTCAAGCGTCGTGTTCTTGGTTGAAGATGACCCAGGAGCAGCCGGAGCTCGCCAACGACGCAACCCAACCGCTAGCCCTGGTGCTCCACCATGGCGGCCTGCCTGGCCCCGACGAATAGGTCGTGGTGCACAGATCATGGCGAACAGGTCTCGATGAACAGGTCCATGATGTTCCAATCACGGTGTACAGACTCCGATGCACCGGTCCTCGGCGAATGGGTCACTGGTGCACAGGTCCATGGTGCCCGAACAGGTCTCGCGCCTTGCTTCCCAGAGGAGACGACATGACGGAGCCGGAGCTCGCGACGATGTAGCTCGAGACAAGTCCATGACGAACAGGTCTCTCCGGTGCACAGGTTCATGGTGTTACGATCACGGTGGACAGGTCCATGGTGCCCCGAACAGGTTTCGCGCCTTGCTTCCCAGAGGAGACGACATGGCGGAGCTGGAGCTCGCGACGACGTAGCCCGAGACAAGTCCATGACGAACAGGTTTCTCCGGTGCACAGGTTCATGGCCTTACGATCACGGTGGACAGGTCCATGGCGCCCCGGACAGGTCTCGCGCCTTGCTTCTTGGAGGAGACGATGTGGCGGAACCGGTGCTCACGACGATGCAGCCCGAGACCGGTCCCACCTATGAAAGCGCACCCACCATCGCAAACAGGTCCTTGGCGTACAGGTCTCGGCGTGCTACTTGTCTCGGTAAACCACCGAATACGGCGTTTAGCCGAGACGAGGCACCCACCATGGTGGACAGGTCCTCGACGTATAGGACTCGATGTACAGGTCCATGGCGTCTCCTGCGTATTGGTCCCCTTTCGGTGTAGCACCCACCCAAGGCAATGAAACCTCTACAACATCTCTTCACGAGTTCACCGGGTGGCGTCCTTGACAAAACGGACTGCCATAGACTTGGCGTTCAATCAAGTGAGACACACCTATCACGGCGCACAGGTCATTGCTGAACAGCTTCTGGCGTACAGGTCCACGGCGTCGCCGGTGTACAGGACCCCTTTCTATGGCCATGTGAGGTGGCATCCTTTTCCTTGGCGGACCGCCGTAAACTCGACGTCCAACCGAGACGAGGTGCCAACCACACCGGCATTGCCGATATGAGCGAGCGTTGGTTTTACACAGACGCTGGTCTCCATAAGAACACTCCCGCGAGGCAACCCCTTTCATACCCGACGAAGCCGCTACATCATCAAGAAGTCCGAGCAGAGCAGGACCCATGCAACTTAAACACCGACTACATCAACGCTTTCAAGACCGACGAGGCACGACGGCGAGGGCGAACGTGGCCAACACAAAGCCATGTTTTGAGCGGCATGTGTACCGACGAGGACACGGGCTTTGCCGCCGCCCACACCATACACTCACACCTTCATCATCATGCATGGAGAACGCGAAGCGAAGACGACGAAGATGACCACACGGCTTAATCGGAGGTATCTCGCGGAGCAACCCGCGGGAGTAATTAACCGGGAGCTTTTCAAGGCCCCGGGAACCAGGAGACCGCACGTCGCCATAGTCAGGCAGGCCGCGCTAGTAGGCCATGGAGCGCAACCATTTTTTATGGGATCTTGTAATTTTGTTCATCCAAAGAGATAAATGAAATACTTGTTTCCTGTATCACTTTTCTTTGTGTACTACGGTACACTGGCACGCCCGCATTTTTCTTTTTCCCCGGCGCATGAGAGAAATCCACACTCCTTCTCTTCCCTTCTCCCAGAGTGCCCATAAGATTTTTCTCGTGTCAAACAAATTGGCACGCCCAGTGGGACATGGTTCTCCTCCCATCTTCGCTACGGTATGGTCGTCTGAATCGTCTTCGCTCGTCTCCCAACCTGCACGGCATGTTGCATGACAAGACGTCAGCAAGGGTTTCTGCTCATCAAGATCCCTTTCATGCAGGTGGAATCTCCCGTGACAGCAACTCGGAGCCGGTGATGATCCAGTTTGGATCGATGTCGCCCATGGTCGGCATCGAGCTTGGCGAGAAGGTCTACATCCATCAAGCCCAGGATCCTGCGCAGTTTCAAACTGTGCAGTCGAAGAAGGCGCTAAGGCGGGAGGCTGCCAAGATGAAGAAGGAGCGTCGCGAGCTAATGCTTGAGGCGCGCGCCCTGTTGAAGGAATCTACAAGGGCGGATATGAAAGGAGATGTGGAGGAAGATCAACGCCTCCGCTCCAGAGCAGCCAATAGGCGGTCTAGTGCAGCGTCTCTCCACGCCCCTACCGCGACTACGCACTCGGAGCCGCTGACACCAACACCACGGCGTACCGAGGTTGAGCTTCTCGAAGGTTTAGAGGCTATGTCACAAGACTTGCGTAGGCTCATGGACAACGCTCATTTGCCGGATAGCCCTCATCCCCTACGCAACTACAGGAGGAAGTACCGCAAGGTACAGTTACTCCACCAACAGATAGCTTCCCGCATCGCTCAGAGCATGGTGCCAGAGGAGGATTGGTCCCTCGACGCTATGGACCTAGCCGATAAGGTTTTCACTTACTGAAGCACCTTAACCCCTCCGTATGATTTGTTCCCTGATGATTGGGCATACGAGCCATGCAAGGTCAAGGAGCTGGTGAGACGCGCCATCATGAAGGAGTTCTGGAAGCGGCACTCACACAAAGAGCCCATCCTACCAGGCCCTACTATCTCCCTCAACATTGGCGACACTCGAAGGGGTGCATGGGCGTCGTGTCTCCACAACTCGGCGGTCGAAGGAAGGTCCCTCCCCAACAACAACAGGTTTTCCACCCTTCGGCACGAAGCACCCACGCCACGGGACGACGACCTACGGCGAGAATTTCACCAACTCCAAGAGCAGATGAACAATATCCAGAGGAGGCTCCAAGATCCAATGGCTCCAAGTGCATCGGTGGCTCATGCTGCTAGAAGGATGAGGCGTCAAGCCCCAAGATATCGTCCTCAACATGAGCGCCAGACTTTGGCGCCTCGGCAACAACCTTCACTAACTCGACACTTCCCACAACGGAGATATCCCAACATGCCTCCACGTTGGAACTGATGGTCAAGACATCAAGACGATGAGAGGGACCTTCGGCCCACTCAACAGTGGCAACCACGGGAACCTTTGCGACAGACACTTCCACCATGACCTCCGTCACCTCCCAGGCGAGGACATCAAGACGATGAGAGGGACCCTTGACCCACTCAACAGTGGCAACCACGGGAACCTTTGCGACGGACACTTCCACCATGACCTTCGTCACCTCCTAGTCGGGGAGATCGGCCACAACTGCAGGCGATGACGGACAGGACTTCATCCTCCACGAGGCGCCCTGCACCGGCACTCCTACGCACGCCACAGGTACAAAGGGATGGTATCTTTCCAACGGAGAACCAGCGCAAGTGCGAGAGGCGTCGGAGAAACCGCCATGTTCTTTATAAAGAACTTGAGGACTTAGTCCTTCGACACACTCAGGTACGTATACGACCCGATGGTGGGGTTGTTCAAGAAAATGACAGGATCAAGTTTCGCATCTCCCCCGACTTGGAGCGGCATGAGCGGTATAGCTACCTGCTCATCCGCACTACTAGAAAAAGGGCTATAGATGGGATTGACACTAATGGCGCACTAGAAAGATGGTGCGCCATTAGAGCTACTAATGGCGCACCACCGTCTGATGCGCCATTAGAGTTTAAACTACTAATGGCGCACCTTGCAATGGGTGCACCATTAGTATCAAAAATAATTTTTTTTAACTAGTGCGCCTGTCCAAACATACTAATGGCGCATCCTGCCCAAGTGCGCCATTAGTAGTTGTAACTACTAATGGCGCACCAGCGATGGAGGTGCGCCATTAGTATAGAAATTTTTTTGAACTAGTGCGCCTATCCAAACATACTAATGGCGCATCCTGCCCAAGTGCGCCATTAGTAGTTGTAACTACTAATGGCGCACCAGCAAAGGTGCGCCATTAGTATAGGAATTTTTTTGAACTAGTGCGCCTATCCAAACATACTAATGGCGCATCCTGCTTAAGTCGCCATTAGTAGTTGTAACTACTAATGGCGCACCATGCAAGAGGTGCGCCATTAGTAAGTGGGCAGCAACAAGATATTTGGGACAGCCTCTCCTACCCACACACTCACTTTCTCCCCACCTCATTCTCTCCACCTCCTCCTTGTCTCGGTGCCTCCTCTTTTCACCTCATTTCCACCATAGATTCATTCAAATTAAGTGGTTAAATTACCTTGTTTTAATAGGTAAGTAAGGGGAAGCTATATTTAGGTTGTTCTCCTACAACAATGTGCACATGCACTTTTTACGGCCTAGCTAGATCTATGTATGTTCGTGGTGTTGCATATGTTTGTGGTGTTGCATATGTGTTTGTGTTTGGAGGTGTACCGGTATTTGAAATGCGATAGTTGCCAATATTTTGCCGAATGTTGATTCATTTCCGTTTCAAGCGAGAATTTTGGCATTAAGCATTCTTTTGGTCCTATTTTTAGGAAAGTCATGCCAAATTTTTGTTTGGTTCTAAAATATCGCTTTTGCTTCACCCAGCGATTATGGTCCGCACGATGACCGAAGGCATCGTGAATAGGTTTTGAGGTCCGCTGGCCGAGATGCTTCAAAAGAACGAGACGGAGATAAGATGTCCGTGTCGAAGATGCAAGTGAAGAGCCTTATTATGGACCCGGATTCGGCAGGTGCGGGACCACCTGCTGTTGCGTGGTTTCATGGATGGCTATCGGTGGCAAGGTGATGAAGATGACTACGAAGTCGCCCATGCGGGCCGGCAAGAAATGAGGAAGGGCAGCAAGACAACCACCGCGCTCGGGCGGGCGAGAAGACGAAGAATCCCGGTGAGATGATCACGACTGTGATGTTGTACACATCATCATGTAGAAGATGCAGGACATGATGATGAGGAAGATGCCGGAGCAGGCGACGGGCATGATCATGAAGATGATGATGCGGCGGAGCGCATTTACGCTGGACCATCGATGGGCTGGGTGCAGGACCCTCATATTCAAGAGCTGCTTCTCAAGCGGGCGGATAACGCAAGAGCTGCCGCCCGAGAGAAAGCCAAGATGGATCAACTTGAGTTAGACGCGGTTACTCCATTGTATGAAGGATGCAGGCCCGAGGATACCGCTTTGAAAGTAACGCTCATGGCTCGAGATGAAGGTAAAACACAAAATGACCGACGCGTGCCGACGAGAACATGTCATTCGCACGAACGCCTTCCCAAGGGGAACAAGTGCCCGACCAGTTTGGAGGAGGCGAAGAAAATCGTGTGTCCTCTCGATTTACCGCACGTGAAATACCATGTGTGCATGAACAATTGCATCATTTATCGGGACGAGCACGCGGAGTCTACCATATGTCCGGTGTGCGGCGTCACTCGATACAATAAGAGGAAGAAAGCTCCTCGAAAAGTGGTGTGGTACTTTCCGATCACTCCTCGTCTGCGCTTATTTCGCGGACCCTAAGGTAGCAAAGCTCCTGCTGGCACGCGAATAGGGAGGAGAAGAAGCGGGAAGATGACGCAAATGATCCGGAGATAGATAAAAAAGACAAGATGCTGAGTCACCCTAAGGATGCGAGCCAGTGGCAAGCGTTGAACTTCGAAGACTCGGAATTTGGGAACGATCCAAGGAACATCGTCTTTGGGCGCGAGCACCGATGGAGTCAATCCGCTTGGCAGCCGAGAAGCACACATAGCACCTGGCCTGTGTTTGTGTGGATGTACAACCTTCCCCCTGGTTGTGCATGAAGAGGAAGTACATTCACATGAGTATGCTAATTGAAGGGCCAAACAACCAGGAACGACATCAATCTGTATCTGGGGCTGCTGAAGAGGAGCTTGACACGCTGTGGAAAACGCCACCAATACGTGGGGCGCCGCAGAGAAAGAATATTTCCCTATGAGAGCCGCACCGCTCACGACGGTGCACGACTATCTCGATTCACGGATATCTCATGGGCAGGTAGTCCACGGATTTTCCGGATGCGTAAGGTGCATGGATGACACAACGTATCGCCAGCTAGATAGAGATCCGGGTCTTGAAAACCGTGTTCATGGGACATCGAAGGTGGCTTCGCGACGATGACCCGTGGAGGAAACGCAAGGATCTGTTCGATGGTGAAACCGAACCCAAAACGCCGATGTACGAGGAGCGGCGAGGAAATAGACAAGCTGTTGAAAATTGGAAAGACTGCCCACCGCCGAAAGAAGCAAAAGGCGCCAGAGCCGGAAAGAAGCGAAAGGCGCCAGAGCTGCTGAAGGTATGGAAAACGAGGTCTGTTTTACGGACTTGCCGTCTTCGAAGATCCACCGTGCCTCACAGCCTTGATGTCATGCATATCACGAAGAACGTGTGCGAGTCTTCTTGGTACCCTGCTCAACATGCCGGAGAGGACCAAAGATGGGCGAAAGCAAGGGCAGACTTGAAATCAATGGGCATCGGCAGGAGCTTCACGCTATATATGATGATGATGATGATGATGATGATGATGATGATGATGAGGCGAAGCAGACACGAAAGTCGTCGCAAAGGCAAAAAGGCCAAGAAGACCGGAAATGACTACCCTCCCGCGTGCTTCACTCTAAGTCGAGGAGATCGAGCAGTTTTTCACCTGCCTCCTAGGAGTAAAACTTCCTTCTGATTACGCTGGGAAGATAAGCAGATACCTAGACCCAGCGAAGCGAAGTTCGATGGGATGAAGTCTCACGACCGCCACGCGTCTTGATGACGCAGATACTTCCAGCTTGCAATCCGTGGGATCATGGACGCGCACGTCCGGAAACGCTATTTGGCCTATGCAACTTCTTCGACGCCATCCTCGGAAGTCGATTGGCGTGAGGCAACTCGAAGGCTACTGAGGAAGAGATCGTGGTGATACTATGCGAGCTTGAGATGTACTTCCCGCCCGCATTCTTGACGTTATGGTGCATCTGCTGGTCCATATAGTGGAGGATATCATCCAACTCGGGCCGACGTTCCTGCACAGATGATGCCGTTCGAAAGGATGAATGGTGTCATCAAAGGATACGTTCGCAACATGTCACGCCCGTAAGGAAGCATAGCGGGGGCTTTCGATCAAGAGTGCATCTCCTCTCGCACGAATTATCTAGGCATCGAGAACCCGTTGGTCTGCCCGTCAACAGCACCTCGGCAGGCTCGCTGGATGGGGTCACCGTGAGGGTCGCCCGCGAAATGCATGTCGACTTCGAGGGTCGACTCGCCGACTTTGAAAGAGCAAACCTAGTCGCGCTACAACACATAGACATGGTCGATCCTTGGGTGGTAGAGCACAAAACCTTTATTAAAAAGACGTACAATGACCGAGGCCAACAGAGGACGGACGGAGATACACTCAAAGAGCACAACTCATGTTTCACGCGTTGGTTCAAGCATAAGCTTCGTCGCACCCTTTACATGAGGATTCTTCCGCGGAAGAACAACTCATATTCGCTTTGTCACGGGCGCCGAGCACAACCTCGATGACCTATGAGGCGACGATATCAACGGCTACACATTCTACACCGAGGCCAAGGACATGAAGAGCGATGGTTATCGAAACTCCGGGTAACGATGGAATCCTACACCGTAACGACAAGGACAGATACTACGGAAGGATCGAGGAGATCTGGGAGCTGAGCTACTGCGGAGAGAAGGTCCCGATGTTCCGTGTCGATGGGCCAAGAACGTCATAAAAGAAGACCGTATTTCACCACCATGGTTATACCCGAAGCCAAATCAAGACCATGAGCATAAGCGTCACCGCTAAAAATGAGCCATGGGTACTGGCTTCCCAAGTGGACCAATGCTTTTCATTACCGACCCGCCAAAGCCCGGTCGTGTTGTCGGAGGAGAGGCAAAAGGAAGATCATCGGAATGGATGGAGTAGCCAATGAGCAAGACTTGACAAGTCGGCGACCGAGGATCGAACATGACGACGATGATGAAGTAGCAGCATACACCACAAGAAGAAGCAGGACCACCCTACCTAAAGGACGTCTGCTCCATAGAAGAACTCCATTTGCGAAAAAGAAGGGCAAGAAGATTGTGAACAGATAGCTAGCTAAGATCGATTGTATTTAAATCGTAGCCTTCATTTCTCGATTGTATTTCATGGGTACTTTTGAACTATCATGAATATTTTAAATTTCATGGACACTCGATCTCGATCCCCCTCCATCTCGATCGCTATCCCACCTCGCCAGATCCGGTCCCCTCGCCGAGCACCCCTAGTCCACCGCCGCCATGCAAACCCCCACCCTCGATTCCCCTACTCAACCGCCACCCACCTCCCCGCACTCCAAGACTGCCTTATAAAAAATTTAGTATGAAACAGCTTTTAAATGCTACTTGTCTTATAAAAAATATTACTGTTATTATTTAAACAAGTTTGAACATATTTAAACACAAAAAAGTATCAAACAGCTTTTTAAATGCTAAAAAAATTTTGTGGAGCTCACCTCGATCCCCCTCCATCTCGATCGCTATCCCACCTCGCCAGATCCGGTCCCCCTCGCCGCCGAGCACCCCCCCAGTCCACCGGCCGCCGCCATGACCCCACGCACCTCGATTCCCTACTCAACCGCCGCCGACCCCCGCACCCAGCAAGCACCGTCCTTATAAAAAATTAGTATGAAACAACTTTTAAATGCTACTGTCTTATAAAAAATATTACTGTTATTATTTAAACAAGTTTGAACATATTTAAACATAAATAAGTATCAAACAGCTTTTAAATGCTAAAAAATTTGTGGAGCACAGGAGTCAACCCAGACCTCCCGTGTGAGAACTGGCTGCTGACCACGAGCTAGTAGAGTGGGCTTGACGTGGATAAGTTCAGTAGCACATAACCTGTTGGCTAGTTGAAATAAAAAAAAATACTAATGGCGCACCACGGTGAGGTGCGCCATTAGTGGATATGCTAATGGCGCACCACGGTGGGTGCGCCATTAGTATTGTGCCCGATCCCCCTGCCCTCTCCCCTTCGCCCGATCCCCTTCCCTCTCCCCTCCAGCCCCTCTCCCTCTCGATCCACCGCCCGCCGCCCGCTGCTGCCCCTCGCCCTCGCCTCGCCCTCTCCCTCCCTCGCCCTCTCCTCGCCTTCCCTCTCCCCTCGGCGCCACCGTCCCCGCCACCTCGGCGCTGCCCGCCGCCTCGACGCGACCCCGCCGCCCACGCCTGCCTCACGACCCCGCCGCCCGACGCCGCCCCTTGCCGCCTCGGCGCTGCCGCCGCCCACGCCGCCGCCTCGACCCGCCCAGCCCGCTGCCCCACCTCGACCCCGCCATGACCCGTCCACACCACCGTCGCCGGAGCACCACCACCCCGTGAGCTCCCCTCCTCCTCCCCTCCCCCTCCTCTCATTTTCTTGTTAACCTGAGTTTTATCATTAGTGAAAAAGCAATCTCGTCTCAGCTTTGCCATTTTAGATTGGATCAGAGTGCCCAATGCTTTTCCTTCTTGATAATCCACCAACAATTCTTGGCCTTGTAAAACCGAGGAGAATTGAGTGCTTCTATTAATTAAGGATATAAAATTCAGGGGAAAAACTGAAGGAAAAAACGTGTTAAAGGACTTATTCAGTGACTTTTCTTGCATTTTTGGAAAATGTGTTCACATATTTCTGTAAACTAGCAGATACCCCGCGCGTTGCTGCGGAAATTTGTAGTTTCTTTATAGCATAAAATAATTCATATACTGGCTATTGGAAGTGTCAAAGGTGTGAGTGAGGCTGCGAGTAAACAAAAGATTTGTCATACGATTAATCTAACAAAGTTGTAAACCCCTTAGTGACCCAAAAGAATGGAGCAAACCTTGGAAATTTTCAAGGGGCAAATACGTGTGATGCCCATCTGCTGTAGACAAATGAATTTTATAAGTGACCAAACCTTCTGAGTAACTCTCCGGTTCTTTTTCCGTTTGAAATGAAACCCAGCCTGTTGTACAACAAAAAAGGCAAAAGAAAGGAACCTAACAATAGCTCTTACCGATACAGTTTAGAAAGGTGAAAAACGTTGCATACATGACATACAAGTATAGGTCATAAGCTAAACACACAACACAACTCGAAGCAAAACTGTATCCCCGCTTTCCCCTTCGTTGTCTCCCATACGTGCACGTATGCATCTTCATATTTCTGGTTGGACCGAGACTTCGCTAATGGTATCTTTGTAATGTATCTAATGTTGTTTCATTGAGTAGCTTTAATGTATCTAATGTTGTTTCATTGAGTAGTTGCAAGTGCAGCTTCACCCTTAGCTGCTCCCCAGCTTCTTGTCTTGATCTGATTTTATCATTGAAATCGCTAGCTGTGCTCCTTAATAATCCTATGAAAAGACTATTTTCTTTACGACACTAGTCACATTTCTGGCTTACTAAATCTATAAGTTGGCATTTGTTCCCTTGCCTCATTCCTCAAAACATATATTTTCACCGTCACATCTCTTGTCCGTGGACAAAAAGACTTCTTGATTTCTCCATGAGCAACATGACCAGAGGAGAATAGAAAGGCCCTCACCTCCCGACGTTGCTAAAAATACTATTAGCATCAGAATTGTTGGTCGTATGGCATCGAAAGTGCAATTCTAGCATCGAAAAGCTATTTTTCATGTTGCATACAGCTTACAAGTGTCGATTCTGCTTGCGAGTAACGTCCATAGGACACTTTTGGCATCTTGTGGCTCTGCCGAGGGCCTGGCTTTTGCTAAGTGTTTTTTTCTGCTGTACACCACAAAGGCAGGGCTTTGCCGAGTGTTTTGGTTTTGCCGAGCACTAATATTTTTGTATGCACTCGGCTTTGCCAATCGTCATGCGAGAATGAACTTGGCAATCCTTGGCTTAAGTTTGCTCCATAACTTTTGTCTCTTGCAATGATGTGCCTTTAGAAGAGGACCGTGATGCATGTTATATACACCCTATGTTGTCCATGATCATTGTCCTTGTGTTTTCGGAAAACAACCCTCCGGTGTTGGTGTTGGGTTTGGTTTAGTAGCTCATGCTTGGTTGTATCACACATTGTTCCAATCTTAAGATTTTGCTACCTACGATAGGTGTGTGCGAGATTCTTTGTTGATTATGATGGAACTGTAGAAAAATTCAGGGTATTGGCAGGTTATCGTGAGCCTCTTTGTGATTTTAGATGAAGGGCCGACACGGTGCCAATGCCTCGATGTTATTAGAGCCTCTTTGTGATTTTTGAACGGTATGTTCTAAACATTCGATGGCTGTGTTTGATGTAGAGTTCGACATTGGTTTGGAGTCAAATCCTTTTTTTGTTTCTCTTGTAACAATTCATCAACTTAGCCAACCAAAGGATTGGTTCTATCAGATCTACATGTTTCTTTCCTTGCTTTAATTGTGTACCACTTAATCTTTTGCATCTTTCCTTTGTACATTCATAAATAAAGGCTGGAGTGCTGGACTTAAGCATCTTACCTTACCTGTTGCAAGCGTTGATATTTTTGTGTAAATAAAGGCTGCTGTACTACTTGTGATCTGCTGCTAGTTGTGATTTTGTCAAGTGATGCTGTTGCTACTTGTGATCTTCTAAAATGACCCTTTCTCCTGAAACATTGATTAATTTCCGTTTCGGTTGAGAATGGGGCACTCTAGGTCAAGAAAATTAGCAAAGGTCATGCCCAATTTTCTTGACCTAGAAGGTGCCCGATTCTCAACGAAATAAAAATAATTTGCTTTAGTGGTTGGGTTAGTTTAGTATTTTATTCACACACTCGAGACACCCTTGCTTGGCTCTTGCATCTTTGAGCTTGTTTTTGTGCAAATTCTGCGATCTGCATATGCAATTCGATATAGTAAAACTTATGATAAGTAGAGTTCGACTTTTATTATGGGAACTGTTCTCCTACAATTTTGAGATCTGCAAGATAATAACAATTTCGAAGGGACAATGCTTGTAGGATCAATCATTTTTTTTCTTTAGGTAGTGCTCTGTTCCTATGTGTGTGGATGTCTGCTATGGGTTTGATTACCTTTTCAGATTATGTACTTGGTTTTGTAGTATCCCTATGTCAAACTGGAAACCTGTTTCCTACACCACTTGTGCTGCTGTGATTCATGCATATGACTCATTTCCAATCTAGTCTAGAGAAGATCAATTTCAGATGTGTTTTTGTTTTTGTTGGTTTTGCTGTCACGGCTTAACGGGTCCAGCCCATAGCCATAGGTGTGCTTTTGTTTGAAGCTCAGAATAGTTGAAGTAGAGTTTGTCCGTTTGATCACAAATTAATGATGAAACTAGAATCAACTGACCGCACTTGTTTTATCTCACCAGGCCTACATGTTTCTTTCCTTGCTTTAATTGTGTACCACTTAATCTTTTGCATCTTTCCTTTGTACATTCATAAATAAAGGCTGGAGTGCTGGACTTAAGCATCTTACCTTACATTGCAAGCGTTGATATTTTTGTGTAAATAAAGGCTGCTGTACTACTTGTGATCTGCTGCTAGTTGTGATTTTGTCAAGTGATGCTGCTGCTACTTGTGATCTTCTAAAATGACCCTTTCTCCTGAAGCGTTGATTAATTTCCGTTTCGGTTGAGAATGGGGCACTCCTAGGTCAAGAAAATTAGCAAAGGTCATGCCCAATTTTCTTGACCTAGAAGGTGCCCGATTCTCAACGAAATAAAATTAATTTGCTTTAGTGGTTGGATTAGTTTAGTATTTTATTCACACACTCAGACACCCTTGCTTGACATGTGTTTGAACACCTGCGGTGTAGTAAAAAGTAATTACAGATACACTCACCCACATAAGTATTCAGCACAATGAAAAAATAGTACAAATTAAGGAAAGGCAATACCATTTCAGACGCTTGTCTTCTAAAAAGAAGAGTGAACTTTCTAGACACACCCTCAAGAACTAGGTTACCACGAGAACGTGGACTTGGACCTTAGCAACAACACACTAACGGGTTCTATCCCAAAACACCTAGGCAATACCACAAACATCTCTCAATTGTTCCTTGACAATAACCAACTTTTGGCGACATTCCTCGAGAATTAGGTTATTTGGTCAACTTAGAGATCTTGTTCGTTGACAATAACCAACTTTTGACCAAACTTTGTTTCTATTTAGAGAGAAACATGGCCCTAGCGATGAGGCCGGGGTTCGGGCGGCAAGGCATTCAGGAGCTGTCCCAGAGATGGAGGAACAACCTCACTTGTATGAGGCCGCCGCCTTCCCACCGATCCCGAGACCACGGATGGTGCCGCCGAGGATGACCACACCGATGCCACCACCGATGGTGCCGCGAGGATGCCACCATCGATGATGGCGGCGCGCGCACGATGGCAGCCAACCGAAGAGGCAGCGGAAGGACCGGCGCCCGATCGTGCTCCGCACCCTCAAGGAGGAAGTTATCAAGTGGACTCCAGCGGAATCCAACGGCGCCCGAGCGAATAGTCAAGGGTACTCGCTTCAGCTCGGGTGCATTGTCCGGAGCACCGTCTCGATCAACACCGAGAACACGAGGCATCCCGACCGAGGAATTTGCGCAACCTCCTCTTCACGAAGCTACACGAACGATACAAGTTCCCGCTGAATTTGAAAACACAAGCCTCAAAGGGAATAAAGTGAACAATGCTGCCCTCACGAAGATGAGCAAGGCCCTGTCTACTTGGAAAAGCAATGTGAAGAGAATGATCGAGAAAGGTGAGAGTTATCAAAGATCAAGGAGAAAATCCTTCGATCACGAAGATGACTACAACGACTTCAAGATCAATTGCTCGAGCACCGCAAGCTCCCAATCAAGTGAGTGGGGAAACAAATCACGGGGAGCTGAACATAGGGGAACACACACTCGGTCCCGCGATTCAGAGTGGCGGAGCCTATATGGGACAAGGAGGAGGCGGACCGTGCGAGCAAGGCCTACCGCCCTCTTGATACATACGGTGACAAGCGGACCAGGAACTTTGTCGGGGCCGGTACAAGAAGGACCGAAAACAAAGGAGCTTACCACGGATCCAAGACCAGGCAGCTTGAGCTTGTTCGGTAAGGAATACACCCCGCGTAATTAGCTCCATATGGTTGCATTCTAATTAATGAAGCCAATTTCTAAATGGTTCACATTCCTTCCGCAGCGATCGAAAGCGATGGCGCTGGGTCGACTCAGAGCAACCCTTGGGACACCACTCTAAATAGGGGTTGAATGTAATGAAGAACAAGGATAAGCTCGATGTCCGACGTCGGTGGTCGTGTGGCGGCAAAGGCTTGTCGACAAAATGGGGTCATACTATACCGCTGGTGTGCGGAAGGAGAAAAGACCAGCTCGGAAAGCCAGCGCGAGAGGTTCAAGAACTCAAGGCACATGTGGCGCGGATTCGGAGATTGTCCAAGAGCAAGTGGAACAACGACTCGGGCGGCGATCACCGCCCTTGTGCCTACCTTGATCTCGGGGTTGAGTCGTGGATTGCGGGCGCCAACAGGACCGCCCGATTCCTAGCTTCACGGCCAGCAACTCGCATAATGCGATGGCGGGGCCATTGGTGCCTCCGGAGGTGGCATTGGTGTCTCCGGCGCCGCACGGAGCTTAATGCACCGGGTGTCGCCGGCGGCACCTCTGCAGCAAAGCGGCCCCTCCGTCAATCGCACGCCGTTGGCGGTGCCTCTACATTAGCCGAGCTCGGCGCCATCATCACGGTAACTAATTAAGCCTCTCTCGCCGAGGACTTCATCTCCTTGCCTTTGATGGGCATCCCGACGCCCTACATGTTTTCGCAGGCGCCGCCGACGTTCGTGCACTCTCCTCCACCGTGAACAACGAGTTGGTCGATGTCGCCAAGGGCAAAATCGTTCAACGGGCAACCCTTGTTCCACGGTACCGGATGCCACCCAACTTGTTTAGGGTTCAACTGGTTCGGTGCTGCCAGGCTGCGACGACTTGTTACCTCGAATCGACCCGTCGGGGCCGACGATGATGACGTGATGACCCTCGGCGCTTTGCTGAGCTGGCCCTGCTTTGGCGAAGAGCCAGATTCGTTTGGGGCGGGGACACCACCCAAAGACAACACCGCCAATCGTGCGGCGCCAAGTCGGCCCCATGGCAAGACCGCCCGTAACGGTGCGGACATCCCTATGCCATGGATCCAAACATGCATATGGCACAGGATCGTAACGACGGCGACGACGACTATGATACATTTGGCAACGTCGATCAAGACTTTGCCGAGCATGGAGTGCGATGGCGACTTCATGGGGCCTCCTTCTCAAGAACCAAACCCAACAAAAGGCGTGTGCGATCTAGCTCGTACTGCGGAGAAGCCAAGTTACAACAGCGCCGTCGGCGTTCAGCTCTCGAGACGCCTCACCTGCCGACTTCACCGAGCCTCGAGATAGGCGAGGTGCGAAATATTATCAGCCCCAACACACTCAAGAAGGCGGTCTGTGAGCAAAACTCGGTCCCATTACGGAGAAGAAGAAGGCACGCAAAAGAAAGACTAAGAAGGGTGCGAGCCAGCCGCACCGAGTGCGATCCGTGCTCGGGATGGGCCACCTTCACCGCAGGATATCTCGAGGAGGGTGCATGTGGCGGGTAGGGCGATGCTACCGACAAATATGCTCAATGCTGCAACCGTGCTATCGGAGTCTGCATGATGTTGTTCTTTCTTTGGAGAAGCGGCATCTCGGGGAGAAGGATGTGGCATACCGGTTTTCGCGGCCAAGGTGCGGAGGGCAAGGGCTTTGTGGATAACTCCATCGGGCGTCGATCGTCCTGCGTTTGATGACATCCACGCTATGTTGAACCTTCATCCGCTGCACTACACCTTCGTTCGGCTATTTTCGCTGAGTATGGAGATGCGGATCATTCGCGACAAGACCCGGACATCGTGATAGTTGACCCCTTCTACATGCGTGCCAAGATCTTGGGCAGCGCTGGGGACCGCAAGTCGCGAGTTCTTACCTCGGCGTCATTCGGCAAACCAAGATAAGGATAACTTCCTCGTGCCTTACTTTCCGAGTAAGTCCTCCCTCAACCGCCCGTAACATATGAATTCTTACATTCGATCGTTTTCTTTTAACATTCCGTGTTTTCTGCGGTGACACACGTTGCGCGCATCCTCCTAAGCCCCAAATATTCCATGGCCACGATTTCGACCGGACCGTCGATCGAACATAGACTACACAAATGTCAAGAAGGTTCTTGATGATGTTCTCCCAGCTCACGCCAAATCTGGAGGCACCTTCACCAGGCCTATTCGTAGCACGGCAAGCACGTGTTCTCCCACAATGACGTTCTGCTGCGTCAAGCAGCCGCTGGCGGTCGAAGGGTGCCTACTCGCCATCCATCACATGCGGGCGATCGTGCGGGACCATCATCAACTTCGCTACCGAGTAAACTCAAGATTGGGCGCGGCGTGTCGGCAATCCAGGGCGCGGACCTCCGACAAGAATTCTTTCGCATCCAAATGGAGTTTGCGGAAATCATCCATCAAGATGTCGCCGTACCTCGGGGCAGTTCTACCTCGAAATCAACCGTCCAACGGTGACATCGACACAATGCTACAAATGCAGGATGACAACGCCCGTTCTTTCATGACTCCGACGATGAGCGGCGGCTTCATCCATGCTCCGGTCCCTTGAGTCGAGTTGTCTAGTTCTGAAACATCGATTGGCTCATGTTGTAATTAAACTTTAATGAACTTGTAGTATGTCTCTTTGGTTTGAGAGTCGTTCAACTTAGATGTAATCGATGCTATTAATGTCTTGCTTTTCTCTTCCGATCGTTACTTGCATACTTATATATTGCTTATGTATTGTCGTGAATTGGTACTAACGTTTCGTTTGGCTAGTGCATAGCGATGCCGACGTATGTCGTGTACAAGGGTAAGGTTCCCGAGTCTCGATGACCGGGAGGAGTGTCGGAGCAGGTTCACCGATTCAGCGGTAACAGTTACAAAGGGTACACCACTAGGGCGAGGCGAATCTAGATCGCCCGCTATCTAGCGGGAGAGGGAGGGAGCGTTGGAGGAACCGGATGAAGAAAAGTTTCATCGTGATGACCGCAGCTCTCTTCTATGTGATGGTAGTTTAGATGATCGATATCGACTTGTAATGTGAAGACAAACTCGCTACTCGCGGTCTCGAGACTTGTAATATAATGTTCTATCTTTGTTCGGTCTTTTCAATTCGGAGACTAATATGATGAATTGTATTAGGAGACTAATATGATGAATTGTATTCAAAGACTAATCTTCTATTGTATTTGATGAATCTATTGTTGATGTGTGCTGTCTATATTTTGTCAAATTATACATTTTGTAACCTGTGCAAAAACAGAAAATAAAAAATAAAAAACCTAATATTCATACTAATGGCGCATCACATGACGGTCGCCATTAGTATGACACGATACATACTAATGGCGCATCACTGGGTAGTGCGCCATTAGTATGATGATTACTAATGGCGCATCCGAGGTGGTGCGCCATTAGTATGCCAAAGCACTGGTATACATGCCCACAGGAGGCATACTAATGGCGCACCCTCGCATATACTAATGGCGCACCAGGTGGTGCGCCATTAGTATACTCAGATACTAATGGCGCACCGGTGGGCGCCATTAGTAAAATACTAATGGCGTGCTTGTTAATGGCGCGCCACAGATGCGCCATTAATGGCCAAATTAGGTGCGCCATTAGTAGTGGTTTTTCTAGTAGTGCCGGTTGGCGCCGAAATGACGTAAGACGTCCACGAGAAGCACTGAGCAAGGGAGCAAGGTGGTTCCTTCTTCATCCCTTCCCCAGAAGAATGATGAACAGGTGAAGGCGACTGCACCAGCACCCCCACTAGAGAATCAGAAGATGCCAGCGCCGATGGCCACACCGATGGAAGGCGTTGAAGAAGCCAAGCTTACGTTCTCCTCCAACAACGAACTAGCTTCCGATGGTGCAACCAACGCTGCCCTCCCACAAGAAGCAACATTTCCCACGGAGTTTCCTCTTGTTCCCTCTGAAAGGATGGACAAAGATGGAGAAGCCCAAGCTCAACAGGAGGCTGAAAAAGCGAAGGAATCAACTGATAAGAACCTTGCCTTGTGCGGTACTCTTGGAGTGCAGCCAAGTGAAGGGTCAAGTAATGGATGGCGACCTCTCGCCATCACCGAGGAGTTCGACTATCCTTCTGAAGAAGAGATTGTGCCGAACCTAAAGGCGGACTTCCAGAGGACCTTCCTACCGCGCTTTGGACTTGTTCGTGCATGGCTCAAGGGTGCAGAGGGGGATGCCAAGACGAGCTCATCGACGTCGCAAGAAGCTGCAAGATCCAGGGCCACATGTCTTCCTGTGACAAGAGGGAAAGGTTCATTAGGTGCAGGGAGCACTTCACAAAATGAAGATATATACAAGCATCACTGCACCGACATTACATCAAGGCTTCCTCAAGACCTTGAAGGACGACGAAAAGTTGCAAACCGGCTAGGGGCCAATACAAGATTAAAATCCATCGCCCGTCAAGGCATGACGGATGGGTTTCCCAGAGATGGAGAACGCCAAGATAACCTTGATGATGATGAAGGCTTCTACGACTCATCTTCCTCACCATCGTTGGAGAGTCTCCCACACTCCCCTCATTACCATGAACTAGCTTCACCGGTTTTGTCGGATTACGAGGGAGGTGATGAAGACCTCCACACCGCGCCCGTTCGCATGGTGAATCATGGTGATAGCCTTGTGGATCAAGATCCTGCTGCCATTCCACCCGTTGATGGCACCCAGGGCCCAAGTGTTGTAAACAAAGTAGCACCACAAGAAGTGTCTCTAGAAGAAGAGGTCAGAAGCCAGCGCCAGACGATTGACCAGTTGGCGTCAAAGCTTGACTAGTTCATTGAGCTCATGATGAACAACCAAGGCATTCCTCCACAAGGCGTGCTGAAGTGAGTGGTGGATCCGCAAGAGGAGGAACTCCAGGTGGGCTCTCCTGCTAGGGTGCCCTTAAATGACGTGCCTTAACACGACCCCAACACACAAGCTTGGCCTTGGGTAAGCCCTGCTGGTTTTGCCAACGCAGTACCACGCGCGGTTATACTGAAGGACTACCACGACATGGTCGGGGATATGGTGGACAAGAAGTTGAAGCAAATGGCGATAGATCAAGCCCCTCACACCTCCGAGAGTGAGCTGGAGAAGTCTTACGAGGCGTGGCATGACATGATGGCGTATCCCGCAGGGTGGCACCCACCAAAGTTCCGTCAATTTGATGGAACCGGTGATGCAAGGGAGCACTTGGCGTGCCGAGTGACATCATGCGCAACACAGCAAACAGCCCGTCACTTCTCCTTCGCCAATTTTCAGGGTCATTAACCGGGCCCGCCTTCCATTGGTACAGCCGTTTACCGGTTGGGTCCATTGGGAGTTGGGCGGCCATGAAAGAGGTTTTCAAGAAGCACTTTGTCGCCATGAAGAAGGACTTCTCGGTTGTCGAGCTGGCACAAGTCCGACAACGACGAGATGAGTCCATTGATGACTACATCATCCGCTTCCGCAATAGTTATGTGTGTCTCGCCAGGGAGATGCACCTCGAGGATGCCATTGAGATGTGTGTCCATGGGATGCAGCAACATTGGTCACTTGAAGTCTCTCGGCGTGAGCCTAGAACTTTTAGTGCCCATAGCACGACGGTAGCGGCCATGAAACTTGAGTTTGAGAAATCACCGCAGATAATGGAGCTCTATAAGAATGCCAGTGCATTTGATCCCGCCAAGCGCTTCACCTCGACGTCCAAGCAAATCAACAATGGTAGCAGGGCGAAGGCACCAGCTGAAACGAACACCACCAAGGTCTTCTCGTCTGCACCGCAAGGCCATGTACCCATCTTGGGTGCAAGAGGCGAACAAGCCGGAGGGAGGCAATGTCCATCGATGCAGGAGCTCCTCAAGAAGAAGTACGTCTTCCATCGGGATCTCATCAAGGACATGTTCGACCAGTTGATGGAACATCGAGCCTTGAGCTTACCAGAGCCTCAGAGGCCTGATCAGGTGAGAATGAGAGATAATCCTTTATTTTTCCCATATCACAGGTATGTGGGACATGTCATTGAAGATTGTGTCGCGTTCAAAGAATGGCTCCAAAGAGCCATTAATGAGAGGAGGATCAACCTCGACCAAGAAGCTATCAACCCAGATTACCATGTAGTAAATGTGGTGAGCATGAAGTTACCATCTCCGCCAAGTGAAGACACGAAGCTCGAAGAAACATGGGTGCCACTGGCCCAAGTTGAAGACCAGCTATCCAACCTCGTCCTCTCCAAGACGCCGGTATCTCCCTTTCGGCAACATGTGACCCCAACCATTCCCGGGGAGGAGCCTTGGAGGATGGTGCACCGAAGGCCATACACAAGGAGGCTTCCACCCCGACATCCTCGCTCGGCTTTGCCAGAAAGAGCTCCCCCAAGAATTCTAAGGCGGTTCGATCCAAGTCAACGCCGGCCTCCACCAAGATTTGTCCCTATGTCAGAGGGAGACGAGCCTTTTCCTCGACGGGGGCGTGTGCTACCAACCTTGGCGCAGTTCTTGCCACCCGGCTGGGGGAAATCACCAGCAAAGGAGGGGGAGAAAGTTCAAGAAGGGGTCAGCTCATCCCAATCACCAAGCATAGAGAGTTGCAACGTCATCCATGACTACAGCGACACCCCTTCCGAAGACGTGTTTACTCCTGAAGAGCAAGCTGTCCTCCACGCCGAAGAGGTGACAAAGGAAGTGCCATTGGAAGAGGTGAACATGAACGTGTGTGGGGGAAAAGTCCTACCTGAACCACTAAAGATCAAGCCAACAAGGGTTTAGAAGCCAAGCGCCCCAAAGGAGGCGCCTGTGCAGGAGGAGGAATCTGAACACCAAGGCCAAGAGAAGATGAAGGCACGTGACGTCGACTATAACATCATCGCCCACCTCAAGCGGATCCCTGCACTCTTGAGTGTGCATGATACGCTCATGATGGTGCCTGACCTTCTCGAAGCCCTTATCAAGGCGCTCCAAGCTCCGGAACTCTACGAGGTGTCCATGGCGAAACACCGTCTTTGCTCCAGCCCCTTGTTCGTGAACGAGATCACGTTCGACGAGGATGATAAGCTCATAGATGATGGTGACCACAACCGGCCATTGTATGTGGAAGGTAATATTGGTGTTGCACATCTTCGCAGGATCCTCATAGACCCAGGGTCTACCGTGAACATTCTCCCTCTTCGGAGTTTGACGCGGGCAGGTTTTACGGTGGACGACTTGGAGGGTACTGATGTGATGATCTGCGGCTTCGACAACCAAGGGAAGCCTACGCTAGGTGCCATTACATTGAAGATCCAGATGTCAACTTTTAGCTTCAAGGTGCGGTTCTTCGTCATCGAGGCGAATAGCTCCTACTCCGCCCTTCTAGGAAGACCGTGGATCCACAAGTACCGCATCGTTCCATCCACCCTCCATCAATGCGTGAAGTTCCTCGACGCCAGCGGTACACAAAAACGCATCATCGACAACATATCTCCTTATACTATGCAGGAGTCTCACCATGCAGATGCGAAGTACTATTTCCCCATTGTAGACAGCGACCAGCAGTTGGGGCGCACAACACCTCCGGTGGATCTCTTGACCAAACCAGGTTTTGGGCCAGTAGCCAAGATGAAGCTCTCCATCATGCCGAGCTCACTGCCGATGCAAAGGGCTCCTCCCCTCGGACCTACAGGGGCCAAGTCCGTAGGAGGCCATCTTCATCTGTGCGGTACGACTATAGCCCCTCTTCCCAATTGCAGGTAGGGAACTCTACTTCGACATCATGTGGAACAGGATCTTCTATGCCTGGTCCAGTGGCCCCATTATTGTTGAAGGCAAGGTTCCCGACGTCAACACCAATCATGCTGAGGTCGGCCACAGCAATTTTTCAAGAGGCTACCACTTCTTCATCAACTTTGGCGCGCCGAGAGCCCATTTGTTTAACACTTGGAAGCTCTGCAGGTGCCCAGGAAGGCTCCAGGATGCTAACAGGCGGTAATGATGCGCCACCACCCATCACGCTACGGGCACGCAACCCCCGGAGGGAAGAGCCTGCGCCCGTACCAATTGCCGATAGAAGAAGAATAAAAGAAGTGGAGGAAGTTGCAAGGGGAGCTCAAGGCGTACAACCCCCGTCGCTCTATATCTCAGTGACTTCCCCATTGGAGGTTTGGGCAATCCCCAGTTTGTCTGGATCTAGAGTCCAGACCATTTTCTACAAAGTCCCGCAGGTAAAACAATGTGATTTTGTATTTGAATTTCCCCAAACTTGCAGTGACCCAGAGAAGGTACTACCGACAATGAAGGCGGAGCCCAAGATGGTTCGTGTGTTGGAGAAGGCCGGGATCACTCTTGGGTGGAACGACAGGATGCCTTCACCACCCGCCATATGCGAGGAATGGTGGAGACAAGCGGAAGACCTCATCAAGCAAAAAGGCAAAGCTCAACCAAAGTTTGGGTTTGGCTACAACAACCTCGACGCCCCCGGCAATCAGGGGAAGCTCAGCTCCATGCAAGCACCACGAGAACCAGAAGATAGAAGGACACCGATGCTAGAAGAAGACTTCTACAACAATGACATGCCTTTTGGGTTGAAGAATGCAGGTGCAACATATCAGCATGCCATGACATGCGTCCTTGGCGATTCGATACACGATGCGATGGAATGATGTACCTACGACGTCCCTGCCGATGAAGAGGAGGAGCTCGGTGTCGGAACACGAGTCAACTGCCACGCCATGTCCATCTCATCAAGCGATGAGTCTGACACTTTGGCCGTCGTTCCTCATCAACAACACTCTTCCAACGGTGAGCCAAGTGACGCCGAGGAACTTAGCTCCATATCGGCACCACATGAGTTAGAAGATGGAGGACAACCCACCATCGATGATCTCATCCAAGTCAATCTTGGAACGAAGGACGACCCACGCCCCACTTTCGTTAGTGCCACGCTGACGGAAGAGGAGCGGGAGGACTATCGAAGCTTCTTGATGGAGTACCGAGACTGCTTCGCCTGGAGTTACAAGGAGATGCCAGGTTTGGACCCTCATGTCGCTACACACAAGTTGGCTATTGACCCACAGTTCCGTCCCATCAAGCAGCAATCACGGCGGTTACGTCCAGAACTTGAAGACGATGTCATCACAGAGGTCGACAAGCTAATCGCCGCAGGTTTCATCAAGGAGACGAAGTATCCATGATGGCTCGCCAATATTGTCCCGGTGGAGAAGAAGAATGGGCAGATACGAATCTGCCAGGACTTCCGCAACCTCAATCGCGCCTGCCCAAAGGATGACTTTCCTCTCCCAATCCCAGAGATCATCATCGACTCCACCACAGGCCATGGTGCACTTTCCTTTATGGACGGTTCGTCAGGCTACAACCAGATCAAGATGGATCCCGCTGATGCCATCGACACCGCTTTCAGGACCCCGAAGGGAAATTTCTACTACATCGTCATGCCATTCGGACTGAAGAATGCTGGTGCAACTTACCAGCGCGCCATGACATGTGTTCTTGGTTATTTAATCCACCATTCGGTGGAATTGTATGTTGATGACATGGTAGTCAAAACCAAGGATGGCAAGCATCATCAGGAGGATCTTCGAGTTGTCTTCGAGCGGCTACGTCAACATCAACTCAAGATGAACCCAATGAAGTGTGACTTTGCTGTTCAGTCAGGCCTCTTCCTCGGCTTTGTTGTCCGTCACCGAGGCATAGAGATCGAGCCTAAGAAGATCAAGGCCATCCTTGACATGCCGCCGTCTCAAGATCTCAAAGATTTGAGGTCATTGCATGGGAAGCTTGCGTACATCAGGCGCTTCATCTCCAACCTCTCCGGACGCATCCAGCCCTTCTCAAGCCTCATGAAGAAAGGAGCTCCGTTCGTGTGGGATGAAGGATGCCAACACGGATTTGATGAGATCAAAAGGTACCTCCTTAATCCACCTGTCTTGGCAGCTCCCGTGAAGGGGCGCCCACTCATTCTATACATTGCAGTGTAGCCTACTTTGATAGGCGCTTTATTCGCTCAAAACAATGACAAGGGGAAGGAGGTGGCGTGTTATTACTTGAGCCGCACTATGGTGGGGGATGAGCGAAACTACTCTTCTATAGAGAAGTTGTGCTTGGCCCTAATCTTTGCTTTGAAGAAGCTCAGGCACTACACGTTGAAGCATGAAGTCCAGCTCGTCGCGAGGGCGAACCCAGTGAGGTACGTTTTAAGTCAGCCCGCGCTCATGGGGCGACTTGGAAAATGGGCACTTATCATGATGGAGTTTGACATCACCTTTGTGCCTCAAAAAGCAATCAAGGGTCAAGCCTTGGCGGAGTTTCTCGTAGCGCACCCAATTCCAGATGACTCACCTCTTGTCACGGACCTCCCTGACGAGGAGGTTTTCAATGTCAACCTCGACGCGTCATGGGAGCTTTACTTTGACGGTGCCTCCCGCATGGACGCCGACTCCGTTGGTACCCCAAGACGAAAAGTCGGTGCAGGTTTGGTGTTCAAGGCGCCACAAGGAGGGGTGATGTATCACTCATTCTCCCTCCTCAAAGAAGAATGCTCCAATAATGAAGCAGAGTACGAGGCGCTCATTTTCGGCCTCCGCTTGGCGCTCTCCATGGAGGTTCGTTCCTTGCGGGCTTATGGAGACTCTCAACTCATCATTCGTCAAGTCAACGACATCTATGAGGTTCGCAAGCCTGAACTGGTGCCGTACTATTCTGCGGCCCGGAATCTAATGAAAAATTTTCAGCATGTTGAAGTGCTCCATGTCCCGCGAAGTAGGAATGCACATGCTGATGCCTTGGCGAAACTTGCAGTGGCGTTGGTGCTCCCAGATAATAAAACAATGAAGGTGAACATGGAAGAAAGGTGGCTACTCCCGGCTGTTTTGGTGCTCATCCCGGAGGAGTACGAAGTCAATACTGTCATGACAAATGCTGTAGAGGAGGGCGAGTGGCTGCAACCATTCCTCGACTACTTCAAGCATGGGAGCCTCCCCGACGATCCTGTCATGAGGCGCCAACTACAACGATGACTTCCTTTCTACCTTTTTGAAGCAGGTGTCCTATATAGGCGTTCGCATGGGCGGGAGGTCCTACTTCGATGCGTCAACCGAAGAGAAGCCGACAAGATCCTACAGGAGATGCATCATGGAGTCTACGGTGGGCACCAAGGAGGGGCCAAGATGTATCATAGTATACGTCTAGCAGGATACTACTGGCCTGGCATTATGTCAGACTACCTTCGGGTGGCTAGATCGTGCCAAAACTGTCAAGTTCATGGTGATTTCAAGCACAGGCCGCCAGTCCCTCTTTGCCCTACCATTCCTTCTTGGCCATTCGATGCCTGGGGAATCGACGTCATCGGCCTTATCGACCCTCCATCTTCCAGGGGCACCGCTTCATCCTCCCCGCGACGGACTACTTCTCGAAGTGGGCGGAAGCTGTTCCGTTACAGGAGGTGAAGAGTGACAACGTCATCAACTTCCTAGAGCGAAACATCATATATCGCTTTGGGATACCTCATCGGATCACCTCCGGCAACGACAAGGCCTTCAAGTCCAACAAGATGTACAGGTTCACGGAGAAGTACAAGATCAAGTGGAACTACTCCACCGGCTACTACCCTCAAGCTAACGGTGCGATCGAGGCTTTCAACAAGATGCTCGGCAAGATACTCAAGAAGACGATGACAAGGAATCAGAGAGACTGGCATGATCGTCTCTTCGAGTCCTTATGGGCGTACCGTGTCACAGTCCGTACCCCAACGCAGGCGACTCCGTTTTCTCTCGTTTACGGGAGTGAGGTGGTCCTACCACTGGAGGTCCAGCTACCCTCTTTGAGGGTGGCTATCCAAGATGAGATCGCCCAAGACGAACAGGTACAACTGCGGTTTCAGGAGCTCGACGCCCTTGAAGAGGGGAGACTTAATGCCCTACAAAACCTGGAGCTTTACCGCCAGAATATGGTGAGAGCTTACGACAAGCTCGTCAAGCAACGCGTCTTCCGAAAAGGCGAGTTGGTTCTCGTGCTCAGGCGGCCCATCATCGTGACGCACAAGACGAAGGGCAAGTTCGAACCAAAGTGGAAAGGGCCATACGTCATCGAGCAAGTCTATGACGGGGGAGCATACTAGCTTGTAGATTCCCAGGGAGTCCGACCTATGCCCCCAATCAATGGAAGGTTCCTCAAAAAATATTTTCTTAAAATTTTGCTTGTTTTGGATTTTTATTGGGGAAACTTTTTCTGTGGGCTTTCGGATCCATGATGCATTCTCCTTAGCATTTCGTGGATATATCTAGTTTTCCCTAAAAAAATTTACGGACTAAGTCCAACAAAAAAATGGCTTCCCCCTATCGCACTATGCTGTTGATTGAAGTTTCGGCTACCCTAGGACTTGTTGGAGGGCGGCACAATGTGTCAAGTTGCAGGTGGAGCGGCTCCTACACCCACAATACACGACATGTACCAGGTGTATGCTTCCGGAGGCAGCGGAGATGATTACTTGGGCACTTCTAAGTATTGAGACCCCATGCTCTTCATGTTTCCCGGCATGCCTCGTGTTCACAGAGGCTCACACCCCAGGGAAGACTATAGGAAAAGATCATGGAGGGCTGCCTGACCCAACACAAGTTGGTTTGGTGCGTAGTCACATGGCAACCCTGGGGTGCGCAACCAGAAGCCACAGATAATGTGCTAGAGGGTTTTTCCTAGTCCACAGAGGTGAACAGTTCCTTTCCAATTTCCCAAGGTGGGTCCCCAAGAAATCCTGGAACAAGAGTCCTCAAGAAGTTCAGCCGAATGTCAAAGCAAGTCCATGAAGTTCGCGGACCATCAATCATCCGCGTGAGCAATGAAGATGAAATTCCGAAAGTCCAAGAAGCAAATTCAAGAAAGAAAATCCCAACAGTCCAAGAAGCAATCAAGAGGTCCCAAGCAGTAAGGAACCCACTGGAGGGAAGGCGGGAGGTAGCTGTTCACCACCCCTCAATATGCATGAAGAAAAATCGCCAAGCTGTTGTCCCAAAACCATTTAACCTGAACTTACGACACCCAAGTCTCCGGGTTCATGGGGCGTGTGCAGGGGGCATGTTGAGCTGTGGGGCCCCTCAATATGATGATGGGCTAGAGTATGAATTTTTGTTGCCTCTCGGAAGCATCCCAAAACACGGCGTCTTCATACACGTACACCAGAGCTATTTAAGTTGTTGAGTTGCAATCGTCAAGGTCTTTCGACGGTTCCCAATGACAAGTCCTTCGGTAGCCTTCTCGGATATCACGCCTATAGCTGGTGTATAACGGGAAAGCCAACATTTTAAAACCCATAAACTTTTTCCCTTCTCTTTGTCGCCTGTTTTTGTTTGGTGTTCCTAGTTGTGCTCCTCCAACATCTTTTGCAGCCATGGAAGAGACACTCCCTGTCATCGTCGACGACATTCTGACGACAACCGCTACATCAAACTATGTCCTGGGTGTTTGGGTGCAGTAGTACCCATGCGTCCCTGACAACACCGACGACAGCCCGACAACCAATGGTCTACACCGACACGCGCGATGGGCGACAGAAGGCAACACCTGCACTCACGGAGGTGGAGCCGATTCATCCCCGCAACCCTGTATCCAACAACAATGAAGCATGGGGGCAACGTCAACCCCTCAATTATTCGTAAGGCCAATGGCGTCCCGGCGCACCACCAAAATTGTCACACCATGGATGGTGTGACGGTTCGTTCAACGAAGCGGAGCTATCGACGGTATACCGATGCCTCGCCTACATCAACACAAGGAGATCATGGGAGCAGTGCAACGCGCCAGTGCGGCCAGCGTGAATCTGTGAAACCCTCCAATCAAGTCGGCAGGCACCATAGCAGCTAGACGGTCGCGACGAAATTGGTAAATTTTTTATTTTTTGTTTTGAGGACAAGGCATGATGTTTCGCCATGGAATGAAGATAGGATAGGGTTCCTTCATTGGCTGGCATCGTGCGTCTTATACAATCCAACGAGCACCCTAGAGAACAGAAGTGTGGATGGACATGCCTACACTAATTTACATTACTATCAATCAATCATCTTCTGGACGACCATCTTCGGTACGACGCTCAATATCACGAACCTCGGGGCACTACCTCTCTAGGCTGCATGTTGATGCGCCAATTCGTTACAGAAAAAAAATATTTTCACCAAACTAAGTTCGATCGCTTCACGCTCGAACTTTATTTGGTGAGGGGGCATTTGTTTGACGAAGTTTTGTACTAAAGAAGTGAGAAAAGGAATTTTCGGGAGTACAGGATAAACAGGGAAGAGTATATGTACACACATGGTGAATTAGTGCATGCACGAATTAGTTAATCTCTTGATTGATCTTGTACGTGGTGCATGGCAATTTTGCCAACGTACATACATGCATGCATGAGGACAGCAATATGTACAGCGGAAATATATGCCTCGGTTATACGTGGCGTCCGCGACGACGGACATACAAATAAGCATACGAACACCCGCGCATATGATGATTGATCAATATATTTCTGAGGTCTAGATGTGCACTCGAAGGTCTCGCGGCTGGTGCAAGACAAGTTGAAGCTGTTACATCAAGCATTGGTGGAGTCCAACGAGGACCGAGCGAAGGACTGCAGCATATACACCAGGGAGGCTGTGGTTAGCTATCCTCATCATTGTTGGAAGCGGATACAACGCAACTCCATGGTCAGTATGAAGCAAAGACCCAACGAGTAAAAGTAAAAAAGGAGATATATCACAAAAGCCATCAATTTATTGATCGATCATACAAAAATTCACTGGGACTAATCAATCTTTGTTTTGGACGAGCTAGGATAATTTATATTTAACTAAAATAAAAAAATCTATTTGAACTAAGTGCAGCTTTTGCAGAGCAGACCATGATCTCTATTCCGCTCCCTCACTCGGGAGCTTTGTACGCGAGGACTGTAGCGATCTCCGGAAGTGTTCCCCGGCGGCCAGGAAGGCAGTCACCTCTTGACGGTGTCTTTCGTACGACTCGGACACCTTCGAAGAAGTCCGGATGGAATCCTCGTGAGCTTCAAGATGGCGGGAGCTCGAATTCGTCATGTCAGCTAGGACGCATGTGCGCTTTTCAGCCAGTGCCGCAATCTCGGTTTCCTTCTCGCAGAGGGCCTTGTACTCCTCGGCAAGCTGTTGATGTTTGCTGGAAAGTGTCCGATGTTCTGCAGCCAACTTCTTTTGTCTGTTGCAAATAGAGGCAAGGTCGGCAAGGCGTCCCTCTAGGCGCGGCCCTTCCTTCTCGAGGCGGCGAAGTCCTTGAGTGATCCCCGCGTGAGCTGCATCGAGTTTCTCCAGCAGAGACGACACTTGCGCTGGCGCGGGTGCCGATGTGTGGGAGGTGGCAAGACCACCCTTTCCGCCCAGACAAGCCACCACTGCTTCAAGGTGGCGAATCGGAATCTCAAGGTCTGGCGAGACCTCGTTTGCATATGGAATCTTCCACATACTTATCATAGACTCTATTCTAGTTATGGTTAGCTCCTCATTGATCAGCTGCTCCCTTAGCGCCTCTTGTATATCTTTGAGTCCTATCAAGATATACTTTGCTGCTGTTCCGGGCGGGAGGACAAGGCTTTGGCGTCGAGATGTTCTTAGCTAGAGGGACTTTGAGCTTCTCCAGTAGAGTACTTTCTCCAGTAAGGATGCTCTGGTGTCTTTCAAGTATTGTCTGGAGCTCCTTTGCTTCAGGGGAGTAGAAGCCTTCTAATTTAGTTGACTTGTTTGTGACATCTGAAAAAAAAGAGTCAAGAAAGCATATAAAAAAGATAGAAATAATATGCAAGAGGGCTGGGATAGTATACACATACCAAAACCAGACGATCTTGGCCTATTCACATCACCCCATCGTCTTTGTTGTTGTTAGCTCTGGTGACCCTTTTTGTTTGCTTGATGGTCCCGTTGATGTTGCTAGAGAAGCAGGTTTTGTCACCAGAAGTTGGATTTGGCAATGAGATCGTTCCACTGCCACAGTTGAAGAATTAGTAGCTGGATCACTCGCTGATGGTGATGTGTGTTTCACGCCGAACTATACCCAGCTGGAGGTGCCGATTTGGTGACCAGATCGTCTTGGTCCATGCCTTCCATCACCTCGTTTAGGAGTCGCTCCACACCGCGACTCATAGGCACGTCTTGACAACACATCTTGAGCTTGTCCTGCATGCACACAGGATATCTGAGGATTAAAGGAAGAAATACATTCGAGACAAGTTTTATTTGTTCTGGTGTTATTACTATTTTCTTTACCTCCGGGGTCCCTAGTGGCGAACATCGGCGTCAAGGGAAAGGACCGTCTGTCGAAATTTTTGGAGTTGCGGCTAGGTTGATGTCGCGAAGACCGTGGTGCACTCAACAGCGGAGGCGTCAAGCGGCGTATACTCCACACCGCTAGAGCTACCTTCGACCTGCTTGGGGTGGGGAGGAGTCGAGTCACCTTTGCTTTTCTTAGTACCACTCGTCGAGCCATCGACATCTCGACTCCACCCATGGTATCCTCGATGACACGGGGAAGACAACAAATACAAAATTAGCGAGGAGACCAAGGAACACATGTTTTGCTTGCATGTATTCAAGGCGTGCATAGGTAAAGCAATGCATTGGCTTGTGAAGAGGTAACGAAGCTGTACCTTTTGTTTTCTTCCAATAGGGCGTGTCGTCGACAATGGATGAATTTGTGTGCTTTGAGGCGCTGCCGGGGTCTCATCTTTAAAGGAGCTCATATGATGTTTACATGGCAAGATCCGTCTGCGAGAGCCCTGGTCGGACGCGTCAAGAAATAGCATTGACCGGGAGCTTTGGTCTGCGTTGAGGATGTAGCTTCCTTGTATAAAAATTGAAAACTGAACTTGCCTTGTAGGAAGATGTCCGAGGCGACTCATTATTCATCAGCAGAAAGAGTATTATACGTGAGATTTGGTTTATTATCATATGCACTTACCTTATGCATGCATGTTTAAGAAAAAGACAGTTTGCATGTACGTAGCTAGCTTTGCCTAGAATTGATACGTATATATGTATTCGGGTATCTTGGCGGCCGCAAGCTTGCGGTGTCGTATACCCAAACACCCGTACAATACTTGGTTAACTTGCCTTTTGTCTATAATTGAATCAATACAAACGCTAGTTTGGATACATGTATGGGTTTTATGTGTTATTTTCCTTTGGTGTTATTAAACAGGTATACATGGATATGGCATGTTTTGATCTCCCAAGAATCACACGTTCGATGCGGAGCTAGCTAGCTAGGTATGTTACGATTTGTGTTGCAGCCGTGCGAGGCAAGAAGAACGATGGCATAAAAAGGCAAGTTTTAAGATGGAAACCCCAAATATTGGAAGGTTTGCACCGACGTGCGACCCAGAGGGTTTGACTCCTCCCAAGGACTTTGGCACCCAGAAGAACGCAACTCACGCGAAAGGAGAACTCACGGACGCCCAGAACCCACGCGGCCGCAACATCACCTCACGCATCCATCCGGCCGGCTTGTACAAGTGCAAGGAGCCCCGTCGGCAGCAACATGAACATGAAGCTCACGTTCCCCTATGGTGAGATGATTGTCTAATTTTTCTTTCTTCTGTTTCTCCCTCACATCCAGCATGCATGCACTATACACGGGGAGTACAGAGAGTACGTACCCGATCCTGCTGTTGTCGCCGGAGGCGATTTCACCGGACCAGGAGTCTACACCGACACCGCCAGACTTTGTCTATGTCAAGCTTCCCAGAGGAGACGACATGGCGGAGCCGGAGCTCGCGACGATGTAGCCCGAGACAAGTCCATGACGAACAGGTCTCTCTGGTGCACAGGTTCATGGCACTATGATCACGGTGGATAGGTCCATGGTGCCCCGAACAGGTCTGGCCCCTTGCTTCCTAGAGGAGACGACATGGCGGAGCCGGAGCTCGCGACGACGTAGCCCGAGACATGTCCATGATGAAAAGGTCTCTCCGGTGCACAGGTTCATGGTGTTACGATCACGGTGGACAGGTCCATGGCGCCCCGGACAGGTCTCGCGCCTTGCTTCTTGGAGGAGATGATGTGGCGGAACCGGAGCTCACGACGATGCAGCCCGAGACCGGTCGCACCTATGAAAGTGCACCCACCATTGCGAACAGGTCCTTGGCGTACAGGTCTCGGCGTGCTACTTGTCTCGGTAAACCACCGAATACGGCGTTTAGCCGAGACGAGGCACCCACCATGGCGGACAGGTCCTCGACGTATAGGACTCGATGTACAGGTCCATGGCGTCTCCTGAGTATTGGTCCCCTTTCGGTGTAGCACCCACCCAAGGCAATGAAACCTCTACAACAACTCTTCATGAGTTCGCCGGGTGGCGTCCTTGACAAAACGGACTGCCATAGACTTGGCGTTCAATCAAGTGAGACACACCTATCACGGCGCACAGGTCATTGGTGAACAGCTTCCGGCATACAGGTCGACGGCGTCGCCGGTGTACTGGTCCTGAGGGAGTCCCGGACTAGGGGGTGTCCGGATAGCCGGACTATCGTCACGGCCGGACTCCAAGACTATGAAGATACAAGATTGAAGACTTCGTCCCGTGTCCGGATGGGACTTTCCTTGGCGTGGAAGGAAAGCTTGGCGATACGGATATGTAGATCTCCTACCATTGTAACCGACTCTGTGTAACCCTAACCTATCCGGTGTCTATATAAACCGGAGGGTTTTAGTCCGTAGGACGAACAACAATCATACCATAGGCTAGCTTCTAGGGTTTAGCCCCTTGATCTCGTGGTAGATCCACTCTTGTACTACCCATATCATCAATATTAATCAAGCAGGAGTAGGGTATTACCTCCATCGAGAGGGCTCGAACACAGGGAAAAACATCGTGTCCCTTGTCTCCTGTTACCATCCGCCTAGACGCACAGATTCGGGACCCCCTACCGAGATCCGCCGGTTTGACACCGACATTGGTGCTTTCATTGAGAGTTCCTCCGTGTGCGTCACCGATAGGCCCGATGGCTCCTTGATCATCAACAACGACACGGTCCAGGGTGAGACTTTTCTCCCCGGACAGATCTTCGTGTTCGGCGGCTTTGCACTGCGGGCCAATTCTGTAACGCCCTCGATGCGGCTATATCTCCCACGTATCGAAGCACGACTTAGAGGCATAACCACATTGAAAGCAATGTCGCAAGTGAGGTAATCTTCACACAACCCATGTAATACATAAGGGAAAGAGATACATAGTTGGCTTACGATTAGCCACTTCACACAATACATAAATAAACATCCATCATCCAGATTACACTCAAGGTCCGACTACGGAACCAAAATGAAAGAAGACTACCCCAAATGCTACACAGATCCCGATCGTCCCAAGCTGGCTCCACTCTGATCATCGGGAAAAGACACATAGTAACGACCACGTTCCTCGTCGAACTCCCACTTGAGCTCGGTTCGTCATACTGCCGCATCGTCGGCACTGCAACTGTTTTGGTAGAATCTGTGAGTCACGAGGACTCAGCAATCTCACACCCGCGAGATCAAGACTATTTAAGCTTATAGGAAGGACATAGTTGTGAGGTGGAGCTGCAGCAAGTGACTAGCATATATGGTGGCTACACTCGCAAAAGAGAGCGAGAAGAGAAGCAAGGCATGGTCGTGAAGCTAGTAGCGATCAAGAAGTGATCTGAAACTACTTCGTCAAACATAACTCCAACACCGTGTTCACTTCCGGACTCCGCGAGAAGAGACCATCACGGTTACACACGCGTTGATGTGTTTTAATCAAGGTCAACCGGGTTTTCTACAACCGGACATTAACAAATTCCCATCTGCCTCATAACCATGCAGCACGGCTTTGAAAGATAATACCTGCGCAGGGTGTCCCAACAAGCCCATTATAATCTCTCACGGTCAGCGAAGGATATTCCTTCTACCGGGAAGACCCGATCGATCTCGGAATCCGGACTACAAGACATTTCGATAGCAATAAAACAAGACCACAAAGCCGCCCGATTGTGCCAACAAATCCCGATAGGAGCTGCACATATCTCGTTCTCGTGGCACATCCGGATGAGACTAGCTACGAGTAAAACCAAGCCTCGAGTTTCCCGTGGTGGCCCATGAGTAGCTCGATTGGGGCCAGCACTAAAGAACACTTGGTCCGGGGTGTTAAAATAAAGATGACCCTCGGGCTCGCGAAAACCGGGGAAAAAACTTAGGTGGCAAATGGTAAAACCAAAGTTGGGCCTTCTTTGGAGGAGTCTTATTCAAAGCGAACTATCAAGGGGTCCCATAAATCACCCAACCGTGTAAGAACGCGAAATCAAGGAACATAACACCGGTATGGCGGAAACTAAAGGCGGCAAGAGTGGAACAAAACACCGGGCATAAGGCCGAGTCTTCCACCCTTTACCAAGTATATAGATGCATTAATTATAGCAGTTATATTGTGATATCCCAACAAGTAAACATGTTCCAACAAGGAACAACATCTCCATGTTCAACAAGGAACAACATCTCCATGTTCAACAAGGAACAAACTTCATCTTCACCGCAACTAGCAACGCTATAAGAGGGCTGAGCAAAGCGGTAACATAGCCAATCAACGGTTTGCTAGGAAAGGATGGTTAGAGGTTTGACATGGCAATATGGGAGGCATGATATAGCAAGTGATAGGCATCATAGCATAGGCATAGCAAAAGAGCGAGCATCTAGCAAGCAAAGATAGAAGTGATTTCGAGGGTATGGTCATCTTGCCTGCCAGGTTCTGAGAGTTGTCGAAAGCTTGATCCTCGTAAGCGTTCTCAACAGGTTCCTCGTTCACGTACTCGTCTCCCGGCTCTACCCAAAGCAAGAACACAAACAATCGAACCACAATAAATCACGGTGCAATGCACAAACAACATGATGCAATACATGGCATGATATGCGAGATGTGATATGCAATGCATATCGTGCTCGGAAGGAAAATGATGAACCAGGCATCAACTTGGCAAACCAAGTATGCCGCTGGAAAGATGAGATGATTTGGTTGAAATCGATATAAAGATCACGGAATCGGATGCACGGTTTGCAAATGACAAGCAAAACAAGAATGGCACAAATCTGCCATTAACAGCATGATGCCAAATAGCAAGCGACAAGAAATTAAGCTACTGCACCCAAACGTACCAACAAATCATATGGAAGTGATCTACTTAAGATGCTTGACAAAAGATGAACACTGAGCTACGGCTAAATCACATCATAACAGGTCCAAACAAGCATGGCAAAAGTGCAAAACATATCGACTTCACGGACTTAGAAAAATCTTGAACATGGCGAGAATCAGCATCGAGGAAGCAATGTTGAGCAAGCAAACTACATGCTACAAGAACTTATAATAGCAAACAAGGCATGGAATGAATCTACTCAAATCATAGAACAAAAGTCCCTTACTGACCATGAGCCAAAAAGGATCAGAAGATATGATGGCACCCACGTAAACATAGCAAGTTTAGTTATGAGATTCACAACAGGGCATGACAAAAACAGATAACAAGTAGGCATGTTTAAGAGCTCGATGCACTCACTACAGAGCATCTCATGATAAACTAAGCATACATACATCAAGAAGACATGTCATAGAAGCTATACATGGCAAGAACAACATCATAGCATACGGATCAACTACAACAACCTTGGCAAAATTGAATAACATGTAAACAATCTGCCAGAAACATTTTATAGAAAAAGTAGAGCTCGATTGACTCAAGCTATGGCACTCCATAATTGTAAACAAGGGCATGGATGGATAGAGCATAACCATATGTTCAAAACATCCTTACTGAAGTATCTCAAAATATGCATGGATCTCTCGTAGCATCAAGTTAACATGGCATAAAAATATCAACAAAAGCAGGGCTGAAATCAGCAACATCATGAAGCCTAGTTTGCATGCTTGTGCTAGTCACCACAGAGATCACAAAAATACATGGCATACACCCCTGTAAATATGGCATGGCATATTACAAAACACATGTAGGACTCAAGATCATAGGATGCACACATCAATCATGGCAAAAATGACAAAAATGCATGTTCTGATAAGAATCTGAAACTAACATCACATAGCCCTCTTCCAACAGCATTTCGGGCATCAAGATGAGCTCAAATGAAAATGCTGCAATGGAATGAAATGACCTACTCATCGAGGCGAACATTTAGACATATTACACGCACGAAACGGAGCAACAGGCAGAGAGTTATGGCATGATGAAAATGCAACAAAAATACTGACAGAACATGACTTAGGCGATTTAGGGGGGGAGAAAAGGTCAACCCTCTCGTGGATCCGATCGGATCTGGCCGGATCGAGGCGGCCGGCGGCGGCTCCCGGAGGACGCCGGAGTGGGAGCTCGGGGAGAGGAGGAGAGGCAGGGCGGCGAGGTCGGGGCCGGCCGGGCGGGGACGGGTGGCCGAAAGGCGATGGCCTTGGCGGCCGGGCGCCTGGGCCCCAGCAATGGGCGGCGAGGCGGGCCGGGGCGAAGCAGGAGGCGGCCGGGCGGGGAAGCCGGTGAGCGGCAGGCGGGGGCAGCGGGGGGCGTGGCGGGGCGGGAGGGCCCGCCACAGACCTCAGCAGCCCATGGGTCAGCGGCGATGTGGGGCGCGGTGCCCACGTGGCGGCAGCGATTCGTCCGTGGGGCGGACGTGTCGGGCCGTCCGGATTCGTCCGCCGCGGAGGAGAGGAAAAATGCTAGGGTTTGTCAGGAATTTGGAGGGGGGCATATTTATAGGTAGAGGGCTAGGAAGCTCCAAATGGAGTGTAGTTTTCGCCCACGATCGTGATCCGACGACGGAGAGCATGGAAGTGACTTAGATGGGTTATTGGGCTGTTTTGGAGGGTGTTGGGCTGCAACTTAAAAGAGGCCTTTGCGAGAGTCACGGTTAACCGTTGGAGTACCAAAGCGACCCGAAACTTGACAGTGGGTCTACGGTGGTGTACCAAGGCCACTTGACAAACCTCGGTCCATTCCGAGAAAGTTTAGTACCGCTCACGGAAAAAGCGTAAAAGGGGCGCCGGGGGACATAGGAGTGCGGATTGCAAAAGCGGACAACGGGAAAATGCTCGGAATCATGAGAAGAACACGTATGCAAATCGATGCACATGATGACATGATATGAAATGCATGACATGGACAAAATGCAAAATGAAGAAAACCCAACCACGGAGGAATATCATATCACAATGCGAAAATGGCAAGAGTTGGAGTTACAAATATGGAAAGTTACATCCGGGTGTTACAACACTCCACCACTACAAGAGGATCTCGTCCGAGATCTAGGACTGAAAGAACTCCGGATATTGGAGCGGAGGTGATCCTCGCGCTCCCGGTGGCTTCTCGGTGGAATGGTGTGACCACTTCACTTTCAGGAATTTGATTGACTTGTTGCGAGTCTTGCGCTCGGTTTCTTCAAGAATGGCAACGGGGTGCTCATGATAAGAGAGATCTTCTTGGAGGTCAATTTCTTCGAAGTTGATAGTGCGTTCAGGAGTCTTGAAGCACTTGCGAAGCTGTGACACGTGAAACACATCGTGCACGTTCGCGAAGTTGGACGGAAGCTCAAGTTGATAGGCGAGATCGCCTCTTTTGCCAATGATCTTGAAAGGACCCACGTATCTAGGGGCAAGCTTCCCTTTGATACCGAAGCGACGAGTGCCTTTCATTGGAGAGACGCGGAGGTAGACATGGTCTCCGATTTCAAAAGCCACATCACGGTGCTTGTCATCATAATAGCTCTTCTGGCGCGATTGCGCGGCTTTGAGATTCTCACGAATGACTTTGCACATTTCTTGGCTTCTGTGATCAAGTCGTTGCCAAGAAGTTGGCGTTCACCTGTCTTAGACCAATTGAGAGGAGTACGGCACTTCCTGCCATAGAGAATTTTGAATGGGGCCTTGCCGAACTTCGCTGGAAGCTGTTGTTGTAGGAGAACTCGGCATATGGAAGACAATCTTCCCACTTCATACCGAAGGAAATGACACAAGCCCTGAGCATATCTTCAAGGATTTGATTCACTCGCTCGACTTGGCCACTTGTTTGAGGATGGAAAGCTGTGCTGAAGCGAATGTTGGTGCCCATGGCCTTCTGAAAAGAATCCCAAAACTTGGAGGTAAAGATGTTGCCACGGTCTGAAGAGATCAATTGTGGAATGCCGTGCAAGGAGACAATTCTCGAGGTGTATAGCTCGCCAACCGAGCTGCTGTGATAGATTCTTTGATAGGAAGAAAATGAGCCACTTTAGTAAGCTTGTCAATGACAACGAAGATAGCATCATTTCCACGCTTGGACTTGGAAATCCAGTCACGAAGTCCATCTCGATATGATCAAACTTCCATTCGGAATAGCAAGAGGTTGGAGGAGACCAGCTGGTCGTTGGTGTTCCTTTCACTCTTCTGCGACATCACACTCATTCACGAATTGAGCAATTTCTCGCTTCATTCGAGTCCACCAATATGACTTGCTTGAGGTCATGGTACATCTTCGTACTTCGGGATGAATGGATAGAAGGGAATTGTGTGCCTCGTTCATAATGACTTTACGTAGATCACCCTTAGGAACCACAATCCGGTCCTCGAAGAAAAGAGTATCTTTGTCATCAATGTGGAAGCACTTGTACTTGGAAATGCCCTTGTCGATACCACGTTTCACCTTTTTCACCATGGTATCCAGGAGTTGAGCCTCACGAATTTGGTCTTCCAAAGTAGGAGAGACTATGAGGTTGGCAAGAAAGCCTTGAGGAACAACTTGAAGATTCAGCTTGCGGAAAGCTTCACAAAGATCCGGTTGGAAGGGCTTGAGGATTAAACTGTTGCAGTAAGCCTTCCTGCTCAAAGCATCTGCAATCACATTGGCCTTGCCTGGAGTATATTCAATACTTGGGTTGTACTCTTGAATCATTTCGACCCATCGAGTTTGCCTGAGGTTGAGGTTGGGTTGAGTGAAGATATACTTGAGACTCTTGTGATCGGTGAAAATGTCCACTTTCCTTCCCAACAAGAGATGTCTCCATGTTATCAATGCATGGACAACTGCCGCCAACTCAAGATCGTGAGTGGGGTAGTTCTTTTGTTGGGCTTCAGTGACGAGAGGTATAGGCCACAACTCTCTTCTCTTGCATTAACACAGCAAGAGACCTTGAAGAGAAGCATCACGAAAACTTGAATGGCTTGGATTCATCGGGAGGAGTCAAGACAAGAGCTGTGACGAGTTTCTCTTTGAGAGTATTGAAAGCAACGTCACACTCGGGAGACCGGACATACTTCACATGCTTCGGAGGAGGTTGGAAAGAGGCTTTGCAATCTTAGAAAGTTCTCAACGAATCTTGACAATAGCTTGCAAGACCAAGAAAACTGAAGCTGCTTGACATTACGAGGAGGTTCCCAATTCACAACTGCGGACACCTTCTCGGGTTAACAGCGATGCCCTTGGCGGAGATGATGTGACCAAGATAAAGCACTTCATCAAGCCAAAATTCACATTTGGAAAACTTAGCATAAATTGATGCTCTCGAGCTTGTCGAGCACCAATCGCAAATGTTTGGCATGATCCTTCTTATTCTTGGAAAGACCAAAATATCATCAAGATAGACCAAGGCGAATTCATTGGTGTAGGGGTTGAAGATGAAGTTCATCATCGAGAGAATGTTGGAGGAGCATTGACAAGGCGAAAGACATGACAAGATATTCATAAGAACCAAAGCTTGTTACAATGCTGTCTTGGGAATATCTTGTTCACGAATCACGAATTTGATGATAACCCATCGAAGGTCAAGCTTGGAGAACACTTTAGCACCTTTGAGTTGCTCGAAAAGCTCATTGATGTTGGGAAGTGGATACTTGTTCTTGATTGTCTTCTTATTCAATGGGCGGTAATCGGCGCAAAAAGTCGGTCCGTGCCATCCTTCTTCTGGACAAAAGAACACCACAACCCCAAGGAGATGAACTCGGTGCGATCAAACCAGACGCTCTTGTTCATCGAGCTGCTTCTTCAATTCCTTCAGCTCATTAGGTCCAAGCTTGTATGGGCGCTTGCAAGCGGGTTCGATGCGGGCTCAAGATCGATACTTGAATTCAAGCGGCGGTGAGGAGGCATTCTGGAAGCTCTTACGGAAAGACATCTTGGTACTCACAAGCAATGGAATCGAGAGATAGCATCAATTCGCCCTTCTCATTGAGAGAAAACAACCGAATGGTTTCATCACGAAGGCATAGATGATCACATCATTAGAAGAGTGAGTCAATTGAATTTCCACAGCAGCACAATCAAGCTGAGCTTTGTCTGAGAAAGCCGATCCATCCGAGAATAAGATCAATATCCGAGTCACCAAGGACAATTGGTTTAGCAAAATCTATAGTCGCCCATCTTGATACCGACATTGAACCATCATGCTAGAGCTCAAGCGCTTAGCCGGAGAAATAACTTGCATAGCTTTAGGTAATTCCTCGTGTCAAAATTGTGCTTGATGCAAAAGGATATGACATGAAAGAATGCGATGCACCGTATCAAATAAGACTTTTGCGGGAATATCATTAGCGGAAGATTACCCATTATCACATCGATGGATTCCTCCGCTTGAGCTGCATTCATCATATTCACCTTTGCAAACTTGGAATTATGCTTGACCAACGCATTGCTTGAAGATTTCACAGGGAGGAGGAGGCGGAAGGCGCCTTTGGTTGAAGCACTTGTTAGCATAGTGACCTTCTGCTGACATTTGTTGCAAGTCACCTCGAGAGCGGACGGTGATAAGGAGCATTTGACCTTGGAGCTTGAGAATTAGACTTGTTACGATAGCTTTGGGTTGGGTGGGTGGGAAGATCCACGACCACCTGAGTTCTTCTGGCTGATAAGGCTGACGGAACGGAGGAGGAGGAAGGTAGAACTTCTGCTGCTTAGCTGCCACTTGAGAGGAAGAAGAAGACTGAACTGCATCCTGATTCTCTTCTTAGAAGCCTCACATTTGAGCTGGGCAGCTTCTTGCTTGATGCCATGTTGTAGAATTCATCATACTTTTCGGCTCAAAAAGCACGAGAGCTAATTGCAGATCTTCTCTGAGACCACCTCTGAATTGATAGATCATACTCTTTTCATCGGGGCGTCTTGCTTAGCAAAGCGCGAGTTTACGAACTGGATATTGTATTGATACACGACATGTTGCCTTGCTTGAGATTGCGGAACTCCTCGCTTGCTCTCAACAACACTTTTGAATGTGGTGAGCTCACGAAGTCTCGGCGGAACTCATCCCAGTAATGACACGACCTCCTCTGGAATCTTTGTATTCTTGGTACCACTCGGCAGCTTGGTCCTTGAGTTGAAGCGAAGCAAACTTGACAAAGTCCTCAGGTCGACATTGCTACATTCAAAATGTTTGCAGATGTCCACAAGCCAATCGTCGGCGTCTGTGGCCTCGACACGAAGCTGAAAGACTTCGGCTGATTAGCGAGGCCCGATTGAGGGTAGCAAAGTGCGGCTGGTTGTTGCCTTGGCCTTGATTTCCTTGATTGCCTTGCCCTTGGAGTGCGCTCTTGCAAGAGTTGCAAAATCATCGAGCATTGGCATTGGTGGCTGCCATGATAGCTTGCCATGCCTCCGGAGGCGGAGGTGGAGGTGGAGGTTCGGTGACTCCCATCATTGCGTTCCGGATTCGAGGCGTTGGCGGAGCCATCTGAAGAGGGTGACATCCGTTAGCACTTTGATGAGCAGATAGACAAGTTGAATCAGCGGATAGAAATTGCAACATATAGTCTTCACAATAAACATTGAACAAGGATGAGCGAATGAATTCCAAAGTTAACATCACCGTCCATTAAGGTGAGAAGCCACTTGATTAAGGGTTGATGAAAAAAAATAACAAGATGCATTTGGAACAAATAAGTGGTAAGGATTACCCAATCACAAACCAAATATCTGCGGGAAGAAATGCTAAGAGCTACTTGAATCCCACCTATAAACTCGAAACTTTCGGTTATGCAATCGGTGTTGGGGATCAGGGGACACAAAATATATCACCCAAACTAACAATACCTAGATCATTTGTATCCATCCGTCAACACATAACCAAGAAACCTTCGAAATCGTGTACCTCGACCTTGAAAAGCATCCGTTATCGAGTCATGGCAATACTCGAGCTCGCCCGATCTTTGGGTTATCGGGGTTATCTCACCAACAAGCTGTACAAAAGAGATTTTCGATGTCGGCAAAGCTCGGGTATTCGAGCTGCAGCGATAAAATTGTGGCGACAACACCTCGGAGCTCAACTCCCGGGACACTGCCACAACCCCTAAATGTCGGGAGGCACCAAGAACAATGTTCTCGTCACAAAACCATCGGAACGATTCCAAGATACCAGCGTGATCCTAAATTTTTTTAGTGAAATTTGAGGAGAGGAGAGTCAAAACTTCTCGTCGGGAGACCTCACCAGAGGCGACGAAGGGACCGGGGAGTAAAAGAATCCTACTCTCCGATATATATAATCCTAAGACTCAAAACATTTTGTTCTAGACTCAACAACGCCACAAACAATCAAGCGGGGCTCCTAAGTCGGGATGGCTCGATTACCAACTTATAACGCCCTCGATGCGGCTATATCTCCCGTGTGTCGAAGCACGACTTAGAGGCATAACCGCATTGAAAGCAATGTCGCAAGTGAGGTAATCTTCACACAACCCATGTAATACATAAGGAAAGAGATACATAGTTGGCTTACGATTGCCACTTCACACAATACATAAATAAACATCCATCATCCAGATTACACTCAAGGTCCGACTACGGAACCAAAATAAAAGAAGACTACCCCAAATGCTACACAGATCCCGATCGTCCCAACTGAGCTCCACTACTGATCATCGGGAAAAGACACATAATAACGACCACGTTCCTCGTCGAACTCCCTCTTGAGCTCGGTTGCGTCATCCTGCCCGCATCGTCGGCACCTGCAACTGTTTTGGTAGAATATGTGAGTCACGGGACTCAGCAATCTCACACCAGAGATCAAGACTATTTAAGCTTATAGGAAGGACAGAGTTGTGAGGTGGAGCTGCAGCAAGCGACTAGCATATATGGTGGCTACATTCACAAAAGAGAGCGAGAAGAGAAGCAAAACGCGGTCGTGAAGCTAGTAGCGATCAAGAAGTGATCCTGAACTACTTACGTCAAACATAACTCCAACACCGTGTTCACTTCCGGACTCCGCCGAGAAGAGACCATCACAGTTACACCTTGATTGATGTGTTTTAATTAAGGTCAACTTGGGTTTTCTACAACCGACATTAACAAATTCCCATCTGCCTCATAACCGCAGCACGGCTTTGAAAGATAATACCTGCGGGGTGTCCCAACAACCCATTATAAGCTCTCACGGTCAGCGAAGGATATTCCTTCTACCGGAAGACCGATCGATCTCGGAATCCGGACTACAAGACATTTCGACATCAATAAAACAAGACCAACAAAGCCGCCCGATTGTGCCGACAAATCCCGATAGGAGCTGCACATATCTCGTTCTCGAGGCACATCCGGATGAGACTAGCTACGAGTAAAACCAAGCCTCGAGTTTCCCGTGGTGGCCCATGAGTAGCTCGATTGGACCAAGACTCGAAGGAGCACTGGTCCGGGGGGTTAAAATAAAGATGACCCTCGGGCTCGCGAAAACCGGGGAAAAAAGGCTTAGGTGGCAAATGGTAAAACCAAAGTTGGGCCTTCTTTGGAGGAGTCTTATTCAAAGCGAACTGTCAAGGGGTCCCATAAATCACCCAACCGTGTAAGAGCGCGAAATCAAGGAACATAACACGGTATGGCGGAAACTAGGGCGGCAAGAGTGGAACAAAACACCGGGCATAAGGCCGAGTCTTCCACCCTTTACCAAGTATATAGATGCATTAATTATAGCAGATATATTGTGATATCCCAACAAGTAAACATGTTCCAACAAGGAACAACATCTCCATGTTCAACAAGGAACAAACTTCATCTTCACCGCAACTAGCAGCGCTATAAGAGGGCTGAGCAAAGCGGTAACATAGCCAATCAACGGTTTGCTAGGAAAGGATGGTTAGAGGTTTGACATGGCAATATGGGAGGCATGATA